>WOXC01010095.1:600000-1025424 GCA_011680675.1 Gymnobelideus leadbeateri | reverse complement strand
TGGTCAAAGGATATGAACAGGAAATTTTCAGAGAAAGAAATTAAAGATATCTATAAGCATATGAAGAAATGCTCTAAATCACTATTAATTAGAGAAATGCAAATCAAAACAACTCTGAGATACCACATCTCTCCAGTCAGATTGGCTAAGATGACAAAACAAGAAAGTGACAAATGCTGGAGAGGATGTGGATAGATTGGAACACTAATACATTGCTGGTGGAGTTGTGAACTTATCCAACCATTCTGGAGAACAATCTGGAATTATGCCCAAAGGATTATAAATAATTTCATACCCTTTGACCCAGCCATACCACTTCTAGGGTTATATCCCAAAGAGATCATAGAAGTGGGAGGAAGACCCATATGTACAAAAATATTTTTAGCAGCCCTTTTTGTGGTTGCAAAGAATTGGAAACTGAAGGGGTGCCCATCAATTGGGGAATGGCTAAACAAGTTGTGGTATATGAATGTAATGGAATATTATTGTGCTATAAGAAATGAAGAGGTGACGGATTTCATAATTACCTGGAGAGACTTATACAAACTGATGCTGAGCGAGAAGAGTAGAATCAGAAGAAATCTGTATACAATCACAGACATACCATATCTGTGATGACCAACTATGACAGACTGGACTCTTTTCAGCAAAGCAGTGATATAAGTTAATCCCAAAAGACTCAAGAAAGTGAGAAATGCGCCATCCAGAGATATAACTAGAAAGAACTGAGCCTGAATCCTGATGGAAGCAAACTAAATGATCTTGTTCTTTAAAAAAAAAAAAAAAAAGAATAACATAAGATTATGAACCCCTTCTTGGTGTCTTTCCTATCTGACTGGATCAAGAGTAAACCTATGCTAGCAGCCCTCCTGTGTGCTGTGTTTATTTGTCTTACAGAGCCTTCCAGCCAGGAAATGTCTCCCAGGGAATGTACTGAAGGGGTGATCACTAGGGTACAATGGTCAGCTCGTGTTCCCAAAAACTAATTTGGAAGGAATGGGGGTGGAGATGTAAAAGTACATTAACATTTGTAGCAGCAACCACACTGCCATACCCAGGATAGCTGCTATCACAGGTTTTTAGATCTGTTTTACTAGGAAACATAGTTCAAGGAATCAACAATCTTTTTTAATTACATTCACTAGTTTAGGGGAAAATCAGCACCCTAAACTCAGAGAAAATACAAGCAGAGAAATAAAGAACAGACAGGGCTCTGACTGACAGAATTAACTATACACTTTACATAAATCCCTAGATCAAGGGAGCCTTTACATCTGAGCAGTTGGGGAGCTCTGAACATAACAGCCACTCCGAATCTAGACCAGGGAATCACAAGTTCTTTCTCATAAGGGGCCCCCAAAGCAAAAGGGCAATTTTGAGTATATACACTTCTCAGAGTCAGAAGGCATCACAACCCTCCTGACTCAGAGCCTAATTAGAAATTAGCAAAATGTGTGAAAGCCTTCCTACAAGCAAGCCTCCCCTAAACTAGCTTTCTTTAATGGACTCTACCTGAGGCCTGTTAATGGGGGGGGGGGGGGGAGAGATTTTAAATCCCATTAACATTACACACATAAAGGACATTTTTTTTTATTAAACAAATACTTTATTAACTTCTGTTTTACATCATTCATTTCCGCCAGATTTTGAGTTACAATCATTTTCCCCCCATTATTCCCCTACCCAACCTCCCAGAATAGCAGTCCCACAAGATATCACTTCCTCCAATCTGCTCCCCCAACCTCTCCCATACCCCCATCAACTTTTCCATTAGAGAAGATGAATCTTTGTGTCCCAATGCCTGCACATCTTATCTCCCAATTATAGGCAAAAGAGTATTAATAATATTATATATATATATATTTGAAACATTTAATGTTACAACCTTGAATTTCAGATCCATTTCCTTCCTCCCTTGTCACCCATTCCTTCTTGGTATATAAGTAATTCAGTATATGTTGTACATGTCTAGCTATGCAAAACATTATCATAGTAGATATATTGTACAAGGCTGCTTATAATTCCCTCCCACTCATCCCACCCCCCACCTGGTCCATTCCCTACATGATCCTGTCCCTCTTCTATAGTGGGTACTTCCAACCTCCCCTCACCCCAAGAATGCCCTCCCATCCATCATCCCTCCTCTCATCCCCCTTCCCCCTATCCTGCTGCAGGTTGAGATATCCCATTTAGTATGTATGTCATTCTCTCCCTGAACCAAATTCAATGAGAATGTGGTTTTGCCTTTTTATCCTTCCTATTCTCCCCCTCCCTTGCAACCACTTCCCCTTGCTTCTTCTACATGAGATAGTTTACCCTACCCTGTCTCTCCCATCTCCTCTTGCCACTTTCCTCTCTCACCTCATAATTTCATCCCTTGAGTATTCTCCCTTCCCAACAAATTCAACCTATGCCCTCTATCCATATATAACTGTAACCATATACACACACATTCACATATGTATTCATATGACCACACCCCCTTCTTCCATTATTTTCACAGTGAGAAAGATACCATCAGTCACAGTTATTGCTTTTCCATATAGGAATGTAAATAGTTAAACTTTGATAAGTTCCTTTTGATTTCTTTTCCCTGATTACCTTCTCAGGCATCTCTTACTTCTTTCGTCTGGATGTCAAATTTTCTATTCAACTCTGGTTTTTTCCTCAAGAATGCTTGAAAGTCCTCTATTACACTGAATGACCATATTTTCCCCTGAAACAAAATACTCAGTTTTGCTGGGTAGGTGACCCTTGGGTTCATTCCCAGTTCTTTTGCCCTCTGGAATATCATATTCCATGCCCTTCAATCCCTCAGTGTAGAAGCTGCCAGGTCCTGGGCTATTCTGATTGTGTTTCCACAATATTGAAATTGTTTCTTCCTAGCCGCTTGTAGTATTTTCTCCTTGATCTGGGGATTCTGGAACCTGGCTATAATATTCCTGGGAGTTTTCTTTTTGGGATCTTTTTCAGGAGGTGATCGGTGGATTCTTTCAACCTCTATTTTGCCCTCTGGATCTAAAACATCAGGGCAGTTTTCCTTGAGAATTTCTTGAAGGGTGATTTCTAAGTTCTTTCCTTGATCATGGCTTTCAGTAGTCCAATAATTTTTAAATTGTCTCTCCTGGATCTATTTTCCAGGTCAGTGGTTTTTCCCATGAGATATTTCACATTGCCTTCTAATCTTTCATTTGTTTGGATCTGCTTAACAGCATCTTGATTTCTCATAAAGTCATTAGCTTCCATCTGCTCCAGTCTAACTCTGAAGGAATGAATCTCCTCAGTGAACTTTTGAGATTCTTTTTCCATATGGCAAATTCGACTTTTTAAGGCATTCTTCTCCTCAATGCCCTTGTGGGCCTCCTTTACCATTTGAGCTAGTCTGTTTTTTAAGGTGTTGTTTTCCTCAGTCAGGCTGTTGACCCTCATTTCATACTTTTCCTGCATCCTTCTCATTTCTCTTTCTAATTTTTCCTCCACTTCTCTTATTTGATTTTTAAAGTCCTCCTTAAGGTCCTCTATGACCTGCAACCCACTCATGTTTTCCCCTGGGGCTTTTGGAGCAGGACTTCTGACCTCACAGTCCTTTTCCCGCTCTATGCCCCCAAAATAGGAGTCTAGGGTTGCATTTTTCTGTTTCCTTTGCCCTGGCATGTTGCCACTTAATTACTTGACTTTTGGGCTTGTTGCCACACTATGGCTTTAAGGCCAGATAGAGGAATTTTCGTCCCAAACGTGTGGGGGGCAACTTCCGTTTCTGGCAAGCTATAAACCCACCCACAACTACCACCCTAGATCACAATCCAGATCCAGGGAGGTTAAAGCAAGAGCGATTACCCCCCAAGACTGATCGCTGGATCTCCCCACAATTTGTAGGCTGGGAGCCGGAAATGCCTATGAAAACTACACAGTGGCGTGTCTCCTCAGCAGCTTCTAGCCCCCAGGGGAGGGAGCTGACGCATTCCCCAAATACAGGTCCCAAAGTCCATAGGACACTAACCTCTTACTTTGTCCTAGGCAAGTCTATGTTGATAATTCTGGCGTCTCCACAGTTCCTGGTGTTCTGGGGTTCCTCCAGCCGGCTGCTGGCCCTGCCGCCCTGGGGTTAAAACCTCGGCTCACGTGGACCTGGGCTTGGCTCCTGCGCTCTGCGCGCTGCCAGGCTCCCAGACCACTGCGCTGGTCCTTCCTGCAGGGTGCTGGGCTGTCCTCAGCGGGAGGTTAGCTTCTCTGTGTCGTTCTGTGGGTGCTGGGGCTCCAGAAGATTTTCAGAGTCCTTTTTTACATAGTTTGTGGAGAATCTGGGGGCAGAGAGGCTTGGAAGAGCTGTTTCTACTCCGCCATCTTGGCTCCGCCCCCCATAAAGGACATTTTTTTAAGCTATCCAACACTATCCACCCCTCTTCCCTTGAGAAGTCATAGATATTGTATTTGCTGTTTTATTATAGTATTGGGAGCAAGGAGGGGTGGAAAGGACAAAGATATTGAGAAAAGGGGAAGATCAGATTAGCTACTATTTTCACAACTCTTGGTAGCTATGGCAGTAAAGAAAATATCATCTACTTCTGGATGGGGAGTGGAAGGGGAGAAGGCGTAGGAAGGAAGCCCCATTTTGATAGCTTTATTTTGAAAATGCTTAAAATAGTTGTCCCTTGGTTCAGTTCTCCAAATATAAGGTGGGCATGAAATGGTTAAATAAATGAGCCATTTATATTGAAAGGGTTTATAGTTTTACTGGACTGCAACCTCAGTATGAGGTGGCAGCAAAAGAAACTAACAAGATCTTGGACTATACAAAGAGAGGTGTAGTTTCCAGGAAAAAGAACACATGCACACCTCTGTTCTTTACCTTCATTGGGCCACATCTGGAGTAGTCATTCAGCTCTGGGTTTAGGGAGCACATTGAAAAGCTAATGAGCTAAAAGTTGATAGAGCATAATCCCTGGAGTCAGGAAGACCTGTGTTTAAATCCAGCCTCAGACACTTACTAGCTGGGTGAATTTGGGCAAGAAACTTAACCCCGATTGCCTCAAAAGAAGAAAGAAAAGTGAGTGAGTGTCCAGAGGAAGACTAACAGGATGGCATAATATCTTGAATCCATGTTAAATGAGAATTGCTTGAAGGAACTAGGGAGATGTTTCCTTTGGAGAAAAAAAGACTTAGGGAAGTAGGGGGGACCTGATAGCTGTTTCAAATATCTGAGGGACTGTCATGGATTGGAGGATGGATTAGATTTGCTGTGTTTGGTCCCAGAGAGTGTGACTAGGAGCAATGGAGAGAAGTTGGATAAAAAAAGCAGATTTAGGATTTATATATATCTATATCTATCTATCTATACACACACACACACATATACATACACACACACACACACACACACACACACACACACACACACATATATGATCTTCCTCACAGGTCAAGCTCTCCTAAAGTAGAATGGAAGAGAAGTGTTAATTAAGCATTTCTTAAATACATCCTATATGCCAAACACTGTACGAAGTGCTTCCCAAATATTATCCCATTGGAATAAGCTGCCTTGAAAATAGTGAGTCCCCCACGCCCTCAGCCCTCACTGGAGGTCTTTCAGAAGAAGCTAGATGATCACTTGTCATGGCCCCTGAACTCTGAAATTCTGTGATGAGATCAACACTTTTTTTAAGAATGCATAAGAGGGACTCCAGAAGAACTTACCAGGCTTTTCCTAAGTATACCCCTTTCCCTGTATACATTTTATATGAGCCAATTCATTTTATTTTGGCAGTTTTTCAAGTAGGGTCCTCAGGTAGAATCTATGGTCAGACTAGGCAAAATTCTGAATCTGTAATAAAGCATGAATCAGAAGTTGAACTTTCTACAAAAAACTGTTTGCTTAGAGTTTAGGATAAGGTTTTCAAATTTTCTCATTTCTAAAAGCCTTCATTTGCTAATGCTTATGGTCCATGACTATCTGTGAATGAAGCATTAGTACCATGTCAGGGTGCATCAGGCAGAAACTTTCCTGTGTCACAGCAACTGACAGGAACACATCTCATTTGAAACACTGAAGCCTAAATTGCCTGCTTCTTCTAGTTCTTTGTTTCATCTCCTACACTTCTTACTGCCTGATTTATGCTTATAGCCAGACATCATGGATGACTTTCCTGTGTGTGTAAGAGAGAAATTAAAAATAAAGCTTTCAGATATAAATAGAGAGCAGGAGAGAGGGATTAGAGGGGGGAGAGAGAAAAGGAGAGAAAAAGGGAGCCAGGGGAAAGAGGAGAGAAGAAAGGGGGGAAAAAAGGAGGGGAGACAGAGGGAAGAAAACAGAGGAGGAAGAGGAAAGAGGCAAGGAACAGAGGAGAGAAGGAGGGAAAGAGGAGAGAAAGGAGAAATGGAAAATGAGAGGAAAAAAGAGGGGGAAAATGATGGAGATAGAGAGAAGGGGAGAGAAAGAAGAGAGAGAAAAGGAGAGAGGGAGGAAGAGAGAGGAGGGAGAAAAGAGAGAAGAGAGGGAAGGAGAGACAGAGAGATGATGATCATGTAATCAGTCATTTGGGCATGTAGTTAAAAAGGAAAGCCTTTCCTTAACCATAAAGGTGTGTAGATTTATTTTCCATCATCACTGAATAACAACTGTCATTTATGTAGGATTTTAAGGCTATCAAATCACTTTACATACATTATGTCATCTGAATGTCGAAACTGCCCTGTGAGGTAGGTTCTGCATGTATTGTGAGGTCCCTTTAATACAGGGACCGTTTAATAACTGAGTTCTTAGAGACTGTTAAAGAGCTGGTTGACTTTTCAAAAGCTATCATCAGTATGGCTAATCCTTTAGCCAGCCAGTAACTTAGAATTCCATCACATGGATGGCAGAATTTCTTCATACCTCATAAAGGAGCACCCAAGTATAAACACTTCTTTATACTTGCTTTACAATCTATGAATAAACCACTCTCAATTTCATTCCCTTTATAAATCTTCAAACAATTCATTTGGGTTGTGAGCCTATAAAATTTCACTAGGTTTACAAGATTTGGTGTGCAGAACAAATCAAAAGGTGAAATCTAAGTACCTCATTTCTGTTACTTGCCCCTTATGTTCTATAGTTTCTTCAAGTTGGAGGGGGAGGAAATTGTTCAAATGTCTCCAATCAACAATCCCTTCCCTGCCCTCTAAATGGAAGCAGAAACTGAAGGTGAAAGAGGGGTAAATGACTGCACAGCTGGTAAGCATCAGGGCCAGACTTTGAGACGAGGTCCCCTGATTCAAGTGCACTGTACTTTCTATTATATCATTATGCCTCCATTAATCTCAAAAGGAAGAATGGTGCAGTATACAGGGCACTGACTAGAGTCAGGATTCAAATCCCATCTCTGGAGGAGACCAGTACAACCCAGTTCCCTCTCACAATTACTCCATAAAAATCTACAAAAATGTACCAACTGAGCCATGACCAGGAAATCCGAGGGAAAAAAAAATCACAGTGAGTTATTTTCCCAGCCCAAGTTGACCCAGGGGGACAAACAGAAGATCTGCTGAAGATGGTAACAGAGTAAGGATGGAGGGAGGGGCTAGGTGGAGCCTGACAGAGAAAAATGAATGAAAGTCTTAAGTTTTGCATTAGAGCAAAAAGGTCATGGATCCAGCACAGAAAGGCCTAACACTGTTCAAGGAGCAGGAACAGGTGCCCACTATGACGAGTTCCTGTTGTTCATAGCCCAGAGCTGGGCCTTAGATCCAGTGCAATCTGAGAAAGGGACCTGTACCTAGGAGTGACAAAGATTTTCATGGGACCTGCAGGAGAAAAGCAGATAGAGCCTAAGGCTGTGTGATGGGCCAAAAGCAGCAACATAAACAACAGCTGTGATTTTATAAATGAAATGAGAGTGCTAGAGGAAAAAAAAATGGAAAAAAGTGAAGGCTGTAGGGGAAAGGCTTAGAAAGAGAACTAACATCTTAGCACAAGAAGTAGAAAACCTTACCCAAGCAACAGGCTTTTTGAAAATTAGAAAGGAACAAATAGAAGTCAATGACTCCATGAGACAACAAGAAATATTAAAAACAAAGCGAGACTGAATAAAAGGACACAGTGGATATTTCATATAATAAACAACCGATCTGGAAAACTAATCAAGAAGAGATAATTTGAGAATCACTCGCCAACCTAAAAGTCATGGCCAAAAAAGAACCTAGATATCATTTTTTTTAAAAATCTGACAAGGGGAGGCTAGGTGGTGTAGTGAATAGAGCACCAGCCCTGTCAGGAGGACCTGAGTTCAAATCCAACCTCAGACACTTGACACAAAAACTAGCCGTGTGACCTTGGGCAAGTCCCTTACCCCCAACTGCCCTCCAAAAAGGAAAAAAAAATCTGACCAGAAATCTTGGAACCAAGGGACCAAGAGAAATGGAAAGAATTACTGTTCTTTCCTACTGAAACAAATGCAAAAAATGAAAACTTCTAGGAACATTATAACTAAAATAACATATCAAAGAAAAAGTACTAGATGCAATCATAAAGAAAAAATTCAAGTACTAACAAGCCACAGTGAAAATTATATAAGATTTAGTAGGTTTAGTAGATACTACTTTAAAGAAATGAAGAATTGGAATGTAATTTTCCAAAACAAAAGGCATAGGCTGCCAACCAAGAATACTTTATCTAGAAAAGCTAAGCATTATCCTACAAGAGGGGAATCGGATCTTTAATGAAATAGAGGATTTATAAGAAATGAATAAAAATTAATTGTAGACTATATAATTTAATCCTTAATAATGGAAAAGTCAAAGAACAAGACTTCTGGAGCCAAGATGCTGAAGTAAGCAGTAAATCACTGTAACTCTCCCATATTTTCCTCCAAACAACCATAAAATAGTACCCCAAAACAAATCCTAGAATATTAGAACCAGCAAAAAGATGGGGTTAAACAATATTATCACAAGAAACTTTGAAGATCAGCAAGAAAGGTCCAAGTCACTAGGATAAAAGGGGAGCACAAGCCCCACCTCAGCAAACCAGTGGGAGATCCTGAGCCCCAGTACAGTTAAGCAGGCAAATGCCAACACTAGGACTCCCCACATGCCTTAGCATAACCAGGGGAGCAGGCAGACTCTAGCTCCAAGAACCACCACATGCTTCAATGTAGTCCCAGAGAAACTGGCATGCTCCATAGGCCAGACCTCCATGTATGTGGCCCCAGGAAAATGCAGAAACACTTCACTAGGCCTCAGCACATACCAGACACCACCACTAAGACCCCAGCTCAGTACCAGGTAAGCTACCAGAACCCTATGGCCTCCAGCAATGCCAGCTACCCCACCCTTAACCCTCAGCATAGCATCAGACACAAGGGTCCCCTGGGGGCCTCAGGCCACCAGATAAACAGTCATGACCTATACCCAATGTCACAAGAAGCCTGAGACAGTGTTCCTCCCAACCCAGGTGCAGAGCTCGTATTTTTTTTTATAAGCAATTGGGGATAAGTAACTTGCTCAAGGTAACACGGCCAGTCATTATTTGTGTGTGGGTGCTCATTTTCTGAGGCCGGATTCAATCTCAGGTCATCCCAACTCCGAGGTCAGAGCTCATATTTAAAAAAAAAGGGGGGGGGGGAGGGAAGGCAAAAAGAAAAAAAAAACAGAGCAAAAACCAAAAAATAAGATAAAAGAAAGAAAAAGAAAAAGAAGCTGACCATTGAAAGATATTATGTTGACAGGGAAGACCAAGACACAAACTCAGGATAGGACAACAATGGAAGAATTATTCCTATTGGCAAAACCCCAAAGAAAAATGAGAAATGGTCTCAAGCCCAGAAAGAACTCATGGAAGAGCTAAAAAAAAAAAAAAGAAAGAAAAAGAAAAAAGAAACCTTAAAAATAATATAAGAGAGGTCAAAGGAAAATGGGGAAAGAAATGAGAGTGATACAAGAGCATTATGAAAAAAAAAGTCAACAGCTTGGAAAACTGCTTAAAAAATAGAACTGGTCAAGGGGCGGCTAGGTGGCGCAGTGAGTAAGAGCGCCGGCCTCGGAGTTTGGATGACCCGAGATGAGATCCGGCCTCAGAAAATGAGCACCCACGCATAAATAATGACTAGCCGTGTAACCTTGAGCAAGTTACTTAACCCCAGTTGCTTTAAAAAAAAAAATAGAACTGGTCAAATGGAAAAGGAGATAGAAAAATCCTCTGAAGAAAATAATTCCTTAAAGAGTACAATTGGCCAAATGGAAAAGAAAGTACAAAACTTAATTGAGGAAAACAACTCCTTAAGAGTTAGAATTGGGCATGTGGAAGGTAATGACTCTATGAGAAATCAAGAATCAATCAAACAAATTCAAAAGAATGAAAAAATGAAAGAAAATATAAAATGCCCCATGGGAAAAAATAACTGACCTGGAAAATAAATCCAGGAGAGATAATATCAGAAATCACAGGAGTACCTGAAAGCCATAATCAAAATGAGAACCTGGACAGCATCTTTCAAGATATTATCAAGGAAAACTGCCCTAAAACCAAAGGGCAAAATAGGCATTGAAAAAATCTATCAATCACCTCAGGAAAGAGATCCCAAAATAAAAAACCCCAAGGAATATTATAGCCAAATTTCAGAACTATCAGGTCAAGGAAAAAATACTACGAGTGACCAGAAAGAAACAATCCAAATATCAGGGAGCCACAATCAGGATTACACAGGGCTTGACAGGTGCAAAATTAAAGTATCAG
The DNA here is from genome assembly GCA_011680675.1 of Gymnobelideus leadbeateri. Classification (NCBI taxonomy): domain Eukaryota; kingdom Metazoa; phylum Chordata; class Mammalia; order Diprotodontia; family Petauridae; genus Gymnobelideus; species Gymnobelideus leadbeateri. The sequence continues at coordinate 1,014,716 of WOXC01010095.1, read as the reverse complement.
ATGTTATGGAACACGATATTCCAGAAGGCAAAAGAGTTAGGACTACAACCAAGAATTACCCATTAAAATCAAGCAGAATACATTAAGGGGAAAAAAATCATCATTCCATGAAATAGAAGGATTTCAAGCTTGCATGAGAAGACCAGAATTAAACAAAAAAACTGATCTCCAATATCAAGACCCAAGAGAAGCCTAAACAGGTAAAAAGGGGAAAGAAAACCTAAGGGCTTCAATAGATCCCAACTATTTATATTCCTATATGAGAAAATGATACTGTTTATTCTTAAGAACTGTATTACTAATAGTACAGCTAAAAGGAATATACATAGAGGATATGGGTATAAGGTGAATTTGAAGGATGACATTAAAAAAATTAAGGGATGAGAAAGAGGAGTACAATGGGTACAGAAAGAAGGGGGACATAGAATAGGATAAATTATTTCACATGTAAAGGTGCAGAAGACCTATTACAGTAGAGTGGAAGGTGCGAGGGTGAGTGAGTCACTTGAAGCTTACTCTCATCAGCATTGGCTCAAAAGGGGAATATTACATACAATCAACATAATATAGAAATCTATCTTATCTCACAGAGAAGTAGGATGCAAGAAGATTAAATAAAGGATGTGGGGGACTAACAGAAAGGAAGGCAGATCAAGGAAGGTGGTAGATATCTCATAGAATCATTAGCTTACACTTGCCCAATTCTTACATTTAAGGAGTTGTTTTCCTCAATTAGCTTTTCTATGTTCTTTTCCATTTGACCAATTGTATTCTTTTTTTTCTATCTGACAGAAAGGAAGGCAGAGGAGGGGAGGCAGTAGACAGAAGCAAAACACTGGTGAGGAGTGAAATGATGAAAGGAGAGAGGGGACAAAAAGGAGGAAGAATAGAATAGAGGGAAATACACAGGTAGTAATCAGAACTGTAAATGAGAATGTGACGGACTCTCCCACAAAATGAAAACGGATAGCAAAATGGATCAAAAACCAGAATCCTACAATATGTTGTTTACAAGAAACACACCTGAAGTGGAGAGACATACAAAAAGTAAAGGAAAGTGGCTGGAGCAGAATCTATTTTGCAAGAGGGATAAATTGTAAATTTAACAAGTTTATTTTTAACAAGGTTAGCAGTAAACTAGCTATTCTCTCTTGAACAGCCCCTACTTTTATGTGAGCAGAGTCACCCTTTTCCCCAACACTTCTGGTCAACTATCCCCAGAGTATGGTTCTGCTTTAGTCAGACCTCCACTCCAGCCACTCACTCAGAAGAGGTCCAGCTGGTCAGCAAACAGTTACTCACTTTAGATTATTCCCCAGTGGTATTCCCCTCTGGCATGCTTCTTAAACGCTATTTGTCATTTTAAATTGCATTGTTATATTCCTTTACATTAATAGACTCCAATTTGTTTAGCCATTCCCCAATCATTAGATGTATTGGTTGGTCTGAATTTTTTGTTATGATAAAGCAGCTATTAATATTTTAGTATAGGTGGGTCTTTTGTGCTTTTAATTATATTATTAAGATGCTTGGATTCCTGCGGGGGCGGAGCCAAGATGGCGGAGTAGAAACAGCTCATCTAAGCCTCTCTGCCCCCAGATTCCCCCCAAACTATGTAAAAAAGGACTCTGAACAACTTCTGGAGCCCCAGCACTCACAGAATGACACAGAGAAGCTAACCTCCCGCTGAGGACAGCCCAGCAGCCCTGCAGGAAGAACCAGCGCAGCGGTCTGGGAGCCGGCAGCGCGCACAGCGCAGAGCGCAGGAGCTGAGTGGAGCCGAGCCCAGGTCCACATGAGCCGAGGTTTTAGCGCCAGGGCGGCAGGGCCAGCAGCCAGCTGGAGGAACCCCAGAACACCAGGAGCTGTGGCGACTCCAGAATTATCAACATAGACATGCCTAGGACAAAGTAAGAGGTTAGTGTCCTATGGACTTTGGGACCTGTATTTGGGGAATGCGTCAGCTCCCTCCCCTGGGGACTAGAAGCTGCTGAGGAGATACGCTATTTTGTAGTTTTCAGAGGCAGCTCCGGCTCCCAGCCTACAAATCGTGGGGAGATCCAGCGATCACTCTTGGGGGGGTAATCGCTCTTGCTTTAACCTCCCTGGATCTGGATTGTGATCTAGGGTGGAAGTTGTGGGTGGGTTTCCAGCTTGCCAGAAACGGAAGTTGCCCCCCACACGTTCGGGACGAAAATTCCTCTATCTGGCCTTAAAGCCATAGTGTGGCAACAAGCCCAAAAGTCAAGCAATTAAGTGGCAACATGCCAAGGCAAAGGAAACAGAAAAATGCAACCATAGACTCCTATTTTGGGGGCATAGAGCGGGAAAAGGACTGTGAGGTCAGAAGTCCTGCTCCAAAAGCCCCAGGGGAAAACATGAGTGGGTTGCAGGCCATAGAGGACCTTAAGAAGGACTTTAAAAATCAAATAAGAGAAGTGGAGGAAAAATTAGAAAGAGAAATGAGAAGGATGCAGGAAAAGTATGAAATGAGGGTAAACAGCCTGACTGAGGAAAACAACACCTTAAAAAATAGACTAACTCAAATGGCAAAGGAGGCCCAAAAGGGCAATGAGGAGAAGAATGCCTTAAAAAGTCGAATTTGCCAGATGGAAAAAGAATTCAAAAGTTCACTGAGGAGATTCATTCCTTCAGAGTTAGACTGGAGCAAATGGAAGCTAATGATTTTATGAGAAATCAAGATGCTGTTAAGCAGATCCAAACAAACGAAAGATTAGAAGGCAATGTGAAATATCTCATGGGAAAAACCACTGACCTGGAGAATAGATCCAGGAGAGACAATTTAAAAATTATTGGACTACCTGAAAGCCATGATCAAGGAAATAACCTAGAAATCACCCTTCAAGAAATTCTCAAGGAAAACTGCCCTGACGTTTTAGATCCAGAGGGCAAAATAGAGGTTGAAAGAATCCACCGATCACCCCCTGAAAAATATCCCAAAAAGAAAACTCCCAGAAATATTATAGCCAGGTTCCAGAATCCCCAGATCAAGGAGAAAATACTACAAGCATCCAGGAAGAAACTATTTCAATATTGTGGAAACACAATCAGAATAGCCCAGGACCTGGCAGCTTCTACACTGAGGGATTGAAGGGCATGGAATATGATATTCCAGAGGGCAAAAGAACTGGGAATGAACCCAAGGGTCACCTACCCAGCAAAACTGAGTATTTTGTTTAAGGGGAAAATATGGGCATTCAGTGGAATAGAGGACTTTCTTTTTTTTTTTAAACAAATACTTTATTAACTTCTGTTTTACATCATTCATTTCCGCGAGATTTTGAGTTACAATCATTTTGCCCTATTATTCCCCTACCCAACCTCCCAGAATAGCAGTACCACAAGATATCGCTTCCTCCAATCTGCTCTCTCCCATACCTTCTCCCATGACTTTTCCATTAGAGGAAGATGAATCTTTGTGTCCCAATGCCTGCACATCTTATCTCCTAATTATAGGCAAAAGAGTATTAATAATAGTATTTATATATATATTTGAAACATTTAATGTTACGACCTCGAATTTCAGATCCATTTCCTTCCTCCCTTGTCACCCATTCCTTCTTGGGAGATAAGTAATTCAGTATATGTTGTACATGTCTAGCTATGCAAAACATTATCATAGTAGATATATTGTACAAGGCTGCTTATAATTCCCTCCCACTCATCCCACCCCCACCTGGTCCATTCCCTACATGATCCTGTCCCTCTTCTATAGTGGGTACTTCCAACCTCCCCTCACCCCAAGGATGCCCTCCCATCCATCATCCCTCCTCTCATCCCCCTTCCCCCTATCCTGCGGCAGGTTGAGATATCCCATTTAGTATGTATGTCATTTTCTCCCTGAACCAAATTCAATGTGAATGTGGTTTTGCCTTTTTAGCCTTCCTTATTCTCCCCCTCCTTTGCACCCACTTCCCCTACATGAGATAGTTTACCCTACCATGTCTCTCCCCATCTCCTCTTGCCACTTTCCTCTCTCACCTCATAATTTCATCCTTTGAGTACTCTCCCTTCCCAACAAATTCAACCTATGCCCTCTATCCATATATAACTGTAACCATATACACACACATTCATATATGTATTCATATGACCACAGCCCCTCCTTCCATTATTTTCATAGTGAGAAAGATATCATCAGTCACAGATATTGCTTTTCCATATAGGAATGTAAATAGTTCAACTTTGATAAGTTCCTTTTGATTTCTTTTCCCTGATGACCTTCTCAGGCATCTCTTGCTTCTTGGGTCTGGATGTCAAATTTTCTATTCAATTCTGTTTTTTTCCTCAAGAATGCTTGAAAGTCCTCTATTCCACTGAATGACCATATTTTCCCCTGAAACAAATACTCAGTTTTGCTGGGTAGGTGACCCTTGGGTTCATTCCCAGCTCTTTTGCCCTCTGGAATATTGTATTCCATGTCCTTCGATCCCTCAGTGTAGAAGCTGCCAGGTCCTGTGCTATTCTGATTGTGTTTCCACAATATTGAAATTGTTTCTTCCTGGCCACTTGTAGTATTTTCTCCTTGATCTGGGGATTCTGGAACCTGGCCATAATATTTCTGGGAGTTTTCTTTTTGGGATCTTTTTCAGGAGGTGATCGGTGGATTCTTTCAACCTCTATTTTGCCCTCTGGATCTAAAACATCAGGGCAGTTTTCCTTGAGAATTTCTTGAAGGGTGATTTCTAGGTTATTTCCTTGATCATGGCTTTCAGGTAATCCAATAATTTTTAAATTGTCTCTCCTGGATCTATTCTCCAGGTCAGTGGTTTTTCCCATGAGATATTTCACATTGCCTTCTAATCTTTCATTTGTTTGGATCTGCTTAACAGCATCTTGATTTCTCATAAAGTCACTAGCTTCCATTTGCTCCAGTCTAACTCTGAAGGAATGAATCTCCTCAGTGAACTTTTGAGATTCTTTTTCCATCTGGCAAATTCGACTTTAAGGCATTCTTCTCCTCATTGCCCTTTTGGGCCTCCTTTGCCATTTGAGTTAGTCTGTTTTTTAAGGTGTTGTTTTCCTCAGTCAGGCTGTTGACTTTCATTTCATACTTCTCCTGCATCCTTCTCATTTCTCTTCCCAATTTTTCCTCCACTTCTCTTATTTGATTTTTAAAGTCTTTCTTAAGGTCCTCTATGGCCTGCAACCCGCTCATGTTTTCCCCTGGGGCTTTTGGAGCAGGACTTCTGACCTCACAGTCCTTTTCCCGCTCTATGCCCCCAAAATAGGAGTCTAGGGTTGCGTTTTTCTGTTTCCTTTGCCTTGGCATGTTGCCACTTAATTGCTTGACTTTTGGACTTGTTGCCACACTATGGCTTTAAGGCCAGATAGAGGAATTTTCGTCCCGAACGTGTGGGGGGCAACTTCCGTTTCTGGCAAGCTGGAAACCCACCCACAACTTCCACCCTAGATCACAATCCAGATCCAGGGAGGTTAAAGCAAGAGCGATTACCCCCCAAGACTGATCGCTGGATCTCCCCACGATTTGTAGGCTGGGAGCCGGAAATGCCTCTGAAAACTACAAAATGGCGTGTCTCCTCAGCAGCTTCTAGCCCCCAGGGGAGGGAGCTGACGCATTCCCCAAATACAGGTCCCAAAGTCCATAGGACACTAACCTCTTACTTTGTCCTAGGCAAGTCTATGTTGATAATTCTGGAGTCTCCTGGTGTTCTGGGGTTCCTCCAGCTGGCTGCTGGCCCTGCCGCCCTGGGGCTAAAACCTCGGCTCACGTGGACCTAGGCTCGGCTCGGCTCGGCTCCTGCGCTCTGAGCTTTGCGGCTGTCGGCTCCCAGACCGCTGCGCTGGTCCTTCCTGCAGGGCTGCTGGGCTGTCCTCAGCGGGAGGTTAGCTTTTCTGTGTCGTTCTGTGGGTGCTGGGGCTCCAGAAGTTGTTCAGAGTCCTTTTTTACATAGTTTGTGGAGAATCTGGGGGCAGAGAGGCTTGGAAGAGCTGTTTCTACTCTGCCATCTTGGCTCCGCCCCCCGGAATAGAGGACTTTCAAGCATTCTTGAGGAAAAAACCAGAGTTGAATAGAAAATTTGACATCCAGACGCAAGAAGTAAGAGATGCCTGAGAAGGTCATCAGGGAAAAGAAATCAAAAGGAACTTATCAAAGTTGAACTATTTACATTCCTATATGGAAAAGCAATAACTGTGACTGATGATATCTTTCTCACTATGAAAATAATGGAAGAAGGGGGTGTGGTCATATGAATACATATGTGAATGTGTGTGTATATGGTTACAGTTATATATGGATAGAGGGTATAGGTTGAATTTGTTGGGAAGGGAGAATACTCAAGGGATGAAATTAGGAGGTGAGAGAGGAAAGTGGCAAGAGGAGATGGGGAGAGACAGGGTAGGGTAAACTATCCCATGTAGAAGAAGCAAGGGGAAGTGGTTGCAAAGGAGGGGGAGAATAAGGAAGGCTAAAAAGGCAAAACCACATTCACACTGAATTTGGTTCAGGGAGAAAATGACATACATACTAAATGGGATATCTCAACCTGCAGCAGGATAGGGGAAGGGGGATGAGAGGAGGGATGATGGATGGGAGGGCATCCTTGGGGTGAGGGGAGGTTGGAAGTACCCACTATAGAAGAGGGACAGGATCATGTAGGGAATGAACCAGGTGGGGGGTGGGATGAGTGGGAGGGAATTTTAAGCAGCCTTGTACAATATATCTACTATGATAATGTTTTGCATAGCTAGACATGTACAACATATACTGAATTACTTATCTCCCAAGAAGGAATGGGTGACAAGGGAGGAAGGAAATGGATCTGAAATTCGAGGTATTAACATTAAATGTTTCAAATATATATAAATACTATTATTCAAATATATATAAATACTAAATTATTGTATTTATTATATATAAATATTATTATTTATACTATTATATAAATACTATTATTAATACTCTTTTGCTTGTAATAGGGAGATAAGATGTGCAGGCATTGGGACACAAAGATTCACCTTCCTCTAATGGAAAAGTCGATGGGGGTATGGGAGAAGGTATGGGAGAGAGCAGATTGGAGGAAGCGATATCTTGTGGGATTACTATTCTGGGAGGCTGGGTAGGGGAATAATGGGGGGAAAATGATTGTAACTCAAAATCTGGCGGAAATGAATGATGTAAAACAGAAGTTAATAAAGCATTTGTTTAAAAAAGAAAAAAGAAAAAAAATACGCTTGGATTCCTGAAAGCTAATTCAAAAGATCACAAGTTCTGGCAGGTCCTACAGTGCAGGGAAACACAAGCCCAGAAACAGACTTCACATTTGTCGTCTGAGGTTTAGACTGGACAAGTTTTTCTTGGGGGTTTTTTCAGAGTGATGTATTTTTTTTATTATAGTAGTTAAAGGATTAAAAGTCACAAGAAAGAAGCCTGGAAGGAGAGCTTCTGAAGATGCTGGCCGAGGTCCAAGGATGGGTCTCTATAGCTTTAGAAAAAATTTTTCTAGTTTCAGTGTTAACATTTAGAAATATAGAGCCTCAGTATTTCTCCAAAGTCTTTTATCTCAAAGAAAACAGGGGGAAACAGAACAGAGGAAGCCAACACAGCAGGAATTACCAAATATCTCTTGTTCCATGTGGTGCCAGATTGTTCTCCATAGAGATCGCACTAATTTGTAATCCTGCCTAAAGTGTAATAGCATACCTGCTTATCCACGTCTCCTGAAACATTTTTTTTCACCTTGAATTTGTTTTGTCAATTAGATGGATTTAACATTTGATTCACATTACTTTCACTATTAGAGAATTTGAGTAATTTTAGATGGTTTATAGTTGGCAATTCCTTCTCCTTTGCAAATTATTTATGTCCTTGGCTATATATATATAATGGTGACTATGTATTGTACCATAAACAGTTCATTAGAAATTCTGGAGGCTGGAAATTTACAAATTGCTTTCATTCTTTGACGGATTTGTGATGTCATCAATACAGGTATTTCCTGCAATCATGCAGGTGACAACCTATCCTTAACTTATTCAGTTCTCTGTGACTTTTGCCCATATCTTCCTACCAATTTTCCACAGGAGGTGTACTCAATATACTATATTTCTTAAACTTGAGTAGATAGCCATGAAGGACACAGACTGTCCATCAGTTATCTCTCATTCTTACTACATATTCAAGCCAACTTTCTTTTTTATTTTATTTTTATTTATTTTATTTATTTTTTTATTTTATTTTCAGTTCCAAACCCCTATCTTCTCTGCCACTAACTGAGAATGAAAGAAATAGAAACCTCATTACAAATATGATCATGCAAAACCAATTTCCACACTAACCATGTTAAGAAAAAAAGGAAGGGAGGGAGGAAAGGGAGGAAGGAAGAAGGAAGAACCTTCAATCTGCAACTCTGAATCAGTTCTCTTTCTGGAGGTAGATAGAATTTTTCATCATGAGTCCATTGATATTGTAGTGGGACATTGTATTGATAAGTTACTAAATCTTTCAAAGTTGATCATCTTTACAATATTTCTCTTACTGTGTGAATTGTTATCCTGGTTCTACTCACTTCATTTTGCATCAGTTTGTCCAAGTCTTCACAGATTTTTCTGAAATTATCCCCTTCATTCTTCCTTATGGCACAATAGTATTCCATCACATTCATATGCCATAGTTTGTTTAGTCATTTCTCAGTTGATGAGCATCTCTTTAATTTCCAATTCTTTGCCACCACAAAAAGATCTACTATAAATATTGTTTTACTATAAATATTTATAGTTAAATACACTATAAATATTTATAGTTAAATATACTATAAATAAATAAGGGTCCTCTTCCTTTTTCTTTGATCTCTGTTATGGGAAGGGGAATCTAAGATCTTCCCTGACCCTAGGCCCTTTGATAGGCTTAAGTGACTCTGAGAACCTTCCTTGATTTGAAAATATACTCTTCCCCCAATAGGCTGAATGTGGTCACCTGGAGCCTGTGGTGGGAGGCTTTTTTTTTTTTTTTCAGGAATGCCCATACCTGGTTGCTTTTTGATTGGGCAATGTGACATTCTCTGAGCCAGGAGAAGGCTATATGAACCCTGATGTGAGATTTTCTTTTGGGACTCACTTTGAGAAGAGTTATGTGATTTCACCAGACGAGACTCTGGGCAGCTGTCAACACCCCCTCACCCCCGCCCCAGCTTTGAAAACCCAGATGCTGGTGCTTCCCTCTCTGGCAACTGACTAGGTATGGATTTAATGGTCAAACAGTTAGAAGCCTGTCTACTGATGTTTCTCTGTATTTGTTGTCTGTGCTTGTAACTTGTTTGTATTCTCTGAAGTTCGGGGTGCTGACCTTTTTCCCCTGAACTAGGTAAATGACACATGTTTGATTAAAGCAAGATTGTTAACCCATTTTGAGTTGCTTTCCTTTAGAAAAGCAGATCTAAGAACCTGTGTTGGCAGCCACCCTGGGTATTCTAGGGTGCTTGCTGCTATAATCTCTTTAGTTTATGGACCTAGTAGCATTATTGCTGGGTCAAAGAGTATGTACAATTTAATAGCTTTAGTGGCATAGTTCCAAATTGTTCTCCGGAATAATTGAACTAGTTAATAGCTCTACCAACAATGCATTGTTGTACCTATTTTCCCATATCTCCTCCAACATTTACCATTTTCCTTTTCTGTCATCTTAGCCAATGAGTATGTGGTGATACCTCAGAGTTTATTTGATTTGCATTTCTCTAAATATTAGTGATTTTGAGTATTTTTTTCACATGACTATTATTGATAGATTTAATTTCTTTCTCTACAAACTACCTGTTCATATCCCTTGACTATCAGTTGGGGAATCCTATGAACCTCCTTTGTAACAGTGACATACACCTTTGGTAAGTATTCCACCCAGCTTTATGCCTAATAAATCAGTTCAATTCAATTGAACAAGCATAAGTTGTGTTTATTTTTTTTAATGTATGTAGTTAAAATGGAATATAAAATGTTTTATTTCATTATCAATGCTTATGTAACTAAATCTCCATAGGTGGTACAAAAAAACATTGAGCCTGAAGTTAGGAAGATCTAAATTCAAATCCAAATTCAGACATTTGACCCTGGGCAAGTCACTTAACATATGTCTGCCTCAGTTTCCTCAATTGTAAAGTGGAGATGATAATAGCATCTACCTCACAGGGTTGTTATAAGGATCAAATGAGATAATATCTGTAAATAGCTTAACAGAGTGCCTCTCACAGAGTCGGTGCTTAATAAATTCCTTCCCTTCACCCCTGGCCTTGGTAAAACTAAAGATCCTCTATTTTACACGGAAAATTCTGTAATTTTTGCTAAGGATTTACCCTACATTTGACAAAGATAGTTTTTTTTCCCCCTTTGGAATTGCCAAGTCCCTCTCCACCCTTTTTTGTTGTTGTTACCTGTTCTCTTCCCTCTATTAATCTCAAACGCCTTTTCCATTGTGCCCTTAGATATTTTTTAACTCTCCCCTCTATGCATCTCTTTTTAAAAAAATCTTACTGTAGCATTCAATATTTGAATCAGCCCTTTACTTCTTTTATGCCTCTTTTTGGTGGCATGTGCCTCTTACAGTAAGATTTCAGATATGACTATTTCCTGATTTCAAGCACCCATTGTTCTGCTAAGTGTTAAGAACTTATCTCTCTCAGGCATAGCTCCAGCTCCTTTTGAAAGGATCTTTGTGGTTGTTGACTTTTTCTCTGTGAATTCTTTGGTGTCTCTTGGTTTTTAAATGTCTATCTTTAATCTTCAAACAGAATACTTAGGTCAGCTAGATAAACGATTATAGGATGTGAGCCCATGTTTTTAAAATTTATACATGCTCTGTTCCATTGTCTTCTGGCTTTTGTGAAGATATTGGGTAAGAGCCTGATTTGTGTTTTTTGATATCTGTTTTCTTTATTTTTCTGAGAGTTTGAAGGATTTTTTAAAAACCATTTCAGTTTCGAAGTTTGAAGGTGATGTGACTAGGTGAGTGGAATTTTAAAATTCCCTTTGTTGAACTTCTGTGCATTTTTTTTCTATTTACAAAGAATCATTTGGTTTTAAGATATCTGGGCAGTTTGTGAATAAGTTCTTAAAATAAAATAATGACATTTTATTCTTCTATGTTATGCTTAGGGACATTGATAATTATGAATTTCAGTCTCTTAGGCTTTTATCCATAATTTTTTTGTGTGCAATGTTTCAAAAATATTTTTCAAGTTATTATTAAGCATCTACTATATGTAGTAGTACCAGGCATTCTGCTAAGTCCAAAGAGAAGAAAAAAGACAGTCCTTGCCCTCAAAGAGCTCAAAATCTAATGGGGGAGACAAGAAGTAAACACATGTATGAACAAGTCATATACAGGATAAATGAGAAATTCTACACATCTAGAATTAAGAGGGGTTTAAGAAAGGTTACCTCTAGGATTTAAACTGGAGCTTGAAGAAAGCCAGGGCAATCAGTAGGTGGAGATGAAGAGGCAGAGTGCCCTAGGCATGGGGGACAGCCAGAGAAAATGTCCAGGGCCTAGAGACAGAGCATCTTGTTCATGGAACTGCCAGGAGGCCAGTGTCACTGGATCAAAGGGTACATGGTGAAGCATAAGGTATAAAAAGACTGGAAAGGGGTGTGTGTGTGTGCTTGGAGGAGAGGGGAAGATGGTAGGAAGGGGTAGATTAACAAGGGCTTTGAATGCCAGAAAAGATTTTGTATTTGATGCTGTAGGTAATAGGGAGCCACTAGAATTTACTAAGTGGGAGAGTGACACAGAAAATTACTTTAGTGGCTAAATGGAGAATCACTGGAAGCAGGGGAGACTTGAGGCAGGCAGACCTACCAGCAGGCTATTGCAATAATCCAGGCATGACATAATGAGGGCCTCACCAGGGTGATGGCAGTAGCAGAGGAGAAAAAAGGGGCATATTTGAGAGATGTTGCAAAAATGAAATTAATAGACCTTGGAAACAGATTAGATGTGGGAAGAGGGAGAGAGATATAGCAAATTGTTGAGGATGATACCGAGATTGCAAGCTCTAGGGAATGGGATGATGGTACTGCCCTCTACAGTAATAGGAAAAGTAGAAGAGGGAGAGGGTTTAAGAAAAAGATAATGAGGGAAGTTTTGAATATGTTATGTCTAAGATGTCTATGGCATATTCAGTCTGATATTTCTGAAAAGCAGTTGGAGATGCAATATCAGAGGCTGACAGAGAGATTAGGGCAGAACAGGTAGATTTGGGAATCATCAGCATAGAGATGGTGATTAAAGCCTTGGAAGCTAATGAGATCAGCAAGTGAAGTAATGAAAAGGAAGAAGAGAAGAGGAGCCATGACAGAATCCTGTGGGACACCTACAGTTAGAGGGTGTGACCTTGAGAAGGAGCTAGTAAAGGAAACTGAGGCATGTTCAGATAGGAGGGAGGGGAAGCAGGAAAGAGTAACTTTCCAACAGAAAAAAGAGAGTGTCAAGGAAAAGAGGAAAGGTCGATCAATAGTGTCATAGGCTGCAAAGAGGTCAAGAAGAATGAGGGTTGAGAAAAGGCCATTGGAGTTGGCCATTTAAAGATCATTGGCAATTTTGAAGGGAACCGTTTTGGTGGAATGATGAGCTCAGAAGCTGGACTGTATGGAATTAAGAAGACAGTGAGAGTGCATGACATGGAGGCATGTATTATCTATAGTCTTTGCAAGGAGTTTGGCCACTAATCAAATGAGCCTTTTTGGGTTAAGGAATTCATAGGTATGTTTGTAGGTAGTAGAGAAGGAGCCAGCATTCAGGGAAAAACTTTAAATCAGTGATAAAGTGGGCGTGACAGAAGGGCAATTTGTTGTAGGAAAAGGAATAGAGGGGCAGCTAGGTGGCGCAGTGAATAGCACCAGCCCTGGAGTCAGGAGGAGGTAAGTTCAAATCCCGCCTCTGACACTTAACATTTAACACTTACTAGCAGTGTGACCTTGGACAAGTCACTTAACCCCACTTGCCCTTCCTTCCTCCCTTTAAAAAAAAAGCTAAAGGAATAGATCAAGATCAGTTTTGTAAGGGAAAGTGTGGGCTTTGTTCAGGAGTAAGGCATCCTCTTCACACAAGATAGGGTTGAAGGAGGACATAGTATTTTCTGAACTTCTTCTTTGGCTTCATTGTTTTTTCTTTTAGTATCAATGCATTTATCCTGCCCTTTTCTGCATCAGATGAAACTTTCATATCTTGTATATAATTGTGCAGTTTATAAGTTTTGTCAATGCCTCCCAAAATGTCTTAGCTGCATATAGTTTAAGAGCAATATCTACCAATACCCCTGCCAAGTAAGCTAGGTTCATTTTTTTTTCCTCGAAAAGATAGGGAAGTGGTTCCAGTGACTTTATTGGTCCAGTGATCTAAGGTTTGAGTCATTGACAGGGTCTTCTGGTCAGCTAAAGCCTCGAGATACATTAGGTCAGCTAGTTGTTGTTTTTTCCTAAAAGGCAGGGAAGCTGTCCCTGAGACTTGATAGGTCCAAAGAGCTAACATTCAAGTCACTGACATGACTTCCCTATTGCCCAAGGGAATATTAAAGTCCCCTCAGATGACAGATGACACAGTGCCCTAGGAGTCACCATATTCTTGCCAACCCTCTGTGTTTCTGTATAGTTATGTTGGGCAGAGCCAAATGGTAACCCTGGGAGGTCCAAGCCATCTTGTATAGTTAATATCAAATATTATCAAATCAAGACTTACTAGGTAAAAGATATTTCCTTCCTAGTGATGCAGATGAAAGAGGAAGGGAGAGGTGAAGAAAATAAGCATGTATAGAGTGTCTCCTCTGTGCTGGGCACTATGCTGAACACTAAAAATATCATCTCATTTGATCTCCACAAGAACCCTATGAGGTGTGTGCTGTTATTAGCCTCATTTTACAATTGAGGAAATTGAGGCAAATGGGTTAAGTTACTTGCCCAGGGTCACATAGCTAGTAGGTGCCTGAGACTGGCTTTGAACTCAGGTCTTCCTGTATCCACTGCACTTCTAGCTGCTGAACGTAATTTGCAATAACAACTCCCCTCATAACAACTCTGTGTCACTAATGAGGATGATGAATAACTTACGATAGATTACCGAGAGACGAACTAAGTTGTCATACATCTCTGTAGCCATTTCTGCCCTCATCAGTGGTGTGGAGCATGTGACCCAGACCCCAAGTGAGTGATGTGGAGTCATCTACTTTGCTTGTTATCTCTCCCAAGACTGAAACAGTCAGAAGTGGATCACTTTCATTGGAAAAGAATCCAATATACCCCTCACCATCGTTCATCCAGGCACTGAATTCTTCCCCATCCTGCCACCATCTGGTGAGCACAGCATTGAATGGGGTACCCCTTCCTAAGGGCACTGATATCCACACCAAGCTGATGGAATTGTGCTGACCTGGTCAAATGAAGCTGCCATGATGGCATGGGTGTGAGATCCATATAGAGGGGAAAGAGTAAAAAATCAATCAACAAGTATTCAGAAACCCTGTGCTAGGCACTATTATTGCAAGTATGAAGAAAGAAAAAAAATCCCTAGTTACAAGAAGTTTACACTCGAAAGTGGGAGATAAGAAGTGTGTATGTATGTATGTATGCACAATATACATAAAGTGAATAAATATAAGGGATATAAATAGATACAAATGCAAAGTTATTTGGGAGGGAAAGTGCCAGTATTTATAGGGATTTGGGAAGACTTCATGTAGAGTATGGTTTCTGAGCTGCATCTTAAAGGAAAAGAGGGATTCTGTTTGGTGGAGGTAAGGAGAGAGCAAATTCCAGGCTTGGGGGATGGCCATTTTGAAAAGGCACAAAAGTTGGGAGTGTTCTGTGTGAAGAACACAGAGGCCACTCTGATTGGATTTTAGAGTGTGAGAGGGGAAATAATGTCCAATGATGCTGGACAGATAGATTGCCAGGTTGTGTAGAACTTGAAAAGCTAAACAGAAGAGTTGTTGTTTTATCCTAGAGGCAATAGGAAACCACTGGAGTTGGCTGAATAGAGAAATCACAGGATTAGATTCATGCCTAAGGAAATGACTTCCATAGCAGTATGTAAGATAGACTACAGTGGGGAGAGACTCGAGGCAGAGATACCAATTAGGAGATTCTTGTAACAATGTAAAAGGTGAAGGTCTGAGTTGAGTGAGTGGAGAGAAGGAAGTGAATTGAAGGATTATGACAGTAGAAAGGACAAGTTTTGGCAACTTATTGGATATGCAGGGTGGGAGGAGGGGGGAGTCCAGGATAATGTTGAAATTACAAACCTGAGACACTAGAAAGATGCTGGTGCCTTTGACAAAAATAGGGAAATTTGACAGAGTTTTGGGGAAAGGAAGATAATGAGTTCAGTTTTAGATATATTGAGTTTGAGATGTCTCCAGGACATCCAGTTTGAAATATCCAAAGGGCAATTGGTGATGTGGGACTGAAGCTCAGGGAGAAACTGTCATTAGATATATAGATCTGAGAGTCATCTGAATAGAGATGATGGTTAAACCCATGGGAGCTAATCAGGTTAGAAAAAGAGACAGACAAGCAAAAGAGAGAGGCAGAGAGACAGTGGGAGAGAGAGCATTAGAAGGAGGATAGAACCTTAACCACAGCTAAGGAACATGATGTAATGATGAGACAGCAAAGGTGATTGAGAACGAATGGTCAGACAGATAGACGGTGATAGAGCAGTATCACAAAAACCTGAAGAGGAGACAGTATGTGGTCAAGCAATAGTCAGCAATCATTTAGAATGTGCCAGGAACTGTTAAGTTCTGAAGAATGGTTTGGTTGGCTGTTCTTCCTTCATTCTTGAAGAAGATCAAGGACATCACAAAAACAATGTCTTGACTTGTGAGTGAAATGAATTTAAGTGAGGTCAATAGAAGGAAGGTACCATAATTAAGGAAAAGTTTCCTAGAAGGTCAGCTAGGACTTGAGAAAAGACAAGTGGCAAAGAGAAAGCATTCCAGGAAGTCAGTGAGTTGGGAGCTGGGAGATTGAATGTCTTATTCAAGGAACAGGAAGGAGGCCAGTGTTACTGTATCACAGGGGCATGTAACATGTAACAAGACTAAAAAATTGTCAGGAGAAGGGTGGAGAGGAGGGAGCATATTTAGGGATTTGAACAATAAACAGAGGATTTTATATTTGATCATGGAGGTAAGAGAAATCTACTAGAGTTTACTGAGTAAGGGGGTGACTTGGTCAGACCTGTGCTTTCCGAATAGTGTCAAATACAGCAAATACACTGAGAAGGATTAGGAATCAGAAAAGATCAACAGTTGTGGCAATTAAGAGATAATTGGTAACAAAACAAAACAAATCTAAGGTCCAGTCCTTTCAGTCAAGTTTGCATAATACATTGAAGTAGGAGAACCTAGATGATTCCAGAGATAGTCCAAAGTAAGAGTGACACTTTCTTTCCCACAATCTAAAAAGTCCAAGGGTTTATTGGATCCTTTGGGTTTTGGAGAACCTACATTTCTCTCCTAGGTTTCCCGACAGCCTCACTTTTATGGAGTCACTCCTAAGTATCTCTCTCTTGAGTGCAGCTCAGAACAAATTGCAGCCTTGGAAAATCTAAACCACGACATCCAGCAGGCTCTCTCCCTGGGCACTTAGTACTCTATGGGGTCCATGTTTTCAGAGGTTTCTGTCCATAAAGACCATACAGTGTGGAGTGCCCAGGAGTGACCTAGCCAAATGACTACTAGACTTTTGGAGTCACAAATGCTACAAAATGACCATTTGCTTTGCCACTTTTGAAAAAACAGTTACACACTTGCTGCTGGGTCCTATTTGCTACTGAATGGATAACACAAGGTCCTACAACTATCACCCTTTGTCCAGAATTGCCCATTTTGAATTGGGCAATGCAAAATGGTCACCCTAACTATATGACTAGGGCACCAGAAGCCTCTTTTATTAAATGGAAATGAGTCTGGGTCCCCGAGATGTTAGCATCATTCATAAACAGGTTGCAATTCTTAAAGAGAATGAGGCCTCCAATCTGATTTCACTAGTCCAATGGGCCCCTTCCTATGATTTTAAGGAAATCTCTTTTGCCTAGTTCACCAATGGCTATGAGAAAAATATGTACAAAAAGGGTGATATAACAGGAAAAAAACTGATGTGATTAGTTTATTTTTTCCACATTGTCCATAATAGAAGATGTTGTTAGTGCCACTATAATAGGCCACAGTCAAACCACATTGAGAGCAACAATTCTGTACACCTTATTTTTGGAAGGACATTGACATTATGCAATAGAGGATGAACTGTATGATTAGAGGGCTAAAGACCATGCAATTTGATGCTCAGGTCAAGGAAGAGAGGATATTTCACCTAAATAATAAAACATGAGGGGTGGGGTGGGACAAGAGGAATGAGGGGATGATAATTGTCTTTAATTTCAAAGAACTTACATGTGGAAGAGGTATTAAAATTATATTGTTTGGCCTGATATATTAGAACCAAGAATAGTGGGTAGAATTTGCAATCATCTGTTTCTTTATGAATAATAAATCATAATTGTTTTTATTATGCTGCTTAAAACTTCTTTTTTTTAACTAGGAAGCACTACATCTGCTTTTCTCTTCTAATTTAAAAGCTAGAACATAAAGAGTAATTTTCTAACATTTAAAGTTATCTCAAAGTGAAAGGGGATTCATCTGACAGTGGTTGGTTTCCCCTCACTGGAAGATGTCCAGTGAAGGCTAAGTAGACTAGATGGGGATATCATAGAAAGGATTCCTATTCAAGTATGGGTTGATTACATGGTCTCTGAGGTCCTTTTCAGCTCTGAAATTCTGCAAAACTATTATGTGATATGATGGCTCAGCTAGGAAAAAATTCTCACATGGAATCATCTGACACATAGAGACTCAAACCTAAATCTGGACTTTACTATATAATTAAAAGCCTATTCACTTTGGGTGAATGGATTTTCCCCTTGCTATTAAGAAATTTTTCTATTCCAGCTCTTTCTATGAGGGTGTCACAAGAATCATTATGGAGTTTTCACATGGTAGAAGGTTTCATCATTTCTGGGGTCCAGTTTACTGGTACAGTTGAGCACTTGTAGAACTAGACCACATTCAGTGAAGATACAAGATGAACCATTGACAAATTGGATATGGAAAATTAACTTATATCCTGCTTTTTAGAAGTCATATGCTCTTTCACTGTAATACATGAGCACGAGACACAGAGAATCTCCTCACCCAGAATAAAGTGAAGCTGACAGGGTAGATGCCATTGTTGAAGTCTGTCACTCTTCCAGATGCCTCTGGCTTCAGTTCTGGAGAAGAAACCTTGGCCCCTATAAAGTCCCCTCTATATATCTTCCTTCGTCCTAATTAATTTTTCATTTGCTATTGGATATTTTGCCGATATTCTCCACAATATCTGTCCCAAGGATTAAGGATGGCAACTGTGGGCTGCACTGGTTCACATGGGAGATGTGAGGGATTTGTGTGGGATGAGCTGGTTTAGCTGCTCTACAATTTTACATATTCTCAGATGCATCTCTCTGTGCTACACAATGTTTCAGGGCATGAGGCCTTCACTGAAGTGCTCCAGTGATGCAGGGAGATGAGGAGGTTCAGGACATGTTCACATTGAAACCCAGTGACATACAGCACACCATGTGCAAATCATAGAACTAGTTCATCTTGAAAAATCTGGGGATTCTAATGGACTCTAAACTCAATATGTGTCAACCATGCAATATGGCAGCCAAAGAAAAAACCTATTGCAATCTTAGATTACATTAGAGGCAGTTTACAGTTCAAAGAAGATGATAATCTGATGGTAGTTTCCCCTGGTTGGACTCTGTCTTTGAGTGTCCCTTTAAGTACTTGGACAATACATCAAAAGGCTGGTGGGCAGCCAAATGAAGGCAATGAGGAAGATGAAGAGCTTTGCCAAAACAGTCAGAATTTAGCTGACAATAAAAAAATATTTTCTAATAAATTTCATCTGGACACCTAAGTTTTGTGTATGGGTTTGCATCTTTTCATCTTTCCTAGTGCAGATGCTGATTAGCCATATAATCAATCATTCATTCAGAAAAGCTTTTGCCATCAAATGTCAAAATGGAAATAGATAGGAGAAACTGATTGCCTCCTCATTTTAAAACTCCTAGAACTCATAGAAAAAGTCCTCCATCAAATCATACCTGTGAGTGGCCCAAATTCACCATGGAAAGAAGAAGAAAAATTGGAGCTTCACAAGATTCTTCAGTCAGTGTTAGTCCTAGAAAACTGCCTGTGTCACATCCTTCCTTCCACCTGGACTTGAGATCAGTTATCACCTGATTCCTTATGAATAATAAATCACAGTAATAGTTTTTATCATGCTGCTTAACTCTTCTTTTTGAACTATAAAACAATTTATCTGCTTTTCTTTTCCAACTTAAAAGTTAATTTTTGAAATAAAGACTTTTCCGTGGGATTCTGAAAGTTTCTGAACTCTGTGTGAAAGAATGACAGGCTTTAGAAATTTACTCTGGAAGATTTTGACATGCTAGTACATTGAGCCAGATCTAATAAGATGAAATTTAATAGGGAAAAATGTAAAGTTGTTTTAAAATGAACTTCACAAAGATAGGATAGGAAGTTGTAACTAGACAGATGTTCATCTGAAAAAAAAAGTGGGACTTTTATTGGGTTGAGAACTCCATATGAATCAACAGTGTGATTTGCTGTTCAGTAGTTCAGTTGCGTTCAATTTTTTGTGACCCTGTGGACCATACTTTTCATGGGACTTTCTTGGCAAAGATACAGGAGTGGTTTGCCATTTCCTTCTCTGGTGAATTAAGGCAAACGGAGACTAAATAAATTACTCAAGGTCACACAGCTAGTAAATGTGTGACGCCAAATTTGAACTCAGGTCTTCCTGTCTCCAGGCCACTGTGCTTTATCCATTGAGTCATTTGGCTGCCCCAACAGTGTCATAAAAGTAAAAAAAAAAATACAACATTAAACTTCATTAAGAAGAGCATAGGTCTAGAACTAAAGAGGTAAAGAGAAGTCTGGCCTCTGGTCATACCAGGTTATATCATATCTGGAGTAATGTATTCTGTTTTGTGTACTATATTTTATAAAGGTTCCTAACTGGGCCAAAAACTAAAAACCATACCTTAAAAGTCTCCAGTAATGTGTTTACTTTTACTAAGCTATCTATGCAGAACACATTGAATCAAAAAATTTAGCAAATTAAGTAACAAGAAAAAGATTCCCTCAGGAATATTTATCCCTCAAGATGAAGTATATTTTCCCACAAGAAACCATACCACCAGTATGGGTAAGTACTCAGACACATTTTTGACAAGGGAATACACACAAAGGGGACTCACAAGGAGGAAACACACAAGATAGGCAAACATGAGAATGCATGTGGCTTTACTACATTCATAGAGACCATGTGCCCTTGAATATATGTATGACCAGGGTTCATTCACACCTTCACTGCCATATAGTCATCACTGCAGTCCCATGGTGATGTCATTGTGCTTGCCTCTATTGGGTATCATATCTCCAATGCCTACTGGGCATCATGTCTTCTCTTCTGGACCACTCTAGGTCTCTAGGCAAAGTGTTCATTGGGATCCCATTGTGCTACAAATAGGATTGTCTTTTTGATTGACTTTCTTCTTATTTCACTTAAAACCCCTGGTTCCATCCCATTATCTTATTTGGGGTTAGAAATGGCCTTTTAGGGGGCGGCTAGGTGGCACAGTGAGTAAGAGTGCTGGCCTCGGAGTTGGGATGACCCGAAATCGAAACTGGCCTCAGAAAATGAACACCCACACACAAATAATGACTAGCCGTGTAACCTTGAGCAAGTTACTTAACCCCAATTGCTTTAAAAAAAAAAAAAAGAAATTGCCTTTTAATGCCTGTCAAACCCTTGATTGTCAATCAGTATCTCTACTTTTCAGAGTTCCTGCAACAAAACCACAAGGGTGCTGTGTGGGATTGGAGCAATAAACATCTCCTCATCCTCCATAATGCCCCCAGTTTGCATATAAAGTAATTTATGGTCAAGAACATAAGGGCTAAGTCAAGTCAGTAATGCCACCAGCCATCTTGCCTTCTATCATTTATTCTAAATACCTGCTTTATCATGCATATCTTCAAGCAACAAAATTTCTGGTTTCCCTACAAAAAGAAATATCACCGTTGTTAACAATGTGTATAAATTTCAGGGTTTTTTCCAGGCCAGAAGAGGCTAAGATCATGTGGTCCTACTCCCTCGTTATATAAATTTAAAAACTGGCAATGGTTAGGCAGCACAGTGAATAGAGTACTGGCCCTGGAGTCAGGAGGAGCTGAGTCCAAATTCTGCCTCAGACACTTAACAGTTACTAATCATGTGACCTAGGGCAAGTCACTTCACCCCAATTACCCTGCCTACCCCCTCCAAAAAGAAAAAAAAAACAACAAACCTGAGGTCAAAGAGAGAACTTTATCCAAGTTCACTCAGTTAGCAGAGATGAAATAAGATCCCAGGTTCACTCCATTCCAATCCAGTGTGCTCTTCCTTCTATATCACAATTGCCTTGAGTCAAGAATGCTCATAAACCATGGCATTGAAGACAAGTTCTAGAATAGTGTAAAGCATTGGAGTCAAATGTTTGAAGACTTCTCCTTCTTCCTTCTTTAGAAAATCAAATATAAAAATACAAAACACCCAGATTAACAGAACAAGAAATAGAGGATTTAAATAACCCAGTCACAAAAGGAAGAGCTGAAATAAGTTATAAATGAGCTCCCAAAGGAAAAAAAAAAACTGGACCCGATGGATTTCCAAGTGAATTCTATCAATCATTCAAACATTCTATCAATCATTTAAAGGAGAATTAAATACAATTCATACCAACTAGGTACAAAAATAGTTTTTTAAAAAGGGATCTGACTAATTTCCTTCTTTGGTACAAATATTCTCTTGATACTTAAACAAGGATGGTCAACACAGAGAAAGAAAACTATAGACCAATACCTCTAATGAACACTGATGGGCAAAAATTTTGAATAAAATATTAGAAAGAGGGTATACCTTCATATCACAAAGATCATACACTATGACCAGGTCAAATTTATACTAGGAATACAGTGTTGGTTTAATACTAGGAAAATCATAAACATAATAGACCACATCAATAATAACAAAAACCATATGAGAATAGCAATAGAGGTGGGAAAAACTTTTGACATGATATGATAACCATAAGAATTTTCTTTTTCAAAATTAGAAAACATAGGAATAAATGGATTTTTCTTTACTATGATAAATAGTATCTAACTAAACCCAAGAATCAGCATTATATGTAATGGAGATAAAATAGGGGGCCTTTCCAATCATATCAAAAATAAAGCAAGGATATCAGTGCTACTGCTACATATAGGGCTAGAAATGCTAGCTATAGGAATAAAAGAAGAAAAAGAAATTGAAGAAATAAACATAAGCAAAAAAGAAATAAAATTATTACTTTTTGCAAATATTATGATAATTTGCTTAGAGAATCCTAGAGGACCCACTAGAAACTGAAATGAAACCTGAACAACTTCAGCAAAGTTTCAGGATATAAAATAAAACCACATAAATCATCAGCATATCTATATATTGGAAGTCTACTTGCCAAGAGACACATGGGAATTGTATGAATTTAAAAACAAAACACTCCTCATGAAAATGCAGTCCTAAATAATTGGGGAAATATTAATTGCTCATGGGTGGACCAAGTCAATCCAATTAAAAAGGACAATATTCCCTAAAATAATTTATTTATTACCATCCTAATCAAAAGATTACTTCATAAAACTAGAAAAAATATTGAAATTCTTCTTATAGAAAAAAGCTCAAGAATCGCCAAGAAAATAATGGGTTATGATCAAAATAGGGTAAATTGAGACACAAAGTTCCAAACATTATCAACTTATTAGTAAATTCAAATTTATTTTGAATTCAAAAATAAATATTCAAAATTCAAAAATAAATAGGATCCTCAGCAAAGCTAAAACCCCAAATGAAGGGCACAACTCTCTTTTATAGTTTCAGAGAGTACAGAACACAGAGCAGAACTTCATAGGCAGGGAACAAGTTATAATTGGTTACAAGAGCTCTACATCATGAACAGTGAAATTCATTACAGAGCTGAGGTGTAGGGGACAATATGATTGGTTGAAAATTGGGAATGAATGGCTAGCAACAACCCCTTCCTTCCCTCCTTTGACTAAGAAATGTTCATTGTTTTGAGTCTACCTGCCAGGTTAGAGATAGTGGGACAGACTTCTTTGGATAACAAACGAGACATCCTTGAAGGATAAGTTGGTGGCGTACCAGACTCCCTGGTGTCGTCTACTTCCCCCAAGAATAACAGATTTTCTTGAGGCAAGAATAGAACAGTGATTACTAGGAGAACTGGACTTCTAAACTCAACTTATTATAGAACAGCTGAGATTCTGAACTAAGTTCAGAGACAAAGAACCATGACCTGGTTACAGGACAAAACTGATTAATTGTAAATGGGATCAATTGAAAATAGACACAGAATAAAGCTAATCATTGAAAATGAAAAAAGTGGAAAGGAAGGAGGCTTAGCATAGCAGATATCAAACTATACTATAAATCAGTAATCATCAAAAACATTTGTTAATAACTTAAAAATAGAGTAGATCAGTGGAACAGATTAGCTACATGATATACCAAAGCAAATGAACCTAGCAGCCCAGTATTCAGAAAACCCAAAGACCTCAACTATGGGAAAAAGGACTTGCTATTTGTCTAAAACCACTGCTACAATGGGAAAGCAGTCTGGCAGAAATTAGGTTTTGACCAACAGCTCACATCATACAAGACAATGACCTATCCAATCTCCAAATGATATATTACCTAGACATAAAAGACATCATTAAAAAAAATTAAAGAGGGGGTGGAGCCAAGATGGCAGAGTAGAAACAGCATGTCCAAGCCACTCTCCCCTCAGATCACCTCCAAACTATGTAAAAGGGGACTCTGAACAACTTCTGGAGCCCCAGCACCCACAGAACAACACAGAGAAGCTAACCTCCCACTGAGGACAGCCCAGCAGCCCTGCAGGAAGGATCAGCGTGCTCTGGGAGCTGGAAGTGCAGCGCGCAGTGCACGGGGAGCCGAGCACAGGTCCGCCTGAGTTGCGGTTTCAGCCCCAGGGCGGCCAGGCCAGCAGCGGGCTGGAGGGACCCCAGAACACCTGCAGCTATGGCGATTCCAGAATTATCAACATAGACATGCCTAGGACAAAGTGAGAGGTTACTGCCCTATGGACTTTGGGACCAGTATTTGGGGAACATGTCGGCTTCCTCCCATGGGGGCTAGAAGCCACTGAGGAGACACACCATTTTGTAGTTTTCAGAGGCAGCTCCAGCTCCTGGCCTGTGAACTGTAGGGAGATCCAGCGATCAGTCTTGGGGGGGTAATCGCTCTTGCTTTAACCTCCCTGGATCTGGATTGTGATCTGGGGTGGAGGTTATGGGTGGGTTTCCAGCTTGCCAGAAACGGAAGTTGTCCCCCAACACGTTCGGGACGAAAATTCCCCTATCTGGCGGCAGAGCCATAGTGTGGCAACAAGCCCAAAAGTCAAGTAATTAAGTGGCAACATGCTAAGGCAAAGGAAACAAATTAAACAGAAAAATGCAACCTTAGACTCCTACTTTGGGGGCAAAGAGGATCGAAGCATAGAACAGGAGGAGGGCTGTGAGGTCAGAAATCCTGGTCCAAAAGCCCCAAAGGAAAACATGAGAGGGTTACAGGCTATAGAGGAACTTAAGAGTGACTTTAAAAATCAAATAAGAGAAGTGGAGGAAAAATTGGAAAGAGAAATGAGAAGGATGCAGGAAAAGTATGAAATGAGGATCAATAGCCTGACTGAGGAAAACAACACCTTAAAAAATAGACTAACTCAAATGGCAAAGGAGGCCCAAAAGGGCAGTGAGGAGAGGAATGCCTTAAAAAGCCAAATTTGCCAGATGGAAAAAGAATCTCAAAAGTTCACTGAGGAGATTCATTCCTTCAGAGTTAGACTAGAGCAAATGGAAGCTAATGACTTTATGAGAAATCAAGATGCTGTTAAGCAGATCCAAACAAATGAAAGATTAGAAGGCAATGTGAAATATCTCATGGGAAAAACCACTGACCTGGAAAATAGATCCAGGAGAGACAATTTAAAAATTATTGGACTACCTGAAAGCCATGATCAAAGAAAGAACCTAGAAATCACCCTTCAAGAAATTCTCAAGGAAAACTGCCCTGACGTTTTAGATCCAGAGGGCAAAATAGAGGTTGAAAGAATCCACAGATCACCTCCTGAAAAAGATCCCAAAAAGAAAACTCCCAGGAATATTATAGCCAGGTTCCAGAATCCACAGATCAAGGAGAAAATACTACAAGCAGCCAGGAAGAAACAATTTCAGTATTGTAGAAACACAATCAGAATAGCCCAGGACCTGGCAGCTTCTACACTGAGGGACTGAAGGGCATCGAATATGATATTCCAGAGGGCAAAAGAGCTGGGACTGAACCCAAGGGTCACCTACCCAGCAAAACTGAGTATTTTGTTTCAGGGGAAAATATGGTCATTCAGTGGAATAGAGGACTTTCAAGTATTCTTGAGGAAAAAACCAGAGTTGAATAGAAAATTTGACATCCAGATGCAAGAAGCAAGAGATGCCTGAGAAGGTAATCAGGGAAAAGAAATCAAAAGGAACTTATCAAAGTTGGACTATTTACATTCCTATATGGAAAAACAATAACTGTGACTGATGAAATCTTTCTCAGTATGAAAATAATGGAAGAAGGGTGTATGGTCATATGAATATATATGTGAATGTGTGTATATATGTTTACAGTTAGATATGGATAGAGGGCATAGGTTGAATTTGTTGGAAAGGGAGGATACTCAAGGGGTGAAATTATGAGTCGAGAGAGGAAAGTGGCAAGAGAAGATGGGGAGAGACAGGGTAGGGTAAACTATCTCATGTAGAAGAAGCAAGGGGAAGTGGCTGCAAGGGAGGGGAAGAATAGGAAGGCAAAAAGGCAAAATCACATTCTCAATGAATTTGGTTCAGGGAGAGAATGACATACATACTAAATGGGATATCCCTACCTGCAGCAGAATAGGGGGAAGGGGGATGAGAGGAGGGATGATGGATGGGAGGGCATCCTTGGGGGCAGAGGAGGTTGGAAGTACCCACTATAGAAGAGGGACAGGATCAAGTAGGGAATGGACTAGATGGGGGGGGGGATGAGTGGGAGGGAAATATAAGCAGCCTTGTACAATATATCTACTATGGTAATGTTTTGCATATCTAGACATGTACAACATATACTGAATTACTTATCTTCCCAGAGAGAATGGGTGACAAGGGAGGAAGGGAATGGATCTGAAATTCGAGGTCTTAACATTAAATGTTTCAAATATATATAAATACTATTATTAATACTCTTTTGCTTGTAATTGGGAGATAAGATGTTCAGGCATTGGGACACAGAGATTCACCTTCCTCTAATGGAAAAGTCGAAGGGGGTATGGGAGAAGACATGGGAGAAAGCAGATTGGAGGAAGTGATATCTTGTGGGACTGCTATTCTGGGAGGGTGGGTAGGGGAAAAACAGGGGGGAAAAATTGTAACTCAAACTCTGGTGGAAATGAATGATGTAAAACAGAAGTTAATAAAGCATTTGTTTAAAAAAATTAAAGAAACAAGGAAAAAATACATTTTAGATCTATGGATAGAGGAAGAGCTCAAAACAAAACAAAAGAGAGGATCACAGAAAATAAAATGGACAATTTGATTACCTAAAATTAAAAAGGCTTTGCACAAATACAGTACAGCTAAAATTAAAAGGGAAATAGTTAACTATGGGGGGAAAATCTTTCCCTAACCAAGAGTTCATCATTCTTACCTTTTAAACTATTGTCAAGAAATCCAAATCTTAATCTCAGATACCATCTTCTTGACCAACTGCTCACTTTATCAGATCTGTCTTTCTCTTCTTAAGTATCTACCTTTCACTGGTGACAGTGGTAAAAATCCCACCTGTTCCCCTAAGGTCTTTAGATTTTTTCCTTTGACTTCATAATCCCTAGAAATGCATTCTAGGTTCTTTCTGGTGGTACCATTTGTTCCCATAAGAATGATCAGAAGTAGATAGTGGTAATCAGTTAATACAGATTTCCATACCATCTCAGATTCAGGCTCTAGGACCAGGTTTCTCTGGCTACCTTCATTCCTCTCCTCTGGAAATCACCAGCCACACCATTTGGGTCTTCTTCCTCTGGACATTAATGAATGGTATAACAGAGAAGTTCTGGATGTAAAGTCAGAGAACCTGGGTTCAAATTTTGGTTCTACTTACATACTAATTGTGAGACTTTGGATGTCACTTAATTGCTGCCACTCTCTGTTTTCTTATCCGTAAAATTGGGAAATTGAATTAGATGACTTTTGAGATCCCTTTCAGTTCTAAGTGTTTGATCCTATGATCTCTTCCCTGGTGGGCACATGAGTACCCATATCAACATTTTTGGAGCCCGAGAAGCTGCTTCTTCAGAGAGTTTGTCTCTACTCTCTGTGGTAGAGCTCCAAATGTTCAGTGGTCCTTCCATGGCTTCTTCAAGTCATATTCTTCTACTCTCTATCTCCTGACTCATTAAAATTCCCATCTGGCTCTTTGTTTTATTTTTCTTCTTTCTTTGTTTTTTGAAGCTTGAGGCACTTCCTACCTTGCCTCTCTTTTGCAGTATCTCCAGGCCCCCTCTATTGCAAGGCCTTGAATATTTGTCTGTAACATCATCTTCTATTTCTTCCTGGGGCTTTCCCACATCGTGTTATAAGATATAATGCTGCTTGCCCACTTGCTCCAGTCTATTGATCTCTAGCTAGCAGAACTCTGCCAGCCTACTAATGCCAAAATCAGCTGCCTTCAGTTGTTGTCCACAAAAGGGTAGATGCAGAAATAAACAATTTTAGCCTCATCCCACCATTTATTTTGCCTTTTCTTCCCTTACTAATGATATTATTAAGACATCATCTAATTCTCTTTTGCCTTTCTGCTTTCCCACCATCATCAGTTTATCAATTCAATATATATCCCTGTTTTCAAAAAGAAACCAATATATAGATGTCATGAAGTACAATATGGCAAGTCATTATTAAAAATTCAAGGGAACAAGCATTTAATAACCATCTACTATACACAAAGCACCATGCTAGGCTATAAAGAAAGAACAAAAAAATGATCCACCCTGGAGCTTATTCTTCTAGAAAGTACATAATTTAAACAAGAGACATACATACATAATAATTTGAAAAGGGGAAATGACCCAGCATTAACAACTAAGGGGATCAAGAAAGGCTTCCTGGTAGGAGACAGCATAGGAGCTAAACTTCAAAGGAAGTCTGAGATTCTAAGAATCAAAGGATTCCACCCAAGAACAAAAGGTTCTGTGTTCACAAAATTCTCGTAAAATGAAATCAAGATATGTCCACATGGGGGCAGTCTAGTTCTGGTGGAGACTGAAGAATCTTGTTAACAATTCAAAGGGTGCCATTTACTTCAAACAAGCAAGCAATCCACAAGAATTTATTAACTGCCTACTGTGTGCCAGGGTTAACAAAGACAAAAATGAAACAATCCTTGTCCTCAAGGAAATTATATTCTATAGAGGGGGTATTTCCTCAAGATCTCCTGGTATGATATGGCTAGATTTGATCTAGTGTCCTGTTTTTACATTAGAGTGCTGACTCGTGGTTGACATAAGCAAATTGAAAAAGATTAGCTACACACGTTCTAGCAATAGGAAGTTTGTGCTACACCACTTGAAACACCACGGGAATTAGATCTGTTTGAACAATTTCATATGTTGGAGGGTGGGACTGGAGCTGGGACTGTCAGAGCGAGATAGCAAGGAGCAAGGAATATGCCTACTCCAACGTTTCAGGTGGCATGGGACAGGGAACTGGAGAGTGTTCCTGGGGGAGTCATTTCCTACAAAAAGAGCCACATTTCCATAACTAAGAAAACAGAAAAAGTATGAGGGGAAGAAATATGAGGTGAAGGTAAGTTTGTATGGTGATGATTGATGATGATAACTTTTAAATAGCACTTTAAGGTTTTTCAAGCATTTTATATTTATCTCATTTGATCCTCCCAATAACCCTGGGAGATAGATACATTTATTATCCTCATCTTACAAATGAGAATACTAAGGTAGATATAGGTTAAAAGACTTCTCCAGGTTCAAATAGCTAATGTGTGTGAGGGCAGATCAGATTTAAACTAAGGTCTTCCTGACTCATGGTCCAGCAGGCACAATGCTTAGGTAGGGCACTAGGAGATGAGGGATGATGGATCTGGAAAGAGGATTTTTAAAAATAGAAATAGTGGCATATGAAGGGCGTTTTCACATTAACAGACCTGACCCTGAATCATACAGATTAGAAGATGAAGGAGTTTTCTAACTATAGGATAGAGAAAGTACTAGTTGACTAAGACTTCCATATTCAAGGACCCTGTGATGACAGACAACAGCATCAGCTTATTGTCTCTCCAAATAGCCGGGAAGAAAGGGTTGAGTTAGCAAAAGAATGAGTTCCTGAGATGATCAATACCTGGTGATCTCTTGGATGAATTTACACTCAGCACCAGTTCTTTTGCCTAATCCTAAAATTATGAAAGACAATACATACATTCAGATAACACAATGCTCATAGCATGCCCTTGTCTCTTGGCTAAACATTTTCTGATGCTCTGATCTTGGTAGTAAAATTGATTGCCTAGGCATTCAATTATTAGGGAGGACTAAGAAGCTGTTATTTTTCCCAAGTGATTTGATGAGTCAGGACAGAGATCATGCCTCCACGCATGGGGCTAGGCTCCAGGGTGAGGAAGCCTCTAAATCTAATCCTTGAGAGAATTCAAGATTAGGATCTCCCTGAATCCAATGACAGTGAAAGGAAAAGTGAAGAGTTGGGGCAGAGACCTAGTTGTCAACAGCAGCTCCATAGTTAGGAAGTACTATACCGTTACTGTTTTTGCAGACATGTCAAAGAAAGTTTTGTTATTACATTGTAAAAATTGATGAAAGAGACAATTTCGGCAAATCACAGGTAGTATAAATTGATAAAGTGAACAGAACCAGGAAAAGAGATAGATTAGATACAGAAATAGCCAGATATAGCTATGTAGATATAGATATAATAAAGAAAAAGAACTTTCAAAGACAAGAACTCTCAACAATGCAATGACCAAGCCCATCTCCAAAGAATCTATGATGAAATATACTATCAATCAACTAACAAGGACTCAGATTGCAAAAAGAGCCATGTCGTTTTAGACATGGCACATGGATTCATTTTGCTTGATTATGCTTGTTTGTTGTGATGGATTATTTCTTTCACTTTTTTTAGTTTGGGCAGGGTTAAGAGAAGGGAGAAGTTGAAGAAAGTGATGTCTTCTCTGCCTCCCCCCCCCAAAAAAAGGGCAGCCATTATAATATTTTTTAATGCACAGAATATAAGTTCAGAAAAAAACACAGACCAATATGACAATTTTGAAAGTTACATCTAGAATTTATCACACACTTGCTTTAAAAAGCAAGCAGTATGAAGTGGAGATTCAGTTTTATATAGAACCCTCTTTGTGCATGTGTATGGTATTATATATGATTTACTATTTGTATAATTCATTCTGATACCTAACTACAGACTCTTATATTACCAAAATACGTCATAGAGTAATTCCTGTTTCCTTAAATAGATTATAAACTCACTGTAGACAGGTATCAGATCTTTTATTTCTTTTTATCACCTAGATTATCTAACATGGTGCTAAGCTGTTGTAGATAGCAAATCCATTTGCTACATTCATCACCTTGGGTTATATTTGACTCTTTGCTCTCCTTTACTTCTCATATGAATTAGATAGCTGAGTAAATTTCATCTCCAAAACATCTCTTGAATCTGTCCCTTCCTCTCTATTTCCACTGGTACTGCCCAAACACAAGTCCACCTACTTGAACTATTGCAACAGCTGCTTTTAGGTAACCAGAGCTCCAGTATCTGCCCCTCCCTCTACCCACCCAATTCATCACTCATAGGATGGCCAGAATAATATTTCTTTTGCATAGATTTGGTCATGTTATTCTTTTGCTCAAATACCTTCAATTATTCTGTTGCCCATCAAGTCAATTTCAAATCTCTACACCTATCATTCAGAATCTTTCAACTTTTGGGGGGTGGGGTAGAAACAGCACTTCCACAGAGCTCTGGCTTCCACCACTTCCAATCCATGTAAAAGGGGACTCTGAACAAACTCTGGAGCTACAGAAACCACAAAATGACACAGAGAAGCTAACCTCCCACTGAGGACAGCCCAGCAGCCTGGCAGGGAGTGGCCAGCTCAGCACTCTGGGAGCTGAGCCCAGGCCCACGTGAGCCAGAGGTTTTAGTCCCAGGGTGGCCTGACCAGCAAAGGGCTGGAGGGACTCCAGATCACCAACAGCTGTGGCATATCCAGAATTACCAACACATAGATGCCAAGGACAAAGTGACAGGTCAGTGCAGTATGGACTTTGGGACCAGTACTTGGGAGCATGTGGCTTTTGCCCCCAGGGTGAGAAGCCGCTGAGACACTTCAGCGAGGCCACCAAGTGGCAGCTTCAGCTCCTGGCCTGCAGACTGTGGGGGGATCTGGTGACCAGTCTGCGGGGGAGGGGGAATCGTTCTTGCTTTAACCTTGGATCTGGATTGTGGTCTGGGGTGGAGGTCTTGGGGTATGTGACTAGCTTGCCAGAGCATGTGGAGGCTTCAGAGAGGGCACCCAACTAATATCTCCGGCAGCTGAGAAAACCCCAGCTTTTGGGACGGAAGCTCCCTTGTCTGGTGGCAGAGTCCTACTGTGGCAACAAGCCCAAAAGTCAAGTAATTGACTGGCAACATGCCTAGGCAAAGGAAACAAAATAAACAGAAAAATTCAACATTAGACTCCTATTTGGGGGGCAAAGAGGATCAAAGCATGGAACAGGAGGAGGACTGGGAGGTCAGAATCTTACAACTTTTGCAGACTTTTATTACACCTGTCCAGGAAATCCATATTCTAGCCAAACAATGACTTTACTCACACTGTTCCCTTATATTTGGAATACTCACTCTCTTCCTCTTCATTTATTGAATTCCTTTCCATCTTTTTAATCCCAAAACAAATGTCATCTCTTCCAATAAGCCTTCTTTGATCTTCCCAAACTAGTAGTTCCCAACTACTTCAGACTTCTCATAACACTTTATAATCTAATTCCTTAATTCATGTAAAATATAATTATTCTGTATTGTAATTATCTGTCCATATGGTAACCCTTTTATAAAGCTGTAAGCTCTGTAATGGTAGGGATTGTGTCTCATATAAGCTTTACATCTATGAGTACATAAAATAGTACTCTGTATATACCAGGCACTAAATAGATATTTGTTCAATTCAATTCAATAAATATTTTTTATTTGTTGCAACTATTATCAACAAGCAACTACTCTGTTCAAGCTACTATGTTAGATATTAAGAAGCAAATAGCCCCTGTACCTATTGGACTTACAGACTATTGGGAGGGATGCAATATGTGTACAGAGGAGTAAGTGCAAAGTACATTCAGAGCAATATAGATTACTTTCAAGAAACAGAGCTAACTAGAAAAGGCCTCAGGAAAGAGTTGCTGCCTGAGAAGTGCTTTGAAGGAAGATAAACATTCTAAGAGGTAAGGGGCAGCTAGGTGGTACAGTGAATAGAGTACTGGCCCTGGAGTCAGGAGGACCTGGGTTCAAATCTGGCCTCAAACACTTAACACAAAACTAGCTGTGTGACCTTGGGCAAGTCACTTAACCCCAATTGCCCTACCTTCCCCCCCTCCAAAAAGCAAAAAAAAGAAGAGTGAACATATTCCAAATATACCTGGAGATGAACAGTGCAAAGGCCAGAAACAAGTTATAGAATGTTGTGTATGCAAAACAATTAGCATATCATTTTGACCAGAATGGTGATTGCATGAAAGGTAACAATATGAAATAGGATTAGAGGAGTAGGCGGAGACCAAGTGGTGGAGGGCTTTAAAAACCTATCTGAAGATTTTATATTTATTTTTGAGGCAATAGGGAGCCAGTGAAGATTTTTTTAGTAGGGGAATTACATAGTGGGCACTGTATTTTAGGAATATCCTCCATAGAAGATCTAATGAACATAGTGGAGAATTTCTTCAAAGTAGCATTCAGGCAGTCCATCTGGCAAGCATCCCTTCTCAATAACCAGCTCATCTCTTCCTGACCATACATCACCTCAAGATATCTTCTATAGCACCTCTTGCATGCAAGTCTTCACTGGTAACTTGCTACAGGCTGCACACACCCATCCTACATCCCTCCATTGTACTTTGGGTCACCAACAATTTTGATCCTTTGTTCACAGTGTTCCATTATTCACAGCCACGTAACTTTACTGGATGAATATTGGTGTTAAAAAAGATGAGATTTCATTCTGGAGAGCAATCTGGAATTATGCCCAAAGGGCTATAAATAATTTCATACCTTTTGACCCAGCAATACCACTTCTGGGGTTATATCCCAAAGAGATCATAGAAGTGGGAGGAAGACCCATATGTACAAAAATATTTATAGCAGCTCTTTTTGTGGTGGCAAAGAACTGGAAATTAAGGGGGTGCCCATCAATTGGGGAATGGCTGAACAAGTTGTGGTATGTGAATATAATAGAATACTATTGTGCTATAAGAAACGAGGAACAGACAGACTTCATATTTACCTGAAGAGGCTTATACAAACTGATGCTGAGTGAGAATAATAGAACCAGGAGAAATTTATATACAGTCACAGACACAACATACGTGTGATGACCAACTATTACAGACTGAACTCTTCTCAGCAATGCAGTGATATGTCAATCCCAAAAGACTCATGATGGAGAGAGATGTCTATATCCAGAGAACCAACTAGAAAGAACTGAGTTTGAATCTAGATTGAAGCAAACTACCTGATCTTTTTCTTTTTCTTGTTTGGTTTTGTTTCCTCTTTCCCATTGTTCATTCCATCTGATACAATCTTTCTTTATAACCCGACTAATGTCTAATGTGAAGGTATTTGCAGATCCTATACTTGATTGTATGTCATCATGGGGGGTGGAGGGGAGGGAAAGGGAAGGAGAGAAAATTTGAAACTTAAGGAATTGTGGAACTGAATCTTGTAAACTAAAAGTAAACAAACAAATTAATAAAGACCAAAAAAAAATTTTTTTAAAGATGAGATTATACTTCTAGGAGAACCTTGGGATCACTGGAAGCCATGTACCATTTCCCAAAAGCAATCTACCTCTCTTCTCCTTATTCAGCTCTGCACTTAGTTCATGAGCATGTGAAGAATTTGTCCAAAGTATATGTGCAAATGAACTGCTTCAATGAGCAGTCCATCCAACTGTATAGTGTAGTCAGGACAACAGGAATTTTTCATCCACTTCATCTTTTTTCACGAAGATTGCTGAGCTGAGCTCTTCTGAGAGGTTGAAGGTCTCATTTAGGAGGTTCTGTTATATTCCCAGTGGAGCATGAGCTTAAAATGTGTCATTCTGAGATTTGCAGTTCAGAGGGATAAGGATTCCCTCTTAGTCCAGTGAGAGACCTTCAGCTATGGTGACATTTAGGCTAGAAGACAGAGGTCAGTCTTGCTAGGTAGTTTTGAAAAAAGGCACACACAGTCTGTGATCAGAAGATGATATAAAGCAGAGATGACACTGAACATAGCCAGGTCATCTGCCTGTAAAGAAAACACAGGAGAATAATGGCACAGCCCATACTAAATAAAACAAAGCTGCCGTCATCACTTTAATTGCTAAGAAAAGCTCTGAAAAAAAAGGTTTTACTTTCTTCAAATTTCCTTCCCTGTTTCCATTTGCTAACAGATATTTTCATGCATCTTATTTAGACTGCTTCTTTATCCTGATCTTTTGCTTCTATAAAAATCTAAAATCTATCTTGAATGCTTGTTTAAAAATTTAAAATCTATCTTGGTGTGTCTGTATAATTATTGCATGGCTGTGAAGGAAGGAGGACAAATGGAGGAAGCCTGTAACTATAGCTAGGATAAACAGAATGAAAAAATAAGTCAGGGGACTAAACCTTATCCTGGTATTAGATTTCAGTGCTGATCTGGGGGTTTCAGATCTACATGTGATTTTTAAATATTAACAATTTGTGTGTTATAGGCTATCTAAGATAGCAGAGAAAGACAATCAACATGCAACACAGAGCCATTTTACCCCCATGCTAGAAAATGGTCTCATTGTTGTCTTGGAGTCAAGTCAAGAAGCAATTAGTAAGTGCCTACTATGTGTCAGATACTGTTCTGGGGACAAAAAGAAAACTCCTTGCTCTCAAGGAGCTCAGTCTAATGATGGAGACAACATGCAGAACAACTAGATACAAACAAGATGTGTGCAAGATAAATTGGAGATAATCACTGAGGGGCACTAGGGATTAAGGGATGTTGGCAAAGGCTTCTTGAAGAAGGTAAATGTTTAACTGTTACTTGAAGGAAAAGCCAGAAAAGCCAGTTGGCAGAGATGAGAAGGGAGAAAATTCCAGGCATGGGGGAAAGTCGGCAAAATATATATAGAATAGGAAGTTATATTTGATCCTTGAAGTAATAAGAAGCCATTGGAGTTTATTGGTAGGGTAACATGGTTAGACCTGAACTTTAGGAAAATCAATTTATCAGTTGAATGTAGAATGAACTAGAATAGGGAGTCATGGCAGAAAGACCAACCAGCAGGTTGGTCAGTAGTTCAGAAGTGGAGTGACCAAGGTGGTAGAGTTTCAGAGGAAAAAAGGAAACGTATACAAGAGATGCTACAAAGGTAGAATCGCTAGGACTCGACACCAGAGAAGAGAGAGGAATTAAAGAGGGCACATAGATTGTAGACCTGGAACACTGGGAGGATTATGAAATTCTCAAGAGTAATTGGAAAGGGAGAGTTTGGGCAAAAATATAATGAGTGTGGTTGCTTAAACTGAAGCAGAAGGGCCTCAGGGATGGGGGGTGGGGCGGGGAAGAGAAAAGAGGGGAGACAGTGAAGAAAGATAAGGTCACTTCCTTAGTGCCATCCAGTGCCCCCTCAATCATTCCCCACTCTTTCATTTGTTTTCAGTCTCTCCCTCTCTCTACTGGCTCATTTCCTACATGCCCATGTCTCCTCCCCATCCTGAGAAAACTTTCACTTGACCCTTCCATCCCTGATGACTATCATTCTATGTCTTCTTCCCTCTGTAGCTAAACTCCTTGAAAAGGTGACACAATAGGTGCCTACACTTTCTCTCTTTTCGATCTCTTCTTGGCCCCTTGCAATCTGGGTTATGATCTTATCCTTCCACTGAAACTGCCCTCTCCAAAGTTACTAATGACTTCTTAGTTGCCAAGTGCAGTGGCCTGTTCTCTATCCTCATTCCCTTTCACCTCTCTGCACGCTCTCTTCTGGTTCTATTCCTACCTGTATGATCACTCTTTCTTTGTCTTCTTTGCTGGATCCTTCTCCAGATCACACCCTCTAATCATTGGTGTCCCCCAGGATTCTGTTCTGGGTCTTCTCATCTCCCACCTCACTTGGTGATCTCATCAGCTCCCATGGATTTAATTACCATCTTTTGCTGTGGACTCTCAAATCTACCTGTTTTGCCCCAGTCTCTGCTGACCTCCAACTCAGATCTCCAACTGCCTTTCAGAAACTTCAAACTGTATTTCCAATAGATATCTTAAACTCAACACGCTCCAAACAGAACTCATTATGTTTCCCCCTAAACCCTCCCCACATCCTACCTCACCTGTTACTGTAGGGGGCAACAACATCTTCCCAGTTCCTCAGACTCACAACCTGACAGTCATCCTAGATGCCTCGCTATCTCTCAGCTCTCATATGCAAACTGTTGCCAAAACCTCTTGACTTCACTTTTTTGAGGGTTTGGGTTTTTTTTTGGGAGAGCAATTGGGGTTAAGTGACTTGCCCGAGGTGACACAGCTAGTTTTTTGTGTGTGTTAAGTGCCTAGGGCCAGATTTGAACTCAGGTCCTCCTGACTTCAGGGCCGGTGCTCTATTCACTGCACCACCTAGCCTCCCCTTGACTTCAATTTTGCAATATCTCTTGAATATGCCCCCTTCTCTCTTCTGACACTGCCCCCACTCTGGTGTAGGCCCTCATTACCTCACAACTGATTACTGCAATAACCTACTAGTGGGTCTGCCTGCTTTAAATCTCTCCCATCTCCAATTCATCCTCCATTCTGACACAAAATTCTTTTCCTAAAATCCAAATCCAATCATTTCACCCCCTACTCAATAAATTCCCTATCACCTGCAAGATCAAATACAAAATCTTTTGTTTGGCATTCAAACACCTTCATAACTTAGTTCCCTCCTACCTTTGCTATCTTCTTATCCCTTACTCCCTGACTTGTACTCTTCAATGCAGTGACATTGGCTTTCTGGCTGTTCCATGAACAAGGCACTCTGTCTCTCTCTCTGGTTGTCCCTCATGCCTGTAATGCTCTACCTCTTCTGTTCTGACTTCTGACCTCCCTGTCTTCCTTTAAGTTCCAACTAAAATCCTGATTTCTATAGGAAGTCTTCCCCAACCCCTCTTAATTCTAGTGTCTTCCCTCTATTAATAATTTCCTATTTATCATATATATATATATATATATATAGCTTGCTTTTTATATATTTGTTTGCATGTTGTCTCCTCCATTATATTATAAGTTCTTTGAGGGCAGGGACTGTCTTTTGCCTTCTTTTGTATCCCCGGTGCGTAGTACGGTGCCTGACACACAGTTAGTGCTTAATAAATGTTAACTATGCAGTGAAAAATACTTGAGTGGCACATTCACCCATTTTTCTTCTTGCTTGATGTAGGTCATAGTGGGCCACTGAATAAAGTTATCTCTATTATTATACCTATCAGTGAATCTTCTATGATTGTAACATATACAAGGGAGACATTATATTCAAAATAGTTTTTAAGGCATGATTTTGCTCTTCTGCATCAAATCCTTTTTGTAATCATGAACAATAAACACCATGGGATTTCATATCCTTTGTACTTCTCTGCCATTTATGAAATTACAAAGATGTGGACTATTATATAATCTCATTTTCAAAGACTTGTCTATTCCTTTCTTGTATTGTCATAAAGAAAGGGGAGGAGAGGTAGCAAGCTTCTGTTACTCACTGACTTTGTGCCAGGCACTGGATCATTTGACCCTCACAACCTAGGTTTTATTATTATCCCTATTTTACGGATGAGGAAACTAAGATAGACAAAGGTTACGTGGTTTTCCAAGGGTCACATAGATACAGTAGGTTCCTGAGGCTAAATTTGAAATCAGATCTTCTAGACTCCAGGCCCAAGTGGTTTATCCTGTACCTCCTAGCTTTCTTTTGGGTATCAAGGATTCCCTCAATACATGTGTAGCTCATTCTCATAAATAATTTATAAACATAAGAAAGTAGGTATATAGGGTGGTCTAGTCGCTAACTGCCTAGAATCATTTGTTATCATTCTGGGAGGTCTCAGGATTAGAAGATGCAGTGCTGATGGAGATCTAGTGAGGAAAAGGATCATTTATCAAGGTATTTGGCTTCTGCAGAGTGGGTTAAAGAAATAGATTTTAATATTCAGTTCAGTGATCAGCCAGTGAAGCAGCTGGAGACAAAGACCATCTTGGACCAAAACAATTAGGGGCACAGAACTCCACGCTCTCCCCAACTCGGAAGGTCACAGAGCCATCAGAATCTGTGCCTCCTCGTGCTGACTCTTACTACTAGACTCAACCAGGCTTAAAGGCACCTTCCAGGTAAAAGCTTTCAGGTAAGATCTCGTTAAATAAGGCCCATCAGAAATGAAGTGAGTATCTCTGGTTTGTCATAGAAAGCTTGTCAAGAAGAGAAGAGAGAAGAAAACACTCTGAAAGAACAACTTACTACACCTTTGTAAATGAGGTCAACATTGTATGGCAACAAAACTCAATTTAAATATGATGGAGAAAGCTGGTACTACTGCTGTTAAAATTAATGTCCACAGTCTCCCATTCTTTTTTAGCAAAAAGTATATTGCAAAAACCAGGCTTCCATTTACCATAAGTCATAAATATTCTTGTGCTGTTTTGTTTACTGGAAAGTACACTTTGTTTTTTGTTTGTTGGCATGTGTGTTTTTTTTTTCCAACTGTGTTAAAACAAAACTTGTCTTTTTTTAAAGTAGGACAATTGGGAAGGAAGATCTCCTGCCATGTTTCTTACCTTTGGGATTGAGGTAATGTGGAGCTCTCTGCCTGAGGGAAAAGGTAGGACCCAAGAATTAATGGATTCAAAAATTTCAGATAATTCTATTTCCTTAGGAAATAAGATGTTTGATATAAAGCATCACCCAAGAGAGTAGGAGGAGTAGAATATCTCTCCCAAGCAGGTGCTGATGAGGCATGAGATTATCCTATCTGATTTGGCATGCAGAGGGTTATAAGAACCTAGTAAATATGAGGTGGTGGTTGGGCTCCCATTGGATAGAGGAGCTCAATATATCCTCTGTATCAAAAGGCTGCTATAAGCCCACCAAGCAGAAACTCCTTCCTACCCAAGGCCCACTCAAGGCCTCTACTTTAGCTGTAGTTACTTACCTCCTTTAGCAAAGAGAAGGAAAGGATTCCCACCTCGTACCAGGCCTTTAGCTAGGGATTGGTAAACTCTATATCCTGACTATGATTGCTCCATCAACTTCCTTCTGGAGACATCCTCTCAATGAGGATGAATTTACTCATTCAGGAAAGGTCTTGTTAAATAAGACTCATCAGAAATGAGAGTACTTTATTAGTAATATAGACATTATGAGAATATACTCAAACAGAATTCAAAGAGAAATTCATTTAAGCTTCTTGGGTCACAAGTAAAGAGTTCCCAAAACATAGTATAGGTGCTTTGACCTCTGCATTGACCACTAACCTCTCAATAAGATGACCACTACTACCCACATTGATTTCAATAGGGTTCAGAGATCATAGGCCAATCACAAGCTGGAGAGTAAGCAATATCATTTTACCCTGACCAGGAGAGGAGGATAAATGAGATATAAATCAATGTTTTGTAGAAGACAAGGATGCATCAGTAACTGCTGAACTGGATTATGGGGCTGTAGGTGAATGCAGGCAATTATAAAATAGCTGCTTTTATGAAACTTTGTATATCCAGGAGAGCTTTCTGGGGTTAGGAGAAGGTGGGCTGTATCGTGAGGACCTCTGAAAGATTTCCCTAATGTGAGTATGTCACTCATTGTGCAGAAGCAATTGTGGAGTCAACAATGAGACTTAGAAGCTCAAAAAAAAAAAACAAAAACTCACAAAAACAAGAGCCTAATGTAATGTTATGCTGCAGTTACAAGAGGTATAACTCAAGAACAAAAGAGATTAGCTTTCCATTGTGCTCTGCCCTTGTCAGACCATATCTATGGTGTTGTCTCTCTTCCATTCTGGCTGCCATATTTTAGGAAGGACATTGACAAAGTGGAGAGTATTCAGAAAAAAGCAAGGAGGATGGTGATAATATTTAAAGTAAACTATATGAAAATCTCTTAAAGGAAAATAGTGCAAGTTTAGCATGTAGAAAAGTAAATATGATAGCTGTTTTCAAGTTCTTGAAGAGCTTCCATGTTGAAAAGGAATTAGATTCATTCTACTTAGCCCTCAATGGCTGGGCCCTTGAAGCAATGGGTTAAAGTTACAAGAAAGGAGGATTTATGTTGCTCGATATAAGATGATACTGGAGTGGTTTGCCATTTCCTTCTCCAGATCATTTTACAGATGAAGAAACTGAGGCAAACAGGGTAAGTGACTTGTCCAGGGACACAGCTAGTAAGTGTATGAGGTCAGATTTGAATTCAGGAAGATGAGTATTCCTGACTCCAAGCCGGGCACTCTATGCACTATGGCGCCACCTAGCTGCCATCCCAACTATTATAACAGTTCAATTAGAGATCTGAACTTGGGAGTCAGGAAACTATAAGAGAAGGGTTGGAGCAGAAGATCTTCCACGTCCCTTCCACCTCTAAGGAAGGATTCTAGTTATTGAGCAAATGGTTTTAACTTCCCCTTGCCTCACTTTTTCAAGGAGTTGAACTAAAGTTCTCATTTCTGTGGTTTCTCTGAGTTCTCCAATTCAGATATTCTAAATAGTAATACACTGTGTGAATAGTGAAGTGAGAATCATCTGTGTGAACAGAAACTATCCACGAGAATAGGTTGCCAAAGCAGAGACTAGTGCCTCCATTCCTGGAAACCATTTCTTTTATAAAGGAATGGAGAACCATTCTCCTGGAATGTTTACAAACCCAGTCACCTGTCAGAAGACTGGGAACTGAAGCAGAAACTCTTTGATATTCCCCTCCAGCACAACTACAAGGCCCTTGGCATGAATTTTTAATTTAAATGCATTCACTGTGTGAATAATAAAGTGTAAGTTCTCCGTGAAGGATGAAGCCAAGCAACTTAACCTCCATTGGCTCTCTTTCTGGCAGTGAAATGTTTCAATTCAAAGGAATGGTAATTACACCCTAGGAAAAAAAATGTTTAAAGTTTTTTGATTAAAGAACATTCAAGGGAGGAGGGAGAAAAGGAAGTGCCTGTGTCCCTTCCCTGTCCTTTCTCTACAACTCATCCCATCCTCTCTACCCCATCCCCCCTCCAACATAACAAACCAAAAAACAAACAAACAAACAAACCAGAGAAGCAGTCTTTGAAAGATATCCCCAAAATCGGCTCAAAACTGAAACTCACTTCTGATGTTCTTTATGAAGAATTCCATCCATTCTCTAGTCATGTAATCTCCCATGATGTAAATGAACTTTTCCTTGAAATAAGAATTTATTTGTTTCCCAGTTTGGAACTTATTCAAATGACATGATATCAGATTTCACATTCTTCTCCAGACATATCCACCTGGAAGTTAAGGCTTCATCCCAGGCCCACAATTCTCTTTCAGCAGCACTGTTCGGTCTGTCAATGAAACACAATAGCTTCAAAAGCACTGATCAAGCAATCAATCC
The DNA here is from genome assembly GCA_011680675.1 of Gymnobelideus leadbeateri. NCBI lineage: Eukaryota > Metazoa > Chordata > Mammalia > Diprotodontia > Petauridae > Gymnobelideus > Gymnobelideus leadbeateri. The sequence continues at coordinate 972,551 of WOXC01010095.1, read as the reverse complement.
CCAAGTATTTCTTGAGAGCCCATGGCCTGATAGGCCAAGCACTGAACAGGGAGTCAGGAGACCTAAGGTCTAGTTCTGCCTCTGCCACTAGGTCAATGTGTGCTCTGGAAAAAGTCACTTAGACTTTTTGGGCTTCAGCTTTTGAATCTGTAAAATGAAACCTTCAAGATTATCAATCACCAAGAACGTATTACACAAGTACTATGAACCAAGCTCTGGGGATAAAAATACAAAAAATTAAACACTCTCTCCTTCAAAGAATTTCTGAGGTCCCTTAATTCTTGTTCCACCTAAACTTTGTATCTCAGTATCTGTTACAGTGTTCTTTATGTGGTAGACATCTAATAAAATATTTACTTAACTTAAATTCGAAAGCATTTATTTTAATAAGTGAAGCAGGACACGAAATTCTTCTATAGTTAGTTATATCCTTCTCTCAATAGAAAGTTTTTTATAAGAGTATTCCTGCTAAATGAATTCAATTAACTTTCATTATAAAGTAGAGATGTGTTCTGCCAGAAGAAAACAATATACCCCACCACTGCCATGTAAAAATCACACTTATACAGTATCATCCAAACATTTCCCTTAGCAGCTTGTTATGTTGCCAGGAATATCACCATTAGAGATTTAGTCCCTTGGGATAGCTCATTCCCTATATCAATTGTTCCAAATGTTTTAGACTTTTCTCAAGTCACTACCTCCATCCCTAAACTTGATGCTTAGAGGAGATGCCTTATTTCTTACTTCATGGAGGAGACTGTGTGCATCTGCTAGGAATTCTCTCAATTTCCTCTTTCTATCCCTCAAGACATCTCAATATCTTCACCCATTCTTTCCTTCCCTCCCATCTCAGAGGAAAAGATGTTATACCTTATCAAGGTCAATCCCTCTACTAAAGCCCTTGATCTCATCCAATCCTGATTAACCCAACATCCTACTCCAGCAAGCATCCACTCTTTCTCATACAACTTCAATCTCTCCCTCTCCACATGTTCCTTACCAACTGCCTACAAGCTTGCTCATATCTTCCCAATCCTTTTTTTTTTAACAATTTACTTTTTTTCAACCTATAGAGCTACCATCCCATCTCTTCCTTCCTCTTTGTGAACAGTTCTAGCAAAAGTTGTCCAAACCTGGAGCTTCCACCTTGTCATCACATACTTTTTCTTCAACCCCTTCCAATCTACAACTTTACTGAAACTGCTTTCTGAAAGATGCAAATTACCTCTTTATCAATAAATCCTATGGCCTTTTGTAACCTTTACATCTTTTATAACCTTTCCACAGCATTTGTCATTGCTGTCTACTCCCCCTTTCTGTAGACTTACTCCTTCTATAACTTCTGAGATGCTATAACTTCCTGGTTCTCCTTCCTCGCTAAGCAATCCCCTCTCCCCTTCACTGACTCCTCTTCCTTTGCCCAACACTTAAATGTTGGTGTTTCCAAAACTCCCATCCTCTTATCTCTTTTTCTTCTCCCTGAGCAACCTCATTCATTACTAGTCCTTCAACTATCTCCTCTTAGACTCTCAAGACTTTATATACCTCTGGGTGAAAAGGATGCTGGATGAATCAGAGGACCTGAGTTCAGACCCCATTTTTGTCATTCACTGGCTACATGACCAAAAGCAAGTCACTTAGATGCTCTGATCCTCAATTATCTCATCATGAAGATGAATTATTTGTTGTTGACATTGTTTAGTTGTTTCAGTTGTGTTTAACTCTCCGTGGCCCCATTTGGAGTTTTCTTGGCAAAGACATTGGAGTGGCTTGTCATTTTCTTCTCCAGCTCATTTTACAGATGGGGAAACTGAGACAAAGAGGGTCAAGTGACTTGCCCAGGGTCACACTTCCAGTAAATATCTGAGGCCAAATTTGAACTCTGGAAAATTAGTTTTCCTGACTCCAGGCCCAGCGCTCTATCTACCCCCTGTGCCATGCAGCTGCTGAAGAGTTCAGATGAAATGATGTCTAGAGTCCCTCTGAGTCCTAAGTTTGTGATTCTGCAATCTCTAGTTGTCTGTAAGACATCATCAGCACACCAAATTTAATATACTCAAAATTGAGCTCATTTTCTTTTCTCCAAATGTGCTAACCCTTTTAACTTCACCATTTCTGTCATGCCACTGCTTGTCTGTTAGTATCAAGTTCAAAGATTGATGGTTATCTCTGGCTCTTTTTATTCTACATGCCTGTAAGGTTATTGTAAAAATTGTCTAACTTCTGTTCTAATTCACAGGGTTATTAGAGGAAAGTGGTTTATATGCTATAAAAGGGATAGGAAATGGACCTGTAACTTCACTGGTATAAGGAACACCTGTGTGACGATCCCCATGCAAGCACACCATCCCACTCCTCCCCCAGGTCAGCACCATCCATTCATCCTACAGTGTTAGCGAGTTGCCTGGGACACTGAGAGGTGATGTGATTTGCCTATGGCCACCTGGTCAGCATCTGTCAGAGGCACAATGTGAACCTGAATCTCCCCAGTTCCGAGGCTGGAGGCTGGTGCTCTGTTTTGCTATCCTGCTTTTCACATAAATTATATCTTCCACATAAGTTTGGGTTGTTATTATCACCACTGTTGTTTTTATTATTCACAATTGGGCCATATTTATTCTCCTTGAACATACATCTGATCATGTCCTTCCTTTGCTCAGTCCCCAGTAATGACGCCCCATGGATGCCAAATAAAATTCAAAGTCCTCAGCATGACACTGAAAACCCTCCAAAGACGGATAACACCCTGCCTTTTAAGTTTTCTCTCTTACTATTCCCTTTTTGAGTATGAACCTAAATTGTGCAGCTGTCACCTAAGAACTAGCCTCACTAAGCACAGAAACTCAACACCAGTGGCTAGCCAGCCAGTGACCATAAAGTAGATAAAAATATAAAACGGCACTAGTCCCACATAGTCCTCTTCTACTTCCACAGGGGTGATCTTGGATTGTCCAAAATATGGAAACAGGGAGAGCTTTAAACAAATCCACAAACGTATTGATACATTCATACTCTTGATCCCTGTCCTGCAGCTAATAAGTTCATACCCCTATTGACATTTTTGCTATGAACAAAACCAGAAACTGTAAAGAAGTCATTGCTAAAGAAAGCAGGGGGAGAAAATCAGTGAAAATTCTATTTGATTTTTCTGTTCAATAGCACTAAGGTCTTCCATCTCTTTAAGAAACCTTTTCCTCCTATTTGACACCATTTCTATAGGAACTTCAAAAGCAGGCAGCAGACTTCAACCAATGAACTATTGATGATAAAGTCAACAGCTCCAGCCTGAGAAAGCAGATGGGAATGATGAAGTTTACTGACTCCAAGAGCTGTTTTGTTTTTCTTCCAAAGAGACTGGGAGAAGATATACATGGAGTATTGATGTTCACAGTGGTGGGATGCTGGATGTATGCATTTTATGTATAGAACACTTGAGGAGAAAGCTGGAGAGAAACAGATTACTCCCACTAGAGAGGAAAATTGAAAAGGCTTGACCAGTTGAAGGTATTTGATTCAATTCCAAAATGTGCCTAATGATCACAGTGTTGAGTGCTACAGATACAAAGATAAAAATGAATAGTCCCTGCCCTCAGATATCTTACATTTAGAAGTTTCCAGAATAGTTAGGAGGAAAAAAAAATAGGGAGGAAAAAGCAAAGAAACACAGAGATGAAGAGAAGTTATCCAGGAATCTACTAAGAGCAAAGTAAGCAGAGGGTGTAAAAAATAAAGTATCTCAGAAAACAAAAACTTGATAATTAGTGAAGAAAGGTACATGATTGTACCAAATTATTCCCATTTTATCCTACAAAGATCTTCTACAGCATTAGTAATAAGTATGGTGTTTAACTGAAGGTTATTTTGTTTTAGCTATTTAACAAACACATTCTATTTCTGGACAAAAGAAAAGTTTAAAATTTTTTGTAGGGTGGCTAAGTGGCGCAGTGAATAGAGCACTGGCCCTGGAGTCAGGAGGACCTGAGTTCAAATCTAACCTCAGACACTTAACACTTACTAACCGTGTGACTTGGGCAAGTCACTTAACCCCAGTTGCTCTGCCTCCCTCCTTCCAAAAACCAACTACAAAAAAAAAAAAATTTATATATTCACTTAGAAGGGAAAAGAATCACAGTCTTTCTCCTGGACCTAGGAATAAAATTTATTGACTTTGCTGATTCAGGGGACCTGAAATTAATTTTTTTCCAAATAAGTATTATTTTTTAATTTCTTGTATCACAGAACTATTCATCCCTTCATTCAAGATGCAATTTAACTCTATAGTATGTGCCAATCGATCAATCAATAAACACTTATTAAGCACCTACTATATGCCAGATACTATACAGTATTTAGTGATGAGAATTTAAGACAAAAATGAAAACAGAGTTTTCTGTTTTCAGCAGATGACAATGTGTACACGATAAGAAAATACAAAGTATATACAAAATAATTATGAGCTCTAAGAGTTCAAAAGAGTTCTCAGAGACTGATTAGTCAAACCTGAAGCTAATAACCAAGAATCTCCTCCACAACATACCTAACATACAAGTGTGCAGTCTAGGCTGCAAAACCTCCAGGGAGGGGAATTCTCCCAATGTAGCTGATTCCACCTTTGAATAGATCTATTTCTTAGGAAACTGGAGTTGGTTTGGGGGGGTTTTGTTTGTTTTCATAAATCAACTTGAAATTTCTCTCTCTCTAATTTCTACCCAATACTCCTAGTTTTGGGATCTGAGAATAAGCAGAAGATATCTAATCCCTCTTCCTACGTTGTTGCTCAGTCATTTCAGTCATGTCTGACTTTTCATTTGGGGTTTTCTTGGCAAAAAATACTGGAGTGATTTGCCTTCTCCTTCTCCAGTTCATTTTACAGATGAAGAAACTGAGACAAACAGGGTTAAGTGACTTGCCTATGGTCACAAGCTACTATTTGAGACTGGATTTGAACTCAGGTCTTCCTGACTCCAGGCATAGTTCTCCATCCACTGAACCACCTAGTGGCTCTCATCATATAACCATGCTTCAAATACTTGATGAAGACTAGCATATTTCCCCTGAATCTTCTCTTTTCCACATCAAGCATCCCCATTTCCTTCAAACAAGCCTTATGTGACACAGTATTGAAGCCCTTTACTATCCTGGTTACCATATCCTCTGGAATCTTTGCTACTTATTAAGAGCCTTTGTAATATTGAGCTCAACACTCTAGATATAGTCTGACCAGGCCAGAGAATAGCAAGACAATCACCTTCGTGGATACTCTCAGTGAAGCATAACATTGCATTAGATTTTGGTTGTGGTTATTCTGTCATATCATGCTGTTGACTCATATTGAATTTAGAATGTATGGAATGTGTGTGTATAGATGCACACATATATATGTATACACACACGTATACATATACATATTAACTGTTGACCTGAAAGTTTGGTTAAAGGAGACAAACAGGCTAAGTTATATACATTTATGTCATTAAATATTCTTAAATCTCATTAAAACTAGATGAAGTTAGCAAGCTTGTACATATAAGGAGCCATAACCTAAGTTCTGACTGCCTGATACAAGAATGATAAAGTTCTTTTATGTGTTTTAGGACAATTCCAGGATATCTGTGTCCCTCAAATTTATGGTCTCCATGTGTTTTTTTTATCCATACCATGAGAAAGGAAGTTTCTTAGTTGTAAATACAGATTGACAAGACAATTGACGAAGTACTGTCAGTTGGAAATTATAATCCTAGGATACCTGAGTCTCCCCACCCCACAGTACAGTCCTCTAGAAAAGATAAAAGAAGTCCCACTATTTAGCCTTATCTGGTCTTTGGCATAGAAAAGGGCATTTTTAGAGCAAAACAAAGCAGTCTGATTGATTAGCTCAGGCTTTGCATCTTATTGGGGGTTGTCAAGACATATATGTATATGTGTGTGTGTATTTTATAAAACCACCCAGATCTTTTCTAAACAAAATCCTATCTAGTCCACCTTATTCATAACAAATTGATCTCAGATTGTGAGCTCCTTAAGAGCAGGGACTGTTTATTGGCTTTCTATGTATCTTTGGTGATTAGCACAGTGGTCGCCATGTAACAGGGATTTAATTGACTGTTGATTGACTGGTGAATCCAAATATGACTTTAGATTTATCTCTATTAAATTTCCACATTTTAGCCTATTAGAGCTTTTTTTTTTTAATCCTGACTGTCATCTAGAAGGGCAGAACAACTTCACATAGAATTAAACTGAAAAAGAAATGGTTGAACAAATGATGATATATGTGAAGGGTGGTGTGTGGGTTTTGTTTTGTGTTTGCCCATGTTGATTAAGTATGTGCACATTGGGTCTATGTAGAGGAGGTTCATAGGGAGGCAAGAAGACAGACATTTAGCATCTCCTCCCCTACCCTTCTCTAAGAGAGACGCAGATTCCAGCCAAGAGGGAAAGCCAGAGGTTGGGACCAGAGCCTGGCCACTTTACTCTCTTCAGAAAAAGGAGGGTACTGAATTAGAGGGGCAACTAGATGGCACAGTGAATAGAGAACTGGGTCTGCAATCAGGAAGACTCATCTTCTTGAGATCAAATCTGGCTTCAGACACTTACTAGCTGTGTGACCCTGGGCAAGTCACTTAACCCATTTTGCCTCCGTTTTCTCATCTGTAAAATAAGCCAGAAGAGGAAAATGCAAACCACTGCACTATCTGCTAAAAAAAAAAAAACCCAAATGGGGTCAAGAAGAGTTGAACAGGACTGAAACTACTCAACAACAACTATCTATTTGTTTTTTATATTAATTTAGGGAAAATAATTTTGGGGTTCAAGCTAAAGCTCCTAATCAGTATTTAAATACAAGCTAACAATTGCCCCGATCAGCAGTACCCCCAGTAATGGCTCTGGCTTTCATGGTCATCTCAGCACAGTCCATCTAAACTCAAAGGACCACAGAATCATTGAATTAATGATTAAGGAAGGTCTACAAATTCTGATTTGACTGGCTTACTTTGTATTTATCTTGTAGGTATTTTTATGTATATGTTGTTTCCCTGAGAAAAAAAATCAGTTTGGGGTAGCAAGATGGAGCAGTGAATAGAGCACTGGCCCTAAAGTCAGGAGGACCTGACAAAAACTAGTCATGTGACCTTGGGCAAGTCACTTAACCCCAACTGCCCTACCCTCTCCCCTCCAAAACAAAACAAAGCAAAAATAAAGAAAGAAAAAAGGGAAAAAAGAAAAAAAAGTCAGTTTCTCAAGAGCAGGAGTTATTTCAGTTTTGTCTTTGCATTCCCAGAGGCTTATCACCTACCCTTCACACAACTGCCACAATCATGTTTTTCTGTCACATTGGAGGTGCTAAATAAATACATGTTGATTGATTGATTAATCGATTAATCCCTACGAGATTTCTTTATAGAGTCATAGAGCCTGGGGCCTTGAGAGGTCTCTGAGAGATTTGAGAGGTCATCTCATCTATCCCTCTGAACCAAACTAAAAGGAAGCCATCTGTTTCTAAAAACCATTAGAAAAGTATCTTATGTCCCTCCCTTTGTACCTTGCTATACTGTCAAAATTTCTACCTATTGTTTACTTCATTCTTTTATACTGTAATTTTACCTCATGACCTCAGTAGAGTTTTTTTTACACCTTCTAATAATCACATATATACAAATGGTTTGCACATACATCTTCATAGGTATCTGCTTCTGCCTTGCTGATCTCCATCCACTCTGGGGTTACTTCTTACACCCAATTTCTCTACTATGGAGCACCAACAGATCTTTATGCCCAAGTAGCTAAATTCTGATGGAAAGAAATATGAAACTGCAAACTCAAGTCTATCATATATCCATGCTCTCTGATTTCAATTGGCTCCTTACCACTGGATCACAGGATCCTAAATTAAGAGCTAGAAAGGTCCTTTGAGGTCATCCAGTCCAATACCTTTCTCTTACAGATGAGGAAACTTGACTCCTAAATTTAACTTGTCCAAAGCATCCATATAATAAGTGGCAAAACCAAGGTACAAACCTAGATCCTCTGACTCCACATCCAGCATGCTGATTAATTTCGATGCACAATCTTCCTTTGATTCATCCCTGATTGACTCCCCTTCACACTTCCCACAGTGGCTATTCCAAATATGCTCCTCTATTCTCAAACCTCAAATTCTACTCCATCCTTTCATAATCTCAGTTCTCTCACTTGATGGAAATCTGCACATGCTGGTTGGCAAAGGGAAAAAAGCTAGAAGCAAGGAAAAGATTAAAAGTAGTCATTAAGGCCCCTTCTAGTTCTAAATCCAATAATCCTGATTCTCTCAGCAAATGCCTTCATCTCCAATTTTCCTGAAAACACAGTCTATCCACCATCTCCCATACCTCAAGAACTGACCCCACACCTTTTCCTCTTATCTCTCTAAGGAACAGATTCTAAATCAGTGATTCTACAATCTCCTTTATGCAGATCACCCCTACACCTGTCCATCTATTCTCATACCTGTTCTAACCTCCAGTCCCACTTCCCCACGCTGAGATCCTTCTGACACCTCAAAATCAATGTGTCTAAAATTGGTCCTCATCTTCTCCACAAAACCTCCCCCTCCTCCAAACTTCCCTATTTCTGTCACTGACATCACCATCTTCTCTGTCACCCAGGCTTAACAATTACTGAGTTGTCTTTGTTTTGTCTTTTTCAGCTCTCACCATAAGCAGTCCTGTCGAGCCTTCCTCTGGAATATCTCTAATGTGAGACCTCTCCTCTTCACTCAAATTGCCATCTTTCTACTTCAGGCTTTTATCTCCCCTCACCTATATTGTTGTAAGAAGCTCCTCATTACTCTCTTTGCTTCCATTTTCTTCCCTCTCCAACCTACCCTTCACACAGCTGCCACAATCATGTTTTTCAAGCACTGGTTGGATCATGTCATGTCACTCCCCTGCTCAAGAAATATTCAGTATTTCCCTATTGGCTATAAAATGCAAACTTTTTCTCTAATATGCAAGATTCTTCACAATCGGGTTCCAACCAAATTTTCCCTCCTTATTTTATAGTAACCTTCTTCAAAAACTCTATACTCCAGTTTAGACTAAACTATTAGTTGTCAACTGATCTCATCATGAACTTTCTTTCTCACCTCTGTCCATTTACACAAGCCATCTTCCAGGCCTGGAATGCATTCTCTGAGTATCTCACCTGTTGAAATCTTTCTCATCATTCAAGTCCCAACTCAAGTATTTCCTCCTTCGTGGAGTCTTCCCCGATATCCCAGCTGAACAAGATTTATCCTTCATCTAATCTTCCTAAGATGCTTCATCTAGATCTCTCCTTCCTAAAGCAGTTTGCAAACCTTGAAATGTTACACAAATGTTTGTTATTATTATTATTATTAATTTTCACACTCTATTTTGTATGATACTTATATATCTTCTACAACACCCTATTAGATCCTATTCTAGATAGGTTCTAGATATCAGTGCTCACTCACTATTGAGTGACCCACTTACGACCCATACACTTAACTGAAGTTATGAAATACTATACCCTAGCAAATGACATCACTAACAAGTTTCCCCAAGATACCTGAAAGTTCACCAGACGACATATCCCCCTTCCAGGAGAAGAAATAGAATGGAGGGAAAATTAGAAGTTTAAGATATTGTTTGCTTTTTGAACATGAACTCCCAGCAAGAAGCAGAGAGCAGGTGAATGGAGCCATAAGCATCTGCACTGACATTCCATTTGCAGCATTTATTTAGCAAGGGTTTTAAAAGAGAAGGTTGGTTCATAGTGTTGGTAGTTATAAGGCTGCCCACAATCCTGTTGTCTTTGGAAATAATTGAAAGCCTTTGAGGGTCTAGTTAAGAAAGCAGCCATGCAATGAAGATACTGCCTGAGACTCTCCTTGACAAGAGAATTTTCTGTGTCCTCCCCCACCCCCAAGCATCCTGTGTGCTGTAGCTCTGGCTGGTAGCCTGCCTCTTATTCCCTACCCACCATAAACTGGACCAGTACAACAGGCATGTCAAACTCCAATACAGATTCATGCATTGACTTAGAAAACCACAAATTAACAACATCTACCTCATATTGCATTTTTATTTATTTTGTTTCCCAATTTCATTTTAGTCTAGTTCTGACAAAGAGTTTGTTGGACAGATTGTGGCCACTGGCAATGTGTCTGACACTGCTGCAGTACACCACTTCATGAGTTCAAGGTGCCCTGTACCATTGGTTGAACAGCCAATCATTTTCAATGCTGAAGTTATGCAGTGGGTGCTGTCAGGTCCCTGCCTCGTGAATATAGGCAAAAGAGAAGATGGTCTTCATCTCCCACCCATTTGAGTGTATGCCCCAGAGAATCTTAGATATAACAGCTTCCTGGCCACATTTCAAGGGTTCAAAGAGAATGTAATTGAGGATTTGAATTATCTAGAAGTGTTGGTGTACCTGGGTAACCTTTGGAAAGTCTTTGGAAGAATATGAGGAAAGTCTAATAAAAATATTAAATCAGATTTTTTTAAAAAGCAATTCTGAAACTGCCATTTGCTAGGATATAGTATTTCAGAACTTCAGTTAAGTGTATGGGTCATAAGTAGGTCACTCAATAAGGAGTGAGCACTGATTATCAAGAAGATAGAAGCAATTATTGGCTGATGAAGTTCAAAGACCTCTCCTGATGAGGAAAGTAGACACATGTAGCCACCACAGCCAGCTAACAAAACCCAACGTAGCTGCCACTGGGCTAAAATTGTCTTGTAGGCTTTTTGGTGTTTTGTTTTGCTTTGTTTTTACTCCACTGTATAAAAGGAGATTAAGGGGCGGCGAGGTGGCACAGTGAGTAGAGCGCCGGCCCTGGAGTCAGAAGGACCTGGGTTCGGATCCAGCCTCAGACACTTAACACACACACACACACACACACACAAAAAACTAGCCTTGTGACCTTGGGCAAGTTATTTAACCCCAATTGCCCTCCAAAAAGCAATAATAATAATAAGAGATTTAAAACTCTCAGTTACAAATAGTGATCTAATTTAGGATTGGGCATTTTTAAGATCCTCTCTGGCTTAGCATGCAAGTGAATTTGAGCTAGAAAGCTAAGGAGGCAAGGTCAATATTCTTTTACCACAAGTCCCCATTCAAGCTTTTATTATGGATCTTTGTCAGCATCAAAGCCCCAAGTTTCTGCCCCAGACCCTCTTGTCTTCTTTTTCTATATCCAAAGTTCTTAAACTTTTTTATGTCATTAACCCCCTTGCCAATCTAGTGAAACCTATGAACCTCTTCCCAGAAAGCTTTTTTTTTAATGCACAAAATGTAATACATAGGATTACAAAAGAAGCCAATTCTATTGAATCAAAAAATTTTTAAGAACAAATTCATGGACCCCACATTAAAAACCCCTTTGCTAGAGATAAGATGTGTAGGCAATGGGGCTTGGGGATTCACCTTGCCCTACTGGAAAAGTTGAAGGGGGTATGGGAGAAGAGATGGGAGAGAGCAGATTGGATGAGAGGATATCCTGTATGACTGTTATTCTGGGGTGGTGGGTAGGGAAAAAATGGGGGAAAAATTGCAACTCAAAATCTGACGGAAATGAATGATGTAAACCAGAAGTTAATAAAGCATTTGGAAAAAAAAAACCCTTCTCTACATTCCCAGTCACACTATCAGTTCACATGTGCTGAACTATTATGGCTACATAGATGAATCACAGATATATTTAGTAGAGAGACAGACAGACAGAGATGGAGAGACAGAGAGAAAGGTAGCTTAGGTAGGTAGATATGACAGATAGATCTGTGACTCATCTAGATAAACATGCTTGTTCAACCCATGTAATATCTGTCTTAATTTCTATTGCTACATTCATAATATATACATATGTGTAACATGTATGTGTATATGCATGTGTGTATATACATAGAAGTCTCTGACTTGAACTTTAGTATTGCATCACCAACTATTTATTGGACATTATAAACTAGGAGTGTCTAGGATGTGTGACAGGAGTCAAGATAATAAAGTAGTGAGAAGTACAGCTGAGCCCTCCCCCACAACTCCTCCACAAGGATCTAGAAAATGTTCCTGACCATCTACTCTTCCAAATGAACCCTGTTATTATTTTTTCTGACTCAGTAAGATAATTTTTTAGCTATTTAATTGGGACAGTATTACATAAATAAGTTAGGTAAATTTGTCATTTTTATTATACTAGCTTTACTTACCCATATACAATAAAAATTATCTAGATCCAACTTTGTTTACATAAAAGGTGTTTTGTGTTTATATTCATATAGTTCCTGTGTCTGTTTTGACAAGGTAACTCTCATTTTTTTTAATACCCTCTAGTTGTCTTATATGGTCTAAAACTGTTGATTAATGTGGCTGACACATGGTGTAGTTTTCCTATTTTTCTCTTTTACTTAAATATATTAGCTTTAGGGGCAGCTAAGTGGTACAGTGAGTAGAGTGTTGGCCCTGGAGTCAGAAGGACCTGAGTTCGGATCCGGCCTCAGACACTTAGCGCACACACAAACAAAAACCTAGCCATGTGACCTTGGGCAAGTTACTTAACCCCAACTGCCCTCCAAAAAGAAAAAAAATATATATATATATATATACATATATATATATATATATTAGCTTTAACTTTGTGTAAGATCATGATTACTATCCCTGCTTTGTTTACATAATAAATTTTACTCTTGACTTTTATTTATGTTTGTATTTCTCATTGTTATAGCATTTCCTAAAGGCAACATGTTGTTGAATTCATATTTTTAATCTGCTATCAGTTTCCATTTTATGGGTAAATTCATCCCATTCACATTCTAAACTATAATTACTTGTATATTTTTCTCCTTCCTATTTTCCTCATTCTCCTTCTCACACTATTCCTATCCCTCTTCACTCTTCTACTCTACTATCTTCCTCTCCTATTCCCTAACCTACCCCGCCTTCAAGAATCCCTCCCTTATCTTCTCGATCCACTCTATCCCTTTATCCTCATATTTATATCCAAATTTATATTTGTATACTTCTCTCTATAACAACACACATGTTGTTCCCTCTTTATCCCATTCTCAGTAATATACACACCCTGCTATATGACCCCTTATCCTATTCCCTATCCCTCCCTTATCCTCTGCCCCCATCTTGCCCTCTTATTTCTTTCTGAAATTAGAAGACTTTTATGCCCTACTAGATATATATGTATTGTTCCCTCAAACCATTCTTGATAAGAGTAAGGTTCCAGAACTACCCTTCTTCCTCCCCTACCTAATTCCTCTATATCAGTTCTTCCTCTTGCACCTCATTTGTATGTGATAATTACTTTTTCCCTTTTCCTTCATCATTTTTTTTTATAATCACATCTTACTCAGCTCTACCCTACTCTTTTTTACAGTTTACATTTCCACATATAAAAAGTAAACAGTGGGGGGGCGGAGCCAAGATGGCGGAGTAGAAACAGCATTTCCAATGTGCTCTGCCCCACACAAATTTCAAACAATGTGAAAGGGGACTCCGAACAACTTCTGGAGCCACAACACCCACAGAACGGCACAGAGAAGCTAACCTCCTGCTGAGGACAGCCCAGCAGCCCAGCAGCCCTGCAGGGAGCAGCCAGCACAGCGCTCTGAGAGCAGGCAGCACAGCGCACTGGGAACCGACAGCTCAGCATGCAGAGCTGAGCCCAGGTCTGTGGTTTTAGCCCCGGGCAGCCGGGTCTTCAGCCAGCTGGAGGGACCCCAGAACACCAGCAATTGTGGCAATTCCAGAATTATCAGCACAGATATGCCTAGGACAAAGTGAGAGGTTAGTGCCCTATGGACTTTGGGACCAGTATTTGGGGAACACATGGCTTCCTCCCCTGGGGGCGAAAAGCTGCTGAAGAAACAGCTGCACAGAAACCATTTTGCAGCTTCAGTAGTGGCTCTAGCTCCTGGTCTGCAAACTGTAGGGAGATCCAGCAATCAGTCTGGGGGTTAATCGCTCTTGCTTTAAACTGCCTGGATCTGGATTGTGGTCTGGGTGGGAAGTTTAGGGTGGGTATTCAACTTGCCAGAGTGGGTGGAGGCTTTACAGAGGCCACCCAACTGGCGGAAGTTGTGAAAACCCCACGTTTGGGCAGAAGCTCCCCTGTCTGGTGGCAGAGTCCTACTGTGGCAACAAGCCCAAAAATCAAGTAATTAAGTGGCAACATGCCTAGGCAAATGAAACAAAATAAACAGAAAAGTTCAACATTGGACTCCTATTTTAGGGGCAAAGAGGCTCAAAGCATGGAGGAGGACTGTGAGGTCAGAACTCCTGCACCAAAAGCCCCAAATGAAAATACAAGCTGGCTACAGGCCATAGAGGACCTTAAGAAGCAGATAAGAGAAGTGGGGGAAAATTTGGGAAGAGAAATGAAAAAGATGCAAGAAAAGTATGAAATGACAGTCAACAGCCTAACTGAGGAAAATAACACCTTAAAAAATAGACTAACTCAAATGGCAAAAGAGGCTCAGAAAGGCAATGAGGAGAAGAATGCCTTAAAAAGTCGAATTTGCCAGATGGAAAAAGAATCTCAAGGGCTCACTGAGGAGATTCATTCCTTCAGAGTTAGACTGGAGCAAATGGAAGCTAGTGACTCTACGAGAAATCAAGATACTATTAGACAGATCCAAACAAATGAAAGAATAGAAGGCAATGTGAAATATCTCATGGGAAAAACCATTGACCTGGAAAATAGATCCAGGAGAGATAATTTTAAAATTATTGGACTACCTGAAAGCCATGATCAAAGAAAGAATCTAGAAATCATCCTTAAAGAAATTCTCAAGGAAAATTTCCCTGATGTTTTAGAGCCAGTGGGGGAAATAGAGGTTGAAAGAATCCACAGATCACCTCCTGAAAAAGATCCCAAAAAGAAAACTCCTAGGAATATTATAGCCAGGCTCCAGAACTCCCAGATCAAGGAGAAAATACTACAAGCAGCCAGGAAGAAACAATTTCAATATTGTGGAAACACAATCAGAATAGCACAGGACCTGGAAGCTTCTACACTGAGGGACTGAAGGGCATCGAATATGATATTCCAGAGGGCAAAAGAGCTGGGATTGAAGCCAAGGGTCACCTACCCAGCAAAACTGAGTATCTTGTTTCAGGGGAAAATATGGTCATTCAGTGGAATAGAGGACTTTCAAGCATTCTTGATGAAAAAACCAGAGTTGAATAGAAAATTTGACATTCAGACACAAGAAGCAAGAGATGCGGGGCGGCTAGGTGGTGCAGTGAGTAGAGCGCTGGCCCTGGAGTCAGAAGAACCTGAGTTCGGATCCGGCCTCAGACACTTAACCCACACAAACAAAAACCTAGCCGTGTGACCTTGGGCAAGTTACTTAACCCCAATTGCCCTAAAAGGGGCGGCTAGGCGGTGCAGTGAGTAAGAGCACTGGCCTCGGAGTTGGGATGACCCAAGATCAAATCCGGCCTCAGAAAATGAGCACCCACACATAAATAATGACTAGCCGTGTAATCTTGAGCAAGTTACTTAACCCCAGTTGCTTAAAAAAAAAAAGAAGAAGCAAGAGATGCTTGAGAAGGTAATCAAGGAAAAGAAATCAAAAGGAACTTATCAAAGTTGGACTATTTACATTCCTACATGGAAAAACAATAACTGTGTTTGATGAAACTTTTCTCATTATGAAAATAATTGAAGAAGGGTACATGGCATATGTTCACAGGTATACATGGATAGAGGGCACAGGTTGAATTTGATGGGAAGGGATGATTCTTTTTTTTTTTTTTTGGAGGGCAATTGGGGTTGGGTGACTTGCCCAGGGTCACACGGCTGGGTTTTTGTTTGTGTGTTGGGTTTCTGGGGCCGGATCCAGGCTCGGGTCCTTCTGGCTCTGGGGCCGGTGCTCTGCTCGCTGCGCCACCTAGCTGCCCCAAGGAAGGGATGATTTTTAAGGAGTGAAGTCAAGAGGTGGGAGAGGAAAGTGGCAAGAGGAGATGGAGAGAGACAGGGTAGGGTAAACTATCTCATATAGAAGAGGCAAGGGGAAGTGAAGTAGTTGCAGGGGAGGGGAAGAACAGGAAGGCAAAAAGGCAAAAGCATATTCTCACTGAAGTTGGCTCAAGGAGAGAATCACATACATACTAAATGGAATATCTTACCCTCACTCACTCTCCTGAGTAGGGGAAAGGGGGATGAGAGGGGGGATGATGGAGGGGAGGGCATTCTGGGGGGAGGGGAGGTTAGCAGTACCCACTATCAAAGAGGGACAGGATCAAAGTAGGAAATGGACCAGGTGGGAGGTGAGACGGGTGGGAGGGAAATATAAGCAGTCTTTTACAATATATCTACTATGGTAATGTTTTGCATAGATATACATGTACAACACATACTGAATTGCTTATCTTCTCAGAGGGAGTGGGTGACAAGGGAGAAAGGGAATGGATCTGAAAATCGAAGTTTTAAAATTAAATATTTCATAAGATGTCCAGGCATTGGGGCTCAGAGATTCACCTTACCCTAATGGCAAAGTCAAAGGGGATATGGGAGAAGATATGGGAGAGAGCAGATTGAGTGAGGGGATATCTAGTGGGACTGCTATTCTGGGGTGGTGGGTAGGGAAAAAATGGGGGGAAAATGTAACGCATAATCTGGTGGAAATGAATGATGTAAACCAGAAGTTAATAAAGCATTTGTTTAATTATAAAAAAAAAAGTAAACAGTTTGTCCTTATTGAGTCTCTTATAATTAGTCTTTGATGTTTACCTTATATCTTTTTTTTTTTTGCTTTTTGGAGGGCTATTGGGGTTAAGTAACTTGCCCATGGTCACACGGCTAGGTTTTTATTTGTGTGTGTTAAGTGTCTGAGGCCAGATCTGAACTCATGTCCTTCTGACTTCAGGGCCAGCACTCTACTCACTGTGCCACCTAGCCGCCCCTGTTTACCTTATATCTTGAATCTTGAATGTCAAATTTTCTATTTAGTTCTCATCTTTTTGCAATAAAATCCTGAAATCTGTCAATTCGTTTAATATCCTTTTTTTGGTTGTTGTTATTGCTAGGATTATAGTTAACTTTTCTGGGTATATTTTCAGCCATAACCCCAGTTCTTTTGCTCTTCAATATATAGTGTTTCAAGACTTGTGGTCCTTAAATGTAGCCACCAGTAGATCTTGTGTAATTCTAATTGTGGCCTTGCCATATTTTAATTTTTTTTTCTTGTTGCTCACAATATTTTCTCCTTAATGTGGGGGTTTGGGAATTTGGCCATGATATTCTTTAGGTTTTCCTCTGAGAATCTCTTTC
Source organism: Gymnobelideus leadbeateri (assembly GCA_011680675.1). Lineage (NCBI taxonomy): Eukaryota > Metazoa > Chordata > Mammalia > Diprotodontia > Petauridae > Gymnobelideus > Gymnobelideus leadbeateri. The sequence continues at coordinate 955,252 of WOXC01010095.1, read as the reverse complement.
AGGTGGTTAGTGGCAGATTTCTTCTATTTCTACTTTCCTCTATTGTTCTACCACTTCAGGATAATATTCTTTAATTATTTCTTGTATTATTTTATCAAGATTCTTTTTTTGATCATATCTTTCAGGCAGTCCAATTATTCTTATGTTTTCTGTTCTTGACCTCTTCTCCAGATCAGTTGTTTTTCTTCTAAGATGTTTCATATTCTCTTCCATTTTTTTATTTTTTTATATTTTGTTTTATTATTTCTTGGTCTCATAACTTCACTGGCTTCCCCTTGCCCATTTCTAATTTCAAGGAGTCATTTTCTTCCTTAAGATTCTGGATCTCCTCAGAAAAATGAGGAAAGGACCCACATGTACAAAAATATTTATAGCAGCTCTTTTTGCAGTAACCAAGAACTAGAAATCAAAGGGATGCCCATCAATTGGGGAATGGCTAAACAAGTTGTGATATAAGAATGTAATGGAATACTATTGTACTATAACTTCAGAGAAACCTGGAAAGACTTATATGAACTGATGCTGAGTGAGGGGAGCAGAACCGAGAACAGAACATTGTACAAGATGACAGCCACAGTGATCAAGGACTGATTTTGACAGACTTAGTCCTTCCCAGCAATACAAGGACCTAAAACAATTCCAAAGGACACATGATAGAAAATTACAGCCACATCCAGAGAAAGAACTATGGAGTCAAAATGCAGAATGAAGTAAAGACTATTTTCTTTTTTGTTTTATTTATTTTTCTTTCTAATAGTTTTGTTATAATTCCTTATAATTCTTCTATGCAACATGACTAATGTGAAAATGTATTTAATAGGAATGTATATGTAGAGCCCAGATTGCAGATTGCAAGCTGTCTTGGAGAGGGATAGAGAAAGGAGGGGGAGAAAATTTAAAATTGATGGAAGTGAATGTTGAAAACTAAAAATAAATAATTTAATTTTAAAAAATTCTGGATCTCCTTTTCTAATTTATTTTCTTTTCATAATCCTATTTTTCTTGGATTGTTCTTATTTTTTAAAACTCCTTAATCTCTCTTTTATTTTTTAGGGTTTTTTTATTTCTTCTCTGAATTTTTGAAGTTTTTTTTTTTGTTTGTTTTTTAGTTCTTCTGGAATTCTTTTTGGGCAGCTTGTTGTACCCCAATAAAAGTGAGACAGAAGATCCCCAAGATTGTTTAAAAAGTGGATTTTAGTACCGTGGGACTGTCGGGGTACATACCCAAATCAGACAGTGCTTTGGCACAGACTTTGTGCTGGTTTTATAGCGGTTCCACAGCCAGGTTACTTAAGCTGAAATTACAGTGATGTAAGCTGAAACTACAGTGATTGATCAGTATACATTTGAATTTCCCGCCAGAGAGAAACCCTAGGCTGGGACTCCCGCCCATAGATCAATCAAGGGAAAGGCAAAGCAAGGGGTGGGGGTCCTGCCTGTTTACAGATCAATTAAGGGAGAGGATGGTGGAGCTCTCTGCTTTACAAATCAATGGAGGAAAGGGAAGGTTGAGTTGTCCGCTTTACAAATCAATGAAGGAAAGGGAAAAGTGGAGTAGTGTCCAACAAGCTTGACCATTTGACATTACTCTTTGGGTCAGAGGCTTTTTTTGCTTCAATATCCTCCTCTGAAGATGAATGCCAGTCTTCTCTATTCCCATAGTAACAGTCTATGATTCGTTTTTTTCTCCTTTGCCTGATCTTTTTTTTTTTTTAATTTTATTTTTAACAGCTTATTATTATAATCACCTCTAATCTTGGGGTATGAAGGATGGTGACCCTGCCCTCATCCTTCTTACTATTGTTTTTTTAGCTTTGTCCTGGGCCCAAACTCTGCACTACTTTCCCCTCCAAGTCACAGGCAGGGCCCCCCCACTTCACACACTCCCCAGTACACTGAATGCTCTTGCTCCCTGAAAACCCTCCAGTGGCTTTGACCTTCAGTTCTCCCCTCTGGCCAAACTGAGACCAAGAACTCCGCTGTCCTTTAAGTGCCTACAATGAGCAGCATCCAGCCCATTGCTTCTGCACTCACCTGGCATGTGCTGGTTCCTTCTCACTTAGTGCCACATCTCAGCAGAACAGGTGTCCCTTATCAACAGAGGTTCCCTCAGTCTTCCCCACTCAGACACCAAACTTCCCACACTGTCTGGGGGGTGAAAATGCCTGTGGTTGAGGCTAGGCTGAGGCTGCCTCCCAGCCCAGCCACCCCAGGGCCCATGACTTGCTGTTTCAGTGCAACTAGTCTGGAGGCTGAACTTTCATCCTGGGATCTTTCTTCCGATCTTCTCTTGGGTTGTTGTAGGAGGATCACTGTTCTGCCCCAACTCTTGCTTACTTTTGCTGCTCTATGTTGAGCCTGAGGCACTATTTTATCTTGCTTGTGGAGGAAATCTGGAGAGCTTTTCTGACCTACTCCACCATCTTCCCAGAATCCTCTCTCCTAAAATTACATTAAAAAAAAATGTCTGGGAGAATCTCAGACTCAACATATCCAAACTGAAATAATTATCTTCCCCACCCCCCCATACCTTCTTCTCTTCCAAACTTCCCTGTTTCTGCCAAAAGCACCACTATCCTTCCCTCTTCTCTTCATAGCCTCAGCGTTATCCTGGACTCTTCACTCTCCCTCCAGTTGTCAAATCTCGTGGTTCCTACCCACAAAATCTCTAACAAATATTTGACCCCTTCTCTCTACTCACACAACTATGGCCTTAGTTAAGGCTCTCATCCCCTTTCACTTAGATTAACACAATGGCCTCCTAATGGGTCTCTTTGTCTCCACATCATCTTACATTTTGTTTCCAAAGTAATTTCCCTGAAGCAGAGATATTACGATGTAGCTCCCCTACTCAAACAATTCCAGTGGTTCTCTATTGCCCCTAGGATAAAATAGAAATGCCCCTGTTTAGCCATTAAATCCTTTTATAACCTGACCCCATCCTATCTTTCTAACTTTATTGATATTTCTCTCCCCCTATACTCTGCAGTCCAGCAAAACTTACCTTTGATCTATTCCTCACACGTGGCATTCTGCCTCCTCATTCTGTTCCTCAAGCCGGCAATGTGTTCCCTCTTTACTTTTGGTTTCTGGGTTCTTGTAAGAGAATTCATCTATTCCTTAAGATGCTGTTCCAGTACCATCTTTAGCATGAATCTTTTACTGATCTACCTCCCCCTACTCCAAATAAAACCTCTGATATTCCCAGGGTTTTTAACTCCTTGGCATGTAAGCATGTGCTTAAGAAACACTTGTTGACTTGACTGCCTAATGCCCTCGTTCCCAAACTACACGGTATTTAATTACTTTGTATATATTTGTATTTGTTTTCTTTACATTTATTCTAGAACAGGGATGGGGATCCTAAGGCCTCAAGGTCACATGTGGCCCTCTAGGTCCCTAAATGTGGCCCCTGAATCCAAATTCACAGAACAAATCCCCTTAATAAAAGAATATGTTTTGTAAAACTTGGACTCAGTCAAAAGGCTGTACTCAAGGACCTAGAAGGTCACATGCAGCCTCAAGGCCACAGGTTCCTCACCCCTGTTCTAGACATACTTATATATGTACTTGCTGTCTCCCTCCTTAGAATGTAGGCTCCTTGTGAGGATGGGTTGTATCATTCTTTATATTCGTATCCCCAGAGCTTAGCACAGTGCCTGAATTTAACAGGTGCTTAACAAATGTTTATTGATTGATTTGTTCTTGTATTTTGGCCCCCTGTGTACACGCATGTGGGCATGGGCACACACACACACACACACACACACACACACACACACACACACACACAACTCCTCCTTATCTCCTTATATAGCAATTTCTATGTCAGCAAATAACTGGAAAGAAAGTGTTTCATCGACTGGGGAAATGTGGAAGGAATGATAGTATTTTAATGTAATGGAATATTATTGCTTTGTAGGAAATGATGACTGTGAAGAATTCAGAGACACTAAAGAAGATTGGAATGAATTAGTGCACAGTGAAGTAAACAGAACCAGAGATGCAGTGACTGAAATAACATAAAAGAAAAACAATATTGAAAGACCTAAGAATTTTTGTCAATGCAGGAACCAATCTCGACTTCAGAAGACAATCTTCGAAGCATGACTCTTCTCTTGGCAGAGAAGCTGCAGGTACAAAATCAGGGATACCTTGTCAGACTTAACCAATATGCTGGCTTGTTTTGCTAAACCATACTTCTTTGTTACAAAGAAGGGTTATATGAGGGTGGGAAGATCACTGGTAAATGAGATTAACATTTTCCAAAACTATTGGTAAAACTTTTATTTAAAACAATAATCATAATGTGTTCTAGAATTTTGCAGAGAGCAATGACAATTTCACCCATCCTCACTTTTCCAGAATCTGCCCTTTTCTCCCACTTTAAAAAAAAAAAACTGCTCTAGGCTTCTGACTCTTTCTCCATCCTTAATTATTTCTCAGGGATAATCAACAGTGGTTCTATGATAACTACCTGCTTTTTTTTTTTTTCTGGATCTTGGAATATAATTTGTTTAAGCTAAAGACTGACCTCAATTCAAGCAGCTAGGTGCAGTCTTACCTCACATAGAGCTTCAATTCTATCTTAACATTATTTGTCATATTCTTTCCAAGAAGAAAATTTTTGCTAAAATAGACATGGATCCAAAAAGAGTTAAGTATTGCCGCCCTCTCTGCCATCAATTAACATTGTATCAACTTCCTTCCCCTGCCCCCCAAGCCATTGGCCTATTCTTTCCTCATTCTTTTAGCTGCAAACATTGATTTTAAAGTTATTATCCTTAACCTTTTGGTCAAGGCTCAGCTCACTATGGACTTTAGCCTCCCTGACATTAACGTTATTGTTCTAAGTTCACATCATTCTTTTGTGTTTGACTTTGTCAATGTACCCTGAATTTCATATTGTCACAAAGAACTGTTAAATCTGAGATCACAAAGCACTCTCTGGACAGCCAAATTGCTTTTTTTATACTCCCAACTCTTTCTCCCTCCAATGGGATTATTTTCTTTCTTCATGTACTTTTATTATGAATTGATTCTCAATAAAACAAACAAAAAATTAAAACAAAAAACTTGATATATCAATCTAATCAAAGCTATTTACAAATAAAATGCATTCAATAAGCATTTATTAAGCACCAAATATGTGTCAAGCAATGGCCTAAGCTTTGAGAATATAAAGGAAACAAAATGCTTCCCTAAAAGAATTTAAATTCTTTCTAAATAACACCAATTTGTCTTCTTTTTATTCCCTTCTGATTTCTGTGTCTGTCCTTTTATATCTTTATACATATACATGTATGTATGTATATATACACACAAATGTGTACATTCACATATGTGCATATATACATGCACACATATATAATGTTTTCCTCTTTGTGTAGTCCTAGTGCATGTTGTTCTGATATTCCTTTCTTTACATAATTCCTTGGGACTCAATCCATGTTCCTCACATTTGTCATTTTTAATAGTTCCAAAAGTATTCCATTACTACTCTGCACTTAGCTTGTGTGCATTGATTTATATAATTTTTATCTTCCTTGTTGGAACATAAGCCCTTTGAGATCAGGGGCAATCTTTCCTTTCTCTTTGTATTCCAAACATTTAGTTCAGTGCCTGGCCCACAGTAAATGCGTAATAGCTTCTTGTTCATTGATTAATGGATTGATATGACAGAATTTGTTTAGCCATCACCCAATGATTAAAAATATAGGCTATTGCCAAGGTTTCACTATGACAAATATTAACAGCTATGAAAATTTTTGTCTGTATAAGACTTTCTTATCTTTTTATAATATATTCTTGGTGCATATTACTAAACTTATAATAGCTTCCTTGAGATATACAACATGGACAGTTTTACAACTCTCCCCATGAGTTGCCAATTTACTCTCCAAAGAGATTGCACAAATTTATAGTTACATCAGCAATGTAATAGTAATTTCCTCCTAGCTTCATTAATAGAGGCTAAAAATTTATCAGGAATTCCCTCTTCACCCACATCCCTTAACTCTCTTCATTATTGTCCCTTTCTTTCTGTCTTTGCTCCAAGTTCTGATGAGACAGCCCTTTTCCCTGACAAAGCTAATTCCCTATTACCTCTACTTTTAAGCCTGTCTCTTGGCAGCTCCCCCCTTTGACCATTCCCTCACTTCAGGTCATCTTAAGCTTCTATGTTCACTCTTCTCTTCCCTAACTACAAGTGCTTCCCAAACCTCTCCCATCATAAATAGACAAGCAAACAAACAAACAAATAAAAAGCTTCATTTATTCTTGTTACTTTCTCCAGCTATCATCTTAAGATAGTCAAATGTCAGTGTTTAGAGCATAGGACATGGACTCAGGACAACTTGAGTTCAAATCCAGCCTGACACCACTTAGCTGTGTGACCTTGGGCAAGTCATTTAACTTAGGTCTGCCTCAGTACCTATCTTCCAGTGTTGATGTGAAGATAAAATGAAATAATATTTATAAAACACTTTGCAAACCTTAAAAAAGTTATATAAATGCTATTTTCTGTTTTTGTTGCTCTTATATTTTCCCTTTCACAGCTAAACTCCTAGAAAGGATTCTCTACAATTACTGCCTCCATTTCTTCATTTCTCAGTCTTGCAATCTGGTTTCCAACCACTATATTTGATCAAATCTGCTCTATCCAAAGTTACCAACAATCTCTTAACTATTAAATCCAATGACGTTTTCTCAGTCCTCATTCTACCTGACCTCTGCAGCTTTTGACATGGTTGACCCTGCCCTCCCCTTCCTTAGTCCCCTTCTACCCTCCCTTAGCTTCAGAGAGACATTTCTGTCTCTTAGTTCTCCTCTCACCTGTGTTCTCTACCCTCATTCCTCTTTATTGTCTATCATCCTTCCACCCACTGATTTCAAGACTCCATCCTAGACCCTTTTCTTTACATTCTCTCCCTTAGTGATTTTATCAGCATCCATGGAGCTCAACTCTCATTTTTCTGTGTCACACCTGTTGCCCTCCTCCATAGGATACTTTTACTTGGACAATTTTCTCCTCCCCTAGATTTCAGTTAAAAGTCCCCTACTTCCCAGTAGTAACTCTTCTACCAAACCCTTTAGCATCCATTTTCATGAGATTAACTGTGTCCTTTCTCAGAAAATCTTCTTTCTAAAGGAATAGTCCAAAATACTAAACCTTTTTCTACGTCTTCTACAAAGGCTATTGTTCCTCCCTTATCTCCCAAAGTCAATTCTCTGAATATAACGCTGCACACAATAGCAGCTTGCACGTATGCTCAGTTAGTCATGACTTTCCTAAGACACACTATTTTGTCATACCATTGTGCACATCATGTTCTATCAACTATTTGTGATCTGATCTCTTTTATTAATAGCCCTTTTATGATTCTGAGCTCTTGCCCCAGCCAGCTAGGTAAATTGTCAGAATGGTATTTCTTATTCTTAGCCAAATCCCCCTCCATCCTCTGAACTATATATGACGTTATAATTAGCGTTGACTAACTAAGTTACTTACTTCCCATATGAGAGGTACAAGGACTCTACATGGCTGGAAACATGATTTATTTATTCTTCTTCACTTCTTAAAAGTTAATTTAGGGGGCAGCTAGGTGGTGCAGTGAGTAGAGTGCCGGCCCTGAAGTCAGAAGAACCTGAGTTCGGATCCAGCCTCAGACACTTAACACACACAAACAAAAACCTAGCTGTGTGACCTTGGGCAAGTTACTTAACCCCAATTGCCCTCCAAAAAGCAAAAAAAAAAAGTTAATTTAGGATGTAAAGAATATTTGGGTCTATTTCGGATTCTCCTGTAATTTCCCTGAGTATACTTCTTACACGTATCTTTCCACAGTCGCTCGGGATCCTAAGGTCCCATCTGAGTTCTAAGTTGTTGTTGTTGATTTTCTGTTGTTGTTCATTTTCTGTTCATGACCCTGTTTGGAGTTTTCTTGGCAAAGATACTAGAGTGTTTTGCCTTTTCCTTCTCACTCATTTTATAGATGAGAAAATTGTGACAAACAGGGTTAAGTGACTTGTCCAGGGTCACACTGTTAGTTAGTGTCTAAGGCTGGATTTGAGCTCAGGAAGATGAGTCTTTCTTCCTCCAGGTCCAGTATTCCATCCATTGGGCCACCTCACTGCCCTGAGTTCCAAGATATAATTCATTATTCAACAAACATACAACCCCTACCTTGAGAAAAGCTTTATAGTGTGCAACAATGTACAAAATACATGGTCTATGTCCTGAAAAAGCCTATACTCTAATATTCGAAAAATACTACACACAAACTAACATGTAATTCTGTACAACATGAGGAATTATAGTATTAACTCACTCCACACAAAGACAGTGTGGTATATATCAGGGTTCAGAGATTAACAGAAAAGATAGCAACACTCCCCAAAGTAAAAAATATATGATATAGTCAGCTCAATTTGTTGTTTCCCAAAAGATGACAGGCTTTTAGAACTTACCTGCTGAAATTTATGTTACTTACTTTGGGCTGTCTTGAAATAAATAGGTAAAGATCAATTCAATTAAAAACAAAAGCACCAACTATGTGCCAGGCATTGTGCTCAGCTCAGAGGATGTTACAAAAATGAAACAGATAGAACTGACGTTCTATCAATAAGACTTTTAAACTACTTGGAGAAAATAATTCCTGCCTTTGTGAAGTCTTTAGAAACCAAAAATGTGGTCCACAAAATTAACAGAAAAATCTGTTATGTTACAAGCTGTCACAATAGAAGTCAAGCTGTATGTTACAAGCTGTCACAATAGAAGTCAAGAAAGAATCCTGCAAGAGATGACCATGAAAGAAGATGGGACAAACAGTATAAGGGGAAGAACTCTCTAGAACCCATTGATAGGATTCTTCCTATATGCTATTACTGTGATTCTTGGAATATATCATTACCATATTCTGTAGAGAAGAGGAAATGAATCTCAAAGTACCACCATGGCTGAACTATTTGGAGGGTCTATATTTCCTGACTTTCAGTTGAATCCATCAGTCAAAGAGCTAAATGACTTAGTCCATTTCCTCCCTCTCCCACCAAAAACAAAGAGGATTCCAGACAAAACTCAATAAGATTGTCATTGTTGGTGCCCTGTGAGGAATCCCTCTCTGCCAACGTCCTAATGGACCCCCTTCTTTTCTCTCCACTACCTGGTGCACAGAATTAATGGAATGCCTTACAGAGTAGGAGCTCAATAAATATTTGTGGAATAAAACTATTTCTTCTTCCTCCCAACTCTGGACATTTTAACTGGCTGTCCTTCATGCCTGGAATGCTCTCCCTCCTTATCTCTTATCTCCTGGCTTCCTTGGCTTTCTTCAAGTCCCAGTTAAAATATCATCTTCTCCAAGAAACCCTTCCTGATTTCACTTAGTGCTAACATCTTCTTTTGGTTGCTTAACCTCTACATATCTTGTTTGTGCCTACTTATTTGTATACAGTCTCCCTCATTAGACTGTGAGCTCCTTGTGATCAAGGATTATTGGGGGGTGGGGGGTGTTGTTTTGTCTCTGGCATGGAACCGTTGTGATATATGTTCAGTCTTGATGAGGTAGCCCTCTACACCCCTCCAGTTCCACCCCAAACTCTGACTTCATCTCTTGCCACCAACTGTCTAGTCAACCCCCCCAGGACAAAATTAAGTGTGAAAAGCCACAGAACCTGGGGAGAAAAGATTTTCCTGTCATTTCTTGGTCACAGCTCCTGGGGTTTCTTACCACTCATGACTGAGGCAATCATGACTTCTGGGTTAAGGACACCCCCCCCCCCCCAACCCCCTGAGTGTTTGTTGCAGGTATGGTTCGTAAACCTTTGAGATCGTTCCTCAGGTCTGGATCATAAAGTCAGTAAGTTCTGGTTATGGCATAGGTCTTTCAAGTCAGAAACCACAGACTTCTCTTTACTTCCCTGGGGTGGTGGAAGGTAGAAGTTTGCTCTAGAGTTTGTTATGAGAAATCAAGCTTACAACTGCTGTGGAGCAGCTAGATGGCTCAGTGAATATGAAGTACTAGGCCTGAAGACAGGAAGACCTAAGTTCAAATTCAGCCCCAGATACTTACTAGCTATATGACCTTGGGCAAGTCAATTAACCTTTGTTTGCCTTTATCCACCGGAGAAGGAAATGACAAACAACTCCACTATCTTTGCCAAGAAAACCCCATGGTCAACAGAGTCACAAAGAGAAGGACACAATCAAATAACTAAACAGCAACAACAATTATCTAAAGGTGAAGCTTGGATCATAAACCATTACCTTAAGTGTTTATTTAACTGTCATAAGAACAATGGATTTCCTCTGCAACAGAAGTAGGAAGCAATAAACAGGAAAGAGAAAAATACTACACACAAACTAACATATAATTCTTTATTTTTAGAAAACTTAAAAAAAAAAACACCATCACCACCACTATTTCCAAGTGTACAGTACACAGTTATTAGAAATTCATACAATTCACAGATTTCTCCAGTGTCTTCGGCTTTCTGTGCCTGGTCTGCATTTTAGGCAGGGTTGTTCCCATCCCAGTCAGCATCAGCCTTTCCCCTTCTCCCCTTGAGTAAAGTTCTTCCCTTCTTTGCAGATGCCTTTTGCAGTTTGGATTCTGACTTTGCAGGAGCTTAACGAAGATTTTTTGAATGAATGAATAAAGCAAGAAACCCCAGCAATGGACAATGTAGATAACTGATAGACTGGGTGAATGGTTCTTCAACCTCTGAAAGTCAATGTGCATTGTTTCCCCTTTGTGTCCTGAACCTACTACCCTCACTCCTTGTTCTCTCCCCCTAACCCTTGATCTCCCTGCCCTTTGCCAGAAGTCCTCTGCAATATCTGCTGAATCTCAGACTACTGGAATGACAGAGCACAGCCTCGGGGGTGATGGTAGGACTGAATGCATATATGGAACACAGTAGACACAGCAGCAGACATTCAATGGCAACTGTGGGTGACAGCACCTAGACCACCTGCTAAGCTATTATCTCAGCTTCGTTCTTTCTCTCTCTGTGTCTCTGTGTCTCTGTCTCTCTGTCTCTCTGCAGGATACTGTCCTGTGTTTATTCATTGATCAACCTTAGTCATTTTTTTGTAGTTTTAAGTTTGCATAGCCCTGGAGAACACTGGTTTCATGGCATTCATTTGTGTACTTATCCAGTAAAGCCTCTGTGCAACAAGAAAGTCTTGATCTGCAAGCTTACCAATACAGCAACTAAATACACTGTCTGATTTGTATGAGTAGGCATGAGTTTGCTTAAAGGAAGCTAGGTGGCTTAGTGGATAGAGAACTGGGCCTACAGTCAGGAAGACCTGAGTTAAGATACAGACTCAAACACTTACTAACTGTGTGACCCTGGGCAAGTCACTTCATCTCTATGTGCCTTAATCTGTTGGAGAAGGAAATGGCAAGCCAATCCAGTATCCTTGCAAAGAAAACCCCATACAGGGTCACAAGGAGTCAGACACAACTGAACAACAAATGTTTCCTTATCTCTGCTTCTCAAACCTTCTTCTCCTGCATGGTGCCAAAAGTAATGGGAAGTACTGACTTGTTTGTGGTCTAAGAGACAACCTCATCACTTACACCTTTAAATCAATGATCCTATGACAAAGGTATATTCTTAGCAATGTTCTAAAAGTCATAGCCACAGGTGACAGGCACAATTCCCTGGATTAGCTAAAAAATCATGCTACTTTATACACTGACGCATTCCATATGTCCACTCACCCCCTCAGGAGCCCTCAGGCATAGGAATCAGATCTGGCTTTACTACTGAATCTTCTAAATGTCATGAGTGGGGAGTAGAAACAGCATTTCCAATGTGCTCTGCCCCACACAAATTTCAAACAATGTGAAAAGGAGCTCTGAACAACTTCTGGAGCCACAGCACCCACAGAATGGCACAGAGAAGCTAACCTCCTGCTGAGGACAGCCCAGCAGCCCTGCAGGGAGCGGCCAGCGCAGCGCTCTGAGAGCAGGCAGCACAGCACTCTGGGAACCGACAGCACAGCGCACAGAGCCAAGCCCAGGTCCGAGGTTTTAGCCCCAAGGCGGCCGGGCCTTCAGCTGGGTGGTGCAACCCCAGAACACCAGCAATTGTGGCGATTCCAGAATTATCAGCACAGATATGCCTAGGACAAAGTGAGAGGTTAGTGCCCTATGGACTTTGGGACCAGTATTTGGGGAACACATGGCTTCCTCCCCTGGGGGCAAAAAGCTGCTGAAGAAACAGCTACACAGAAGCCATTTTGCAGCTTCAGTAGTGGCTCTAGCTCCTGGTCTGCAAACTGTAGGGAGATCCAGCAATCAGTCTGGGGGTTAATCGCTCTTGCTTTAAACTGCCTGGATCTGGATTGTGGTCTGGGTGGGAAATTTAGGGTGGGTATTCAACTTGCCAGAGTGGGTGGAGGCTTTACAGAGGCCACCCAACTGGCGGAAGTTGTGAAGACCCCACGTTTGGGCAGAAGCTCCCCTGTCTGGTGGCAGAGTCCTACTGTGGCAACAAGCCCAAAAATCAAGTAATTAAGTGGCAACATGCCTAGGCAAATGAAACAAAACAAACAGAAAAGTTCAACATTGGACTCCTATTTTAGGGGCAAAGAGGCTCAAAGCATGGAGGAGGGCTGTGAGGTCAGAACTCCTGCACCAAAAGCCCCAAATGAAAATACAAGCTGGCTACAGGCCATAAGAGGACCTTAAGAAGCAGATAAGAGAAGTGGGGGAAAATTTGGGAAGAGAAATGAAAAAGATGCAAGAAAAGTATGAAATGACAGTTAACAGCCTGACTGAGGAAAATAACACCTTAAAAAATAGACTAACTCAAATGGCAAAAGAGGCTCAGAAAGGCAATGAGGAGAAGAATGCCTTAAAAAGCCGAATTTTCCAGATGGAAAAAGAATCTCAAAATCTCACTGAGGAGATTCATTCCTTCAGAGTTAGACTGGAGCAAATGGAAGCTAGTGACTTTATGCGAAATCAAGATACTATTAAACAGATCCAAACAAATGAAAGAATAGAAGGCAATGTGAAATATCTCATGGGAAAAACCACTGACCTGGAAAATAGATCCAGGGGAGATAATTTAAAAATTATTGGACTACCTGAAAGCCATGATCAAAGAAAGAGTCTAGAAATCACCCTTCAAGGAATTCTCAAGGAAAACTGCCCTGATGTTTTAGATCCAGAGGGCAAAACAGAGGTTGAAAGAATCCACCGATCACCTCCTGAAAAAGATCCCAAAAAGAAACTCCCAGGAATATTATAGCCAGGTTCCAGAATCCCCAGATCAAGGAGAAAATACTACAAGCAGCCAGGAAGAAACAATTTCAATATTGTGAAAACACAATCAGAACAGCCCAGGACCTGGCAGCTTCTACTCTGAGGGATCGAAGGGCATGGAATATGATATTCAAGAGGGTAAAAGAGCTGGGAATGAACACAAGGGTCACCTACCCAGCAAAACTGAGTATTTTGTTTCAGGGGAAAATATGGTCATTCAGTGGAATAGAGGACTTTCAAGCATTCTTGGTGAAAAAACCAGAGTTGAATAGAAAATTTGACATTCAGATACAAGAAGCAAGAGATGCTTGAGAAGGCAATCAAGGAAAAGAAATAAAAGGAACTTATTAAAGTTGGACTATTTACAGTCTTACATGGAAAAACAATAACTATGTTTGATGAAACCTTTCTCATTATGAAAATAATTGAAGAAGGGTACATGGCATATGTTCACAGGTATACATGGATAGAGGGCACAGGTTGAATTTGATGGGAAGGGATGATTATTTTTTTTTTGAGGGCAATTGGGGTTGGGTGACTTGCCCAGGTTCACGTGGCTGGCTTTTTGTTTGTGTGTTGGGTGTCTGGGGCCGGACCCGAGCTCGGGTCCTTCTGGCTCCGGGGCTGGCTCTCTGCTCACTGCGCCACCTAGCCGCCCCAAGGAAGAGATGATTCTTAAGGGATGAAGTCAAGAGGTGAGAGAGGAAAGTGGCAAGAGGAGAGGGAGAGAGACAGGGTAGGGCAAACTATCTCATGTAGAAGAGGCAAGGGGAAGTAGTTGCAGGAGAGGGGAAGAACAGGAAGGCAAAAAGGCAAAAGCATATTCTCATTGAAGTTGGCTCAAGGAGAGAATCACATACATTCTAAATGGAATATCTTACCCTCACTCTCCTGAGTAGGGGAAAGGGGGATGAGAGGGGGGATGATGGAGGGGAGGGCATTCTGGGGAGAGGGGATGTTAGAAGTACCCACTATCAAAGAGGGACAGGATCAAAGTAGGGAATGGACCAGGTGGGAGGTGAGACAGGTGGGGTGGAAATATAAGCAGTCTTTTACAATATATCTACTATGGTAATGTTTTGCATAGATATACATGTACAACACATACTGAATTACTTATCTTCTCATAGAGAGTGGGTGACAGGGGAGAAAGGGGATGGATCTGAAAATCGAAGTTTTAAAATTAAATGTTTCATAAGATGTCCAGGCAGTAGGGCTCAGAGATTCACCTTGCCCTAATGGCAAAGTCGAAGGGGGTATGGGAGAAGATATGGGACAGAGCAGATTGGATGAGGGGATATCTGGTGGGACTGCTATTCTGGGGTGGTGGGTAGGGAAAAAATGGGGGAAAAATGTAACTCATAACCTGGTGGAAATGAATGATGTAAACCAGAAGTTAATAAAGCATTTGTTTAATTTAAAAAAAAAATAGAAAAAAAATTAAATGTCATGAGTGAAATTCAACAAAGGTAGACTGAGACACCTATTCTCTGAGCACAGTAACAGTTTATTAACAAGGCTCAATCTGAAACTTGCCTCAAGATCCCGAGATGGGGACTCAGTTCCTTTTTTATAAGATTAGAACCAAGAACATAACAGAGTGGATGGGGAAATAATACACTTGGTTATAGGGCTGGTAATATCATGGAGTTGAGGACATGATTAGTTACATGGCTGAGGTGTGGGGAACAATATGATTGTTAGAAGTTAGGAATGAAGGGCTATCAATAACTCCTTCCTTCCCTCCTGTGACCAGGAAAAGTTCAATGCCTGAGTTCACCTGCAAGGTTAGAGATAGTGGGTCAGATTTCTTTGGACAATAAATCAAACATCCTTGAAGGATAGCTTGGTGGTATAAAGATACTAGACCAGGCTCCCTGGTGTCCATTCACATTGTCCAAAGATAGATTTCCTTGAGGCAAGAAGAGTGATTAGCAGAAGAGAGTTTCATTACAGGCCAGCGCTAAGTTCAGAGATAAAGAACCATGATTTAGAAAGTTACAGAACAAATCAACTGTAAATAAGATTGATAAAAATGATACAGAATCGGGGCGGCTAGGCGGCACTGAGTAAGAGTGCCGGCCTCGGAGTTGGGATGAGGTCAAGATCGAATCCGGCCTCAGAAAATGAGCACCTACACATAAATAATGACTAGCCGTGTAACCTTGAGCAAGTTACTTAACCCCAATTGCTTTAAAAAAAAAATGATACAGAATCAATTTAATCTTATTTAAATCAATCAACCAATTAGCATTTCTAAAGTTCCTTCTGAATGCCAGGCACTGTGTTAGGCAATGAGGATACAGGTACCAAAGTGATACCAGTGTTGCTTTCAAGGAGCTAATGGGGCTTCTCCTAAGAGAATACAATATGTTCATAGATTAGTAAATATAGGATACATACTAAATAAACAGAAAGTTATTTGGGTAACCACTAAAAACTGGGGAAATTAAGAAAGACCTCTTGAAGAAGATAACACAAGAGCTGATTATTAAAGGTAGATAAAAGGTTTCCAGAGACGCAGAGGGAATATATTCTAGGTGTGGGGAACAGGCTGTACAAAGTCAGAGAGACGGGAAATATCCCATGCAAGCAACATTAAGCAAGCCAATATGGATAGAATGTAGAGTATAGATGTGATCAACCGGATGAAGGACATTTTTTTCTAGTTCCCAATAACTCTCAAAAAACCAACAACAACCCCAAAAAGAGGAATTACATGCAAGAGATAGAACAAATACCATTGTTTCCACATGCAAAAACAAAACAAAACAAAAAAAGAAACCTACAAGGTAATAGTTTTATAAATTAATAGGGAATTTTAATCCCTATGTTTACTCAGCACTCCTCACCTTCCAGCAGGTACCACGTTTGTGATTTGGGACCAACACAGCCTGCTCCTGGCTGTTGCCCTAGCATTCTGCTGCAACAAGTAGCTGGTCTCTACTATGCCCAGTTATCTATAACTGAAGAGAAGGTATAGTAGATGAACTCAGTCTGAAAAAATGAAAGAACCTAAAGGGCAGAAATTTTGTCTAGATTGTCCACTCCACCTTCCCCTAGGCCTGCAAAAAAGTGGTAGATACTGAATCAGCCCAGAGAGAGACCTAAAGAGCAAAAGGAAATATGACAGGAAAGGGCATGTATCTCAAAACTGGACCTGAAGGAAATGAGAATAGCATCTGGGGGTCAGTCCTCTCCCCACAGAAGTTAAGTGGAGCCGGAAATGAGGCCATTGAAAAGTGAACTGGAGAAGGTTAAGGTAGCACTGAAGTCCAGCCCCAAGGGTAAACCCATTATCAAAGGAAAAGGAATCAGAAAGTGAGTAATAGGGGAATATGAGGCAGGAGAAAAACTAAAATCACCAAAGATCTCAGGAGAAAGAAAACTCAGAGAATTAGAGAGCATTATAAAATTCAAAATGGATAATTCTGATTACATTAAATTGGAAAGTTTCTGTACAAAGCCAATGTAACCAAGATTAAGAGGGAAGTAGAAAATTAGGAAAGAATTTTTACAACCAATGTCTCTGATAAAGGCCTCATTTCTAAAATATACAGAGAACTGAATCAAATCTATAAGAATACAAGTTATTCCCCAACTGATAAATGGTCAAAGGATATGAACAGTTAGTTTTCAGAAGAAGAAATTAAAGATATCTATAAGCATATGAAAAAATGCTCTCAATCATTGATTAGAGAAATGCAAATCAAAACAACTGAGGTACCACATCTCACCTGTCAGATTGGCTAAGATGACAAAATAGGAAAATGACAAATGCTGGAGAGGATGTGGGAAAACTGGAACACTAATGCATTGTTGGTGGAGTTGTGAACTGATTCAACCATTCTGGAGAGCAATCTGGAACTATGTACAAAGGGCTATAAATAAGTGCATACCCTTTGACCCAGCAATACCACTTTTAGGGTTGTATCCCAAAGAGATCACAGAAGTAGGAGGAAGACGTGAATGTACAAAAATATTTATAGCAGCTCTTTTGTGGTGGCAAAGAATTGGAAATTAAAGGGATGCCCATCAATTGGGGAATGGCTAAACTAGTTGTGGTATATGCATGTAATAGAATACTATTGTGCTATAAGAAATGAGGAGCAGATGCATGTCATATTTACCTGGAGAGGCTTATACAAACTGATGCTGAGTAAGAATAGCAAAACCAGAAGAAATTTGTACACAATTACAGACATAACATATGTATGATGACCAACTTTGATAGACTGGACTCTTCTTAGCAATGCAGGGTTATAAGACAAACTCCAAAAGACTCATGATGGAGAGAGATGCCTACATTCAGAGAAAGAACCAGAAAGAACATAGTTTGAATGCAGATTGAAGGAAATTACCTGCTCTCCTTTCTTTTTTCTTGTTTGGTTTTGTTTCCTCTTTCCCATTGTTCATTCCATCAGTTATAACCCTTCTTTATAACCTGACTAATGGCTAATGTGAAAGTATTTGCAGATCCTATGCTTGATTGCATGTCACTATGGGCGAGGGGGGAGGAAAAGGAAGGGGACAAAATTTGAAACTCAAGGGATTGTGGAACTAAATCTTGTAAACTAAAAGTAAACAAATAAATTAATAAAGACAAAAAATTTAAAATAATGTCCTAAGGACACAATTTGACCTGTAATGTGTCCAAATCCACAAAATAATGAGCCATGTAACAATAAAGTTCTGCTGCTGTAAAAAAAAAAAAAAGAAAACTCAGTTAAAAACCTAAAGCACAAGCAAATAAATCAATAGGGAATATTCTAAAATCAGAAGGGAATGGGGATTATGAAGGCAGATGAAAGATTACAAACACCTTTAAATATTGCAAGACAAAAGAAATTGAACCAACACCTGACAAAAACAAAACCCTATAGATTCCCAAGAAAGCAAATTTCTGTGATAGAATGTTCCAGAGTGGTTCAAGAGAGAGATCAGAACATTGGAAGAATTTAGACAATAACAGATGGCAAGTATATATCGCCTACAGAACAAAAACAATTAGAATAGAAAAACTTAAATCCACAGGGGTCTCTCCAAAGAAATGAAAATCAAACACATAGGTACTATCCTATTTCAGGCCCTTATCTCTGCTTGCCTAGATTATGGCAATATACTTCCAACTGACCTCCCTACTTCAAGTATCTTCATACTCCAATCCATCTACATTAAGTTTGAGCTCCATCGCCCCAGAGACTGAAATGGGAAAGGGGGAGGGACTGGCTCCAAGGTGTTGGGGAAAATTTTTGTACAGTTTGTAAAAAGCTAATTCATGCTAATTGGTTAAATGCAACTGGGGAATTAATTATTAGCAGTAAAAAGGGTGAGAGGCTCAAGCCAATTGCATTTTATAAGACATTCCCATTTCCCTCAGGATACCTCTTAAAGACTGAAACAGAGATGCAGCCAGTCTCACTCAGGCAAGTATTTACCACATTACTATTCTACCATAAGCATGTTATATTCCTGCCAAACTGGACCATTCTTCAAATAAACTCACATGTTCCTGCCTTCTTCGCTTGATTCATGCCAGAGGGAGATCCATGTCTTCTAAAAGAATTTGGGAATAATCTGAGGATAGAAAAATGAATCTTTGTCTCTTCAGGGCTCCAATAGGTTTGAGGTCACAATTGGACTCCTCAGGAACAGAATTCAACCTGTTACCTTCTGAGGCCAACTCTGGTCATATAAAAAATATAAGGATGCAAATAAAAGGGTATTATTTAAAGGCCACTACTATGTGTCCTCCTCTTGGCTTTGAGTGATCTCAAAGGGAACCTAGGAGGTTGCTGACTTTGAGTGACCCAGCCCTTCTTCAGCATTACATCTACCTTGAATATTGCTAAGAACCAGTACCACTGATAAAAACACTGCTTGGTCAGCCAGTTCCCTTACCCAATCTCCACCCTACCACTCCACCCCCTGACCAAACATCCCCAAATAAATAAATAAGTCTAGATAAATCCAGACTACTTCCTTGACTTACAAGTCAAGGAAGCCAAGTTTTATCCCTCAAGGCATAAAAGAGAGGGTGTGGAAGCAGGAGATAGAGCCTCATATAGAGAGAACATCAAATAGTCCAGTGTGATTGCAATATAGATTGTATTAGAGGGAGAATGTGAAATCAGCCTGGGAAGATGGGCCTTAACTAGGATGGTGGCTGTGAAAAGCATCCAGTTCTGACATTTCAAAGGGGTATGAAGAACTAGAAATACTAAAAAAGGGAGGTGGAAATGTGATTAAAGTCCTAGGAAATCAAACTTATAAGGAAAGCCTTAGGAAGCATGATTAGATAACCTGGAAAAAAGAAGCCAAGCAGTAATGATGCATTGCTCAAGTGAGATGATGTTCAAATGAGATGTCTCAGGGACCTTATGAGCTCCAGGTGTTGTGAGTCCATGAAATCATTTTATTATACTGACTTCATAAAACTATGCTGTAGTTGGCTCATCCCAGAAGAGGGTGGAGCATGTGGCTCCTAGAGAATCTGCCTGCAGAGGAGGATCCCCAGTGCTGATTTAGCTATGCTTGGGAAATTTAATAGCAGTAGGTATGTATAATCAAAGGCTAAGCCCACTATGTAAAAGGTGGCCATTTCTTGTCTTGCTTCCCAGCTACTCCTTTCTGTCCTCTTTTCTTCTCTTGCCTCTTTATATTACATTCTCCCCTCTTCCCATTCCCACTTCTCTTCAGTCTAGCTAGACTTCAGTTTGAAGGGTTTCCACAGACCATTTAGTCCAAACCATAATGAACAGGACTACCCTTTACAATATGCTTTACAATTGGTCATCCAATCACTGGAAGCGCTCTCCCATGAAGACAAACCTACTATATCCCCAGTCTATTCAACTATGTATAATTGTTTTTAACTGATATATTTTGTTTTCAAATCACCTTCACTACCCAGTATACCCCCTTCCCTTCCCCTCCCCAACGAAGAGAATTATTCCTTATAATAAAGGGGAAAATCAGTTCAGTAACACTAACCAATGTTGTAGTATATGTAGAACGTTACATATCCATACCCATAGTTCCCTACCTCTCCAAAGAAGGGAGGGAGCTATATTCTATTTTTTAAAATCTTTTTTATTCTGAACTTTACAAACACCAAATAAAATGAGCATCTTTATATATGAAATAAAACAGATAAGGATTAGACATTCTTTTCTTTTTGACAATACTATTGCTATTTCTATTCTTCCCCATCCTCCAACTTAAAAAAAGAAAAACAAATATCCATAATCAAGCATAATCAAACCTCTTGCACTCTTCCCAATCCCTCCCCATATCTGTTTCTAAAAAGGAAAGACAAAATTATTGTAACAAATATGCATAGTCAAGCAAAAATTCTACATATTGGCCATATCTGAAAATGTATAGTCACCATTAGACAATTTCCTCTGTCAGGAGTTAAGTACCATCCTTCATCACTGGGCTTTTGAAGTTGTTGTTGGTCATTTCATTAATCAAATAAACATAATCAAATTAATTAAAGCATTCAAAGTTGCTTTTGTTTATAATGTTGCTGTTACTACATAAATTATTCTCCTAATTTCACTCTTCAATTTGATGTCTTCTTAGTTTTCTTTGAAACCCTCCCTTTGATTATTTTTACAGAGCAATCACATTCCATTTCATTCATATACCATAATTTGTACAAACCATTCCCCAAGTGATGGGCACCCCCTTAGTTTCCATTTGTTTGCTACCACAAATAGAGCTACTATAAATATAAACACATATAGTACAGATAAGTCTTTTCCTTTTTTTTTTTTTTTTGATGCTTTAGGTAAAGGACTAACAGTAGTATTGCTGGGTCAAAGGATATGCAGTTTAGTGAATTTGGGGATATAGGTACAAATTGATTTCCAGAAAGGTTAGACCAATTCACAGCTCCACCAACAGTACATTAGGGTGCTTATTTTGACCCAGTCCCTCCAACAATTTTCATTTTCCTTTTTAAAATAATCTTTGACTATCTAATGGGTAGAACCTCAAAGTTGCTTTAATTTGCATTTCTCTGATTATTAGTGATTTGGGGTATATTCTAAGATGGCCATTAGTAGTCTGAATTTCTTCCTTTGAGGGCCATTTATCTATTAGGAAGTGGCTTTTGTTCTTATATATTTAAGTTCAAAGAAATACTGCTGCCAGATTTTTCCCAGTTATTTCCCTTGTAATTTTAATTGCATTGATTTTATACAAAATTTTTTCAGCTTTAAGTAATTAATCTATTTTATGTTCTATGATACTCTCAATCTCCTGTCTTGAATTCTTTTCTCTATCTATAGCTGCAAAAAGTATTTCCTTCCCTGTTCCTCTCATTTACTTATGATGTAGCCTTTGACATCTAAGTCACGTATCCATTTGGAGCATATATTAATACATGGTGTGAAGTTTTAATCTAAATTTCTGCCTGCTTTCTATAAATCCCAGAATTTTTTGTCAAATAGCAAGTCCTTACTTGTTTGTTTGTTTTTTTTGTCAAATAGCAAGTCCTTACTTAATAGTTGGGATCTTTGGGTTCACTGAACACTCTATCGTGTTTATTTGATTCTATATGTTTCACAACTAATCTGATTCCACTGGCTAACCTATTTTTTTAAACAGTACAAAATAATTTTTATAATTACTGACTTGCAGCACAGTTTGAGTTCTGATACTCTTAGGCTCTCTTCTCTCCACTTTTCATTATTTCCCTTGAGAGTCTCTTAACCTTTTGTTCTCCCAAATGAATGTCTTTTTTAAAGTAATTCTTTGGTAGTTTAAATAAGTAGTTTAGATATTATAATTTTACTACATTTATTACATTGAGGCAGCTAGGTGGCACAGTGGATAGTGATAGACCTGGATTTAGAAAAACATGGGGTCAAATCCCACCCCAGACACTTACTAGCTGTGTAACCCTGGACTTCACTTAACCTCTCTCAGCCTCAGTTTCCTCATCTATAAAATGGTGATAATAGCACCTACACCACATAGGGTTGTAGAGGGGATCAATGAGATGTTACAGGTAAAGTTCTTTGCAAACCTTAAAGTTCCATATAAATACTACCTACTATTGGCTCAGCCTTCCCGTGAATAATTAATATTTCTCGAATTATTTAGTGCCCTTTCTTTCTGTAAATAATGTTTTGAAGTTGTAGCCATATAATCCCAACATGTGCCTTGGTAGGCAGACTCCCAAATATTTTATGTTTGGTAGTTATTTCTAATGGAAATTCTCTTTCTACCTCTTCTTGCTGGGTTTTGAAAGCAGAATATACAAAAACTGATTTATTTGGATTCATTTTCTATCCTGAAGCTTTGCTGGTTTTTTTTTTTAATTCAACTGAATCTTTAGGATTCTTTAAATGAGTTATGTCATCTGCCGCCCCCCCAAAAAAAAGTTTGTTCCCTCCTTACAATGCTTAATTTTCTTATTTTATTTTTGTCTTATTGCTATAGGTAGAATTTTCTACCACTATAATAAGTAATAGTGGTAATAAAGAGCATCTTTGCTTAACCACTGTTCTTATTAGAAAGGTTTACTTTCTCCACTCTATGTGATGTTGGCCCATAGTTCTAGACAGATACTATTTACTATATTAAGTAAAAGTCCATTTATTGCTTTTTAGTGTTTCTAACAGTACTGGAGCTGTATCTTGTGGAAAACTTTTTCAACATTTGATACAATCATGTGATTGTTATTAATACAGTTAATTATGCTTATAGTTTTCCATATATTAAATTCACTCTGCATTCATGCTACATAATTCCTGGCCAGAGTATATATTTGCAACATGTTGTTATAACTTCTCTTACAATTTTTTTTGCATCGATATTCATTAAGGCTATTGACCTACAGTTTTCTTTCTCTATTTTGTCTGTCTCTCTCAGTATCAAAACCACATCTGCGTATTTGCAGGAAGTTGCTAGGAACCCTCCTTTTCCAATTTGTGTAGTTTAATACTCATTGTTATTTGGCAGCTAGATGGTACAGAGGATAGTGCTGGACTTGGAGGGAGGAAGACTTGAATTCAAAGCCTGTCTCAGACACTTACATGTTGTATGAATCTGATCAAGTCACTTAATTTCTCAGCCTCAGTTTACTCATCTATACAATGATGATAATAACTTCACAGGGTTGTTGCAAGGGTCAAATGGGATAATACATGTAAAGCACTTTGCAAACCTTAAAACACTAAACTGTTATTACTGCTTGAATGTTTCATAAAATTCATTTGTAATATACCTTGTCCTAGGTTTTTGTTTCTTTTTTTTAGAGGAAGGAGGGTGGGGGGAAGGGTAGCGTTATGGCTTATCAATTTTCTCCTGAAATTGAATTAAGTCTCTATTCCTTATTCTATTAATCAGGGTATTTTATATTTTGGTAAATATCCAAATAATCTAAATCATCCATTTCGTAAGCATATAATTGGACAAAAGTTTCTAATCATTTCCTTTATTTCACCTTCATGTGTTGCAAATTCTTTACTGCATTTCATACTGGCAAATGGTTTCCTACCTCTTTACAAATCCCATTAGTTAGGGGCCGCTAGGTGGCACAGTGAGTAGAGTGTCCGCCTTGGAGTCAGAAGAACCTGAGTTCGGATCCAGCCTCCCACACAAAGCACACACAAATAAAACCTAGCCATGTGGCCTTGGGCAAGTTACTTAACCTCAATTGCCCTCCAAAAATAAATAAATAAAATCCTATTAGTTAACTGTCTTTTGAATTTAAAAAAAAAAAAACAGTTCCTAGTTTTAGTTATCAACTCAATGGTGTTGGTTTCAGGGTTTTGTTGGATTGGGGTTTTTTTGTTTTTTTTGCTTTCAATTTTATCTCTGATTTTCGAAGTTTTTGTTTTTATGTTTATATAGGATTTTTTTGGTGGGGAGGTTTCTAGCTTTTTTAGTTAGATGTCCAATTCCTTGATATATACTTTCTTTTGGTATTAAGGGCGTTTAGCAATACACAATTCCCCTTGGGACTACTTTGACTGCAACCCCGAAGTTTTGATATGCTGTTTCATTGTTTGCACTTTCTTTGATGAAATTATCTATTTTTTTTAATAATTTGTTCAATGACTCACCAATACTTTTGAATTACATTATTTCTTCAATGAATAATCCTTTCTTCAGAGGTCTTTTTTAAAAATACAATTGTACGGGGCAGCTAGGTGGCGCAGTGAGTAAGAGCGCCGGCCTCAGAGTTGGGACCACCGGAGATCGAATCCGGCCTCAGAAAATGAGCACCCACACATAAATAATGACTAGCCATGTAACCTTGAGCAAGTTACTTAACCCCAATTGCTCAAAAAAAAAAAAATACAATTGTATTATATTGTGATGAGTAAAAGAATGTGTTTAATATTTTTATTTTTCTGCATTTGTGTTTTTATGCCATAGTATCTGGTGAATTTTGTAAAGGTGCCATGCATGTCTAAGCAATGTGCATGCCTTTTGATTACCACTACCAGAGAGCTATCATATCAACCTTTCCTAAATTCTATTTAGGTCTTTCACTTCCTTCTAATGAGGCTCATTGTTATATTTTGTTTAGGGCAGGGAAATTTTTCTTCATGTGAAGCTTGAATCTGCCTCTCAAATTCCCACACCTAATCCCTAGTCTGCACTCAGGGATGGAGCAGAAAAAATCCAATTCCATCTTCCACCTTCCACAAGACTATACCTCAAATACATGAAGACAACTCCCATGATTTCCCATGAGTCATTTCTTATTCATGCTAAAAATTTCCAGTTTCTCTAACCAATCTTCAATTTCCTCTTCCATAAAATGGGGATAAAAATGCCTACCTCATATCATAGCAATGTTGTGAGGATCAAATTTTAGATGGAAGGAAAGGGGAGAGGAGGGAAGCGGGGAGAGGAAGAGGGGAAGAGGGAAAGAGGGAAAGGAAGAAAGGGAAGAAAGGAAAAGAGAATAAGAGAAGGAAGGAAAGGTAGATCTCACTTTGCAAACCTGAACTGCTATATTAGCAATTAATGTTATTATATATCATGATCTCTAATCCCCCAAGTATCCTAGCCACCCTCAAATTTGTTAATGCCCTTCTGAAAATATGGTACCCTGAACACAATAGCATAGACATGGTTTTAAGAGGGCAAAGAACAATTGGATGATTTTCTTCCTCAATGTGACTACCTCTCAATACAGCATTTTTAAAACAGGAGTGGGTAACCTGCAGCCTTGAGCCCACATGTGGCCCTCTAGGTCCTCAAGTGCTGCTCTTTGACTGAATTCAAACTTCATATAACAAATCCCCTTAATAAATGGATTTGTTCTGTAAAACATGGACTCAGTCAGTCAAAAGGCCACATCCAAGGACCTAGGTTACACATGGTGTTGAGGCTGCAGGTTCTCCAACCATGGAAGATCATACTAATTGTTTGAATTGCTTTATTATTTGTAATTCATCAAAACTTACAAATTCTCTTCACACAAACAGCACCATAATTATACTTCCCTTATCTTGTATCTATGTAGTATTTTAAAACCTGAGTAGAAAATTTTATAATTATCCCTATTAAATTTCATTTTTCTCTTTGGCCTATGGCTCTAAGTCTAGAAAAACTGCTACCATTTGTCATCAAATACCTTTGAAGGTGGGGGCCCAATCAAATGTTATCCCCCTCCTCTATGGCTAGCAAACTCCCACCTCCTCAGAACCCCTGTGATTCAGAGCTTCCATCAGCTGACAAAGTCCCCCTCCCTTGCTACTATTCATTGCCTTCTCATCCCTATATACCTCAGTCCTACTTCTCCCATGTCCTTACTCTTCTCAGCCCTCTCATTCCATTATGCTTTGGAACTCTCATTCTACTGTTAATAAGTTTCCCTTTCTCTCAGACCTCTTCCTGTCACACTCCTTTAATTTTCTTTTTTTCCTGGAAGCCTGGCTCCTGTCAGAAGATACTACACGCCTACCCAACTTCTCTAGTATTATAAATACCTTTTCCTCATACTTCTTCCTCTCCCCCCTCCAACACAAATACACTGAGCTGAGACATAGACATACTCCATATTCCTTACTGCCACTTCTAGACCCTCCGTCTACCATCATCACTGAATTTCTTAAAGGCTCTCTCCTTCTGTATATAATATAATACTCTATCCAGATCCTTAAAAGTTAGGTATTCGCCCCCAGGTTCAATAGATAATTCCTTCTCCTTCTCAAGGAGACTAGGGGGTAGGGGGCCACACTGGTGGTGATAGGGTAGGAAGAAAGAGCATGAAACATACTGGCACCCATATATATTTTCAAACAAACTGGTCTCCCAGTTCCCCAGTCTCAACTCCCAAGACCTGTACTTTCATTTCAATTTAATAACACAGATGGTCATACCACTGATCTCACTACCATCCAAAAATATTCTACCTCTATCGATCCACAAATCTGAAATTGCTAACCATGACCTCCAACCATCATCATTCTCCTTTGCCTCACTCTTCCTAACCCTATTTCCACCATAACCCTGTTACTCTACCTCTCTGCTTTGCCTTCCCAATTCCCTATCTGAATTTTCTTCCCTTCACTGTCCTGACCCCAACTGACAAATACTGTTCTCTACTCTTGAATCTTTAGTTTCCTTGACCTAACGTGCTCATGTCTTGCCAAGCTCTAATCTTGGTTTACCCTTACCTTCTACCTGGACCACACAACTGAGCTGCCAACTACACATTTATGTTATTTAATCACAACTGGGTCTTCAGTATTTTATATTTTTCTGACTTAATTTTCCCAAGTGGCTATTCCAAACCTCTTCTCTTCAAACCTCCTACACTTCCCTCTCAGCTAATAACTTTGACTCTTCCTTTATTGAGAATATAGAGAAGCTAGCCTTTATGAGAAAATTTTTTCCTTATACCTTAAAACCCCACTGATCAAGCTTACCCTATGTGTAGTTGACATAAAGTTGGGAGAAATACTGGAGGACAATGAGGATCCAAAAACATCTCAACTGGTCAAAATGATCAATCAAATCTAATTTAAAAAACTGATTAGGTAAGGAGTAGCTAGACAACAATTCACATTAAAATGTGTGATGGTGTTGGCAGACTGCAAATTCAAAAAGCAAATTCACGAGTGTTATAGTGTACCTGAAGAAGCTAATGTGATTTTCTTAGGCTACTTTTGAACAAAGGAAGTAAAAGTATCTGACTTAGAGCTGAAAGAAAACTCTTTATTTTATAAATGAGCAAACTGAGACCTAGAGAGATTTAAGTGTCTTGCCCAGCCATCGAAGTAGTGATAACTACACTTGGGATCCATGTCTTTTGACTACAAATCCAGTGTTTTGACCACTGCCTCCTATTTCACCTTTTTCAGGTTGAGTACTACTGCAGTCTGTTCTTGTTCACAATGAGAGGTAATACAGTAAAGTGAATAGAAGCATGGGTTGGAGCTAGAAAGCCAGAGAAGACTGGCTCCAACACTATCTTGCTCTCTGAGCTTCAGTTTCCTCATCTATAAAATGAGTACAATATCTATAGTACCCATCTCATAGTATTGTTGTATGGGTCAAAGAGGACAATCTATACAGAGACATTTGCCAATTTTAAAGCCCTCTCTAGAAGTTAGTCACTCTCATGGTCAGACCATAACCAGAGGATCACGTCCCCTACCTTTCAGCTATACTCACTTTAAAAACATTGGCAAGATAACTCTAAAGAAAGGGAAGGATAGGATATGATAGCTATTGTAGCATCCTTAATGTGAAAGGCTGTCTCGTGTGGAAGACAGATCAGATTTCTTGCTTTCAGAGACTATAAATAAAAGCAATGTGGTGACAGAAGCCGGGATGGAATTAGTAAAAAGGAATATTCTGGCACAATATAAGGGAAAATTTCCTAATGTTTAGAGCTGTTTAAAGAGGAGCAGGCTCCCTCAAGAGAAAGAGGACTCCTTACTTAACCCTAGAGTGTTTCATGTAGCAACTGACCACTAGTCTGGGGTAGGCTGGACTATCTTCTGAGGTCCCTTTCCATTCTAAAGCACTGTGAACTTAGGTTCAGGAATTCATTAAAATAAAAATGTTTTTAAACTTCTCGACAACTTCTAAAAGTTCAAAATGAACTACAAAATCTCACCTCCTTCCTCTTCTAACCTAAGGATGTCTGAACCAATATAGACATTCAACAATTCTGTGAGCTCTAAAGTAATCATAACATTCAAGTTAACATAGGGAAAGCCCTTCCAACACCGAGTTCAGGAAACTCCTAGGCTCTTACACAGATTTGGAAGAAAAGCACAAGTGGCTCATTTGCCATATAAATAAGATTTCTCGATTGAGGACCAATTTCAATGACCAATGAAGTTCATGTTTTCTGTTTCATTTTGTGAGAGTTGCCAGCTGCTACACTATGACAAAGGATTATAGTGGCTGCCATGAAGTATTATTCTATTTAATCATTCATTGTATGGAAAAATAACTAATTGTAGATACAGAATTCCAAACAATAAATTCGTGATTTTGTAGCATATGATGCTCTGCAATGTTCATACTAAATACTTTCCTTTAAGACTGAGAATCTTTAAGAAATGTATGAGAAAAAATTTGTGGTCAGCATTTTTACTTCAAATTCAAAAGATCACACCTTAATAACAATGCCCTCAACGATTGCTCTAGTTTTCTATTCTTTTGGAATAATTTCACTGCTTGCCAAAAATGAACCAAAATGAATGAGTTATTACATTGGTAGTTTTTACAAAAGAGGGACTTAAAATCCAGAAATATAATAAGCAAGTAATAAGGTGTGTTTGTAAGTAAACGAAAGAATGATGAAACTGAACAGACAACAGCATGCCTAAAGCAGGTGAGAAAGGCTGTCGATAATTTACCAAGAGATAATGTTCCACATATTTGAGGATGCATTTTCTCACAGAAATAATATAAATGGTGGTTATTTTCCCAGTTCAGCTCACAAAAGCATATTTAACCCATAATACACCCGAAGCACATTACTGATATTAGTACCATAGAATTTGTTTGTATGAGAAAAGGTGTTTGGAGTCCAAATTGCAGATGCCAGAAAGCAACTTCTCCAGCTCAGAAGGGATTTCATGTAGTTTAAGAGAAGGGTACTACTGGGAACCAATAATTTAACTCTCTACATCTGTATAAAATAAAAAGGTGTTTCCCTAAAATACTCTCCATAAGTAAAGGCATCATTCTTGGTCAATCATTCCCCAAGTATTTTAAATTGAGAACCAAAGGACAGTAGCCCCAACCAAAAGTGGGGGGGGAGGGAGGATAGGGAGGGAAACTAAAGACTTAATTAATTTCCCCAATCTGACTTCTTTATACAGGCCTCCTTATAAAAGCCAAAGAGGAGAAGTGTCAGGCCCATAGGCTACTTGCAACCATTGCAGTCCATGGCACTCCAGAATGAAGCCCAAACCAAATTAAAATCTAATTAGGAAACATCTAACAAAATAAGTAAAAATACAATAAAACATAAATAATATTAATACAGGTTTTTTAAAGTCAATATACAACCTGCAGGTATTCATTTCTATTTAAGCTCAACACCACTGCCATGGAGGATAGTGATTTCTATTCTGTCTCCCCTGGGATTCCAGCTAACGAGCAAGGTTTTTGGTTTTTAACTGTTGTTACTGTTGTTTGTACCCTGCAATTCTTTAACATTCCACATTTCCTGACCAGTTTTCTGGAACACCAACCTACCCAGAAAACACACTTCCTCTAAGTAGCAGAAAATGAGCAGAGCTAACTCTTAGCTATAAAAATAAGCTGCCTAAACTATCCCTGCTGGTCAAGTTAAAAACCAAAGTTTATCCACTCAACATGATCTTGACAGCTGTCAATTATGGCTAACACAATATTTCCATATTCTAGTAGAATTATGGCTACAACTTCCCAGACTTTTTCTATAGAACATTTTTTGGTAATTTGTTTAAAAAGTCTTCTGAAAAAGAAAGGAGCAAATGACTTCAGTTTGGTATCCTACAGGATCACAAAGCAAGAGCTCAGAAGGGACTTCAGAGATCATCTACTGAAGTGCCTATTTTACAAATGAGGAAACTGGTACTAAATGGCAAAAACAGGACTCAAACCCAGATCCTGAATCCAAACTTAATCCTTTCTACTTCATACTATGTTTCTGACTCATTTATTCATCTGTGAGATAAGGGAGTTTTATTAACTGATCCTTGGGATCACTTCTAGATTTCCCTTTCAACATTCTTGTAATTTTGCCCTCAATATGGCCCCTTAACAAACCACAAATGGTATTAACAGATCTGATCAAAGTATTTTTATTTTTATTTTTATTTTTTTAAAAGCAATTGGGGTTAAGTAACTTGCTTAAGGTTACACGGCTAGTCATTATTTATGTGTGGGTGCTCATTTTCTGAGGCCGGATCTGATCTCAGGTCATCCCAACTCCGAGGCCGGTGCTCTTACTCACTGCGCCACCTAGACGCCCCGTGATCAAAGTATTTTTCATCATACTTATTAATATTAACTTGCAATAGCTTGTCCCTTTCAATCCCTTGTCTATAGTAGGGTGCACTAATCTACTGTGTGACTTGTTTGGCACCTTCTGTTTATTAAAGTTTCCAAAGAACAGAAACACATTTGCTGATAGCTGGGACATCCATCCTGTCATTAAGCAAAATACTGCTTTGACTGAATTTCACTTAATTACAAAATTACTAGTTTAACATCATATTGGTCTTCATTTGTTTTTCCAAAGACTGTAAACAGCAGTCCTCATATAATAGAAACAGTAACTAGTTTGCCATCACACTGGCACAATGCAAAAGAAGCTATTTCTACTCAATCATTTTTTACTGATAACATAAGCTGCTACAGGAAATGTCTTTCTCACAGGCATGAAATCAGTAATAACTGCTGATTCCCAAAGCACCATCCCATTCCCTTCCTGAGTTAATGCAGGAAAATGTACTTGTATGTTGTTAAGGTTATAACATGTGGGGTAATTTAGTGCAAGCAGAAAAAGACCAAATGTCAAGCACCCTCTGGGCAGACATACTGGTACTGGTTAAGGACATGGGCATAATCAAATAGATTTGTATTGCAGTCCATTTCAGAGGAGCCACTCCAGTTTCAGGAGTCACCTGCAAATCTGTAACGGCAACACTCTGAAATGAAATGCTTTCTACTTAAGCAGACTGATAAATGACAAATTAATCACAGAACTATCATGCTGACTTCATCCTAACATGCCACAGAGCAATCTTGCTTTCTCAGAGACTCCTCTAAGAACACATGTTAGGGAATCAAGGATGGGGAAATCTGTGACATAATAAGGCTATAGAATAAAGGTTTAACTAATCAAGATGATCATTCAAAATTTGATATTTAATCTAAACACAGAAAGTTTAGGTTTTAAGGAAAATTAAATAGTGAGTCAAGGGCATACGTTCATCTATGAATTGATTTGAATATATGGGGAGAGTAGTACTAATACTTAGACTTATAATAGTAGGAACAGATACATGGCAGCTTAAGGTTTACAAAACAGTTGACATAATTATCTCATTTGGTCTTCACAATCATCCTATGAGATAGGTAGGCATAACAAATCACTTATACAACACCCTTCTTCCTAAGAGCAAAGTATTTTTCTCAACTTTCATCTTATATTACTGGGAGGCAGGGATTTTTATGTCAAATGAGAAACTGAGGCATAAAGAAGTTAAGTGAGACGTCTAAAGTCAAGATCACAGGAGCAGAACTGGTAACAGATTTTGGTTCACCTGACTTGCAGTCTTATGCTCTTTCTGTATATATCTACCCTTATTACAGTAAGTGATCAAAGTGCTATCTTCAAAGGATCACAGAAAAATAGAACTAAGTTGGAAGTAACTTTATACATCACTCAGTTTAACCTAACAGCTCAGACAGGAAACCCTTTTACACTATCCCTAACAGAGGGCCATCCAACTTTTGCTTAAATACCTCCTGTATTATATGCCCTCTCTCAAGGCAGTCCTTTGGGTTGGCCAAAAACCTGCATCCTGATAACTTTCTCCCACTTCTTCTGGCCTCCTAATGCAAAACCAAACAAGTCTGTGATGCCCTTTTAACTTGGTCTACTGCAAATGTTTTTGAAAGACATGTTAAATACAACGTAGTATAACATTTAATGGGGGAGGAAGCATCTTACTTAAACCACTGTAAAGGAATAGAAGGTACAAAAAAAGCTTGCATTTTAATTGAACTAGTTTTATTTTTTTAACAAAAGAAAAGTGTTTTGGTCTAAAAGCAGATGCAGATGTGTACCAAGAGGCGTAAGTGACCTGGTACCTAGAAACAAAAGAGCTGCTGAGATTTAAATGACAGATTCACAGCCCTAACTTAGAAAAACTGTTTTTCAGACTCAGTCTGCTTGAACTATCTGAAGATGCAAGGTAAATGAAAGGAGATGCTTTCCCAAACAATTAGGGTGAACAAAAATCCCCCAGAAGTCATATCCAGGGAGTAACGTGGCATCATGAGACACGTCATCAACTCACAGTCTTCTCATTTTCTCCATTTTCTATAATTTTCCTCTTCTTCTCATCTGTTTTTCTCTTGAAGATATTATTCCGATAAAACTGAAGTTCCTTAATGCTTTCACTGATGTCATCCAATGCCCTAAATATAAGCACACATGGCTCAATGAAATGCACAAAACAAAATCTGAAATACTGTGCATGATATAATCCCAACTCCATTCTGAAGTATGCATGTACATAAACCCTACTCTATCACAAACAGCTCTATGGTCAATTCTTCATTTTTCTATCTAGTCAATCAAGACTTAATATGCCCCAAATTAGTGCATTTCCTGATAATAGTTTATTAGATGAAATTCTACCTTATTAAATAAAATATGCTGAACATAATGTAGCCTGTTCTTGATAACACAAGGTCATTATGAACATTAGTCACTACCCTATGATATGGACTTTATGCCTTCCCCTTATGGTTATTTGTTCTATTGGTCTATCTGTATCTAACAGCCTTCCTTATTTCTCTTCTAATTTGCTTAAGTATGAGAAACAAAAAAACCAAGATTATTTACATTATAGTTAATAAGTTCTGAGGATCTAAAGGTTTCTCTGAGTGTAAAATCTTTAGTGCAGGAACCACTGAGAGGGACTCAGCGGCCATTTTGCTTACATTAGGGTTCCCTGTCTATGCTCTAGATGGCTAAGAATGACTGAAACTTAGTTTCTGAATTAGGAGATTATAACTACACTGGAAATCTTCATAAGCCCATTAAAACCAATTGCATTTGGGCAAGACGTCAGTTATTAAATGTATTTCAAACTCATGAACCCCTTCTCAGAAGCTAGTGAACAAAAGAATTAAACAGAGTAATAATAAAGGGTCTACATAAAGTTCACTTTTAAATCCTAGTAGCTTAATTTAGGTCCTTGGGGTGGGTCTTCTGACTGAGTCCAAATCCTTTTATTAAGGGAATTTATTCCATAAAGTTTGGATTCAGGCAAAGGACTGCACTTGAGGACCTCGAGGGTCATGTGTTACCCACTCCTGACTAAATATCAAAGTTTCTATACAAATGTATGCCTTGAATCAAACCCCATGACAAATTTAAAAATGACTTCCATGGAAAAAGATGGTAAATAGAGTCCTATGAACAACAGATTTGAAGTCTCTATCAACTGTAATGTCATCATTCAATTTTTACAAAGATTACAAAACAGTTTCTAGTTTAAAAACTGCACAGGACTTTAATGAAAAACCTTTCAACTTCCTAATCCTAGAGTGCAACTGAACTAATAATATTGTTTAATTCTGAAAAAAATACAAGTCTTTTGACCAGAACTCTTGCTAATTTTAATATCATATTATCTCTAGGTCAATTCTTCAGTCACACTCTCAGGTCCTTGGAAGTCAAATATGTGTCGGATTGCCTAGTATTTGTGAGGACTCAAAAAGTTAAGCCTTACCTGTGAGAAGCGGCCTTCTTTGGTACAAATTCATATTCTTCTGGATACCAGCGTCTGAATACAGCAGAAATGGAACTTTCAAAGGTAACTGTCCCAAATATACTGAATAATTACCTCCAAACAATTATTAATACTAAGAACTCTATCAGGCAAAGGAATTTGGGTTCTGAATGATTTTTGAAACTGCCCCATTTATACATGTATTGTTTTTGACTTTATTTTCTTCCTGTTCACACCAGCCCAAGATAAAGTAAGCTAGTGGAAGATCACAGAAAGAAACAAAAATTATATCCCTCCACTAAGCAGTCAGTTCTACAACCCTACCCCCCCACCTTTTGTCTCCAATTAAAACATGCTAAATGAGGCTACTTAATGAATCCCAAATATATCCCTTACCTGCACAGTTCTTTAACAGTGCTCACATCAATTATCCTATAATGAAGATGTTTCATGAACTGGGGCATGTATTTGTCAAGAAACTTCTTATCTGCATGAACTGAATTTCCTAGAAAAACACAAAGCATATTGCATCTGTGTATTTCTAGCAAGATAAAACATAATGTAAAATAAAATTAAGAAATCAAGCAAGATAATGTGTATGTGGTTTGTACCCATAAAGTACTGTTATAAATCGTATTTGAAATGAAGATGAACCAAAAACAAAAAACAAAAAACAAAAACTCAGATAGCTCCTCAATTCCAAATCAGATCTTACTATTCCTAATTTTAAGATTCCTAGTGCAAATTTCTGCATTACCACTCCACCTCATTTATCATGAATTTTTAAACAGATATCTACAGAGCTAAATCATTAAATTTAGAGTTCCTACACATAACAGAAATATCAGTTGCACTGCTTTGAACGCCTCATCAGATTTGCAAATTATTCCCAAATCTCAAAAGATCCATTTATATTACAAATCTATCAATAATCATATCCACACTCATGTTCACTATACAACAAAATATCCATATTAGAAAGCATCAGATTTTAAGTGAAGATGTTTGGAAGAGCATCAATAGCACTGGCTGGAAAGGAAGTAAACATCAAACTGGGCCCAACATCAAACCTTCCTTACAAAAGTCTGAAGTGTAATGTTATCACATCAATATATATGGACAATTCCCACAGATGTCTCAGATAACATTAAGCTCTCTGAGAACATCAAGTCTTTTAAAACACTATGGAGTTACAATTATGTTCTCAGGTCTAATAAATTGCAGGGTCTATTTTAATATCCATGTACATGAGGAAATGGAAATAAGGCAAGCTTGGATATTAGAAGACATGATTTTGCCTGGTCTCTCTGAATCTGCAGTCTCATGAACTTCCTTATAATGAAGAATCATTTTCTACATAGTATACATTATGATTAGATTTTACCTGCAAGTGGACAGAGCCCCGGAGGAGTCTGCTGTCGTACAAAGGACAGAAATTCATACTCTGCCTGCTGCAGTGTAATTGTACTCTCCTTCACTGCCTTGGTAAGACCAGACTGCAAGAGAGAATCCCCAGCCCCCCATCAAAAACACATGAAGTCAGTTTTCAAAGGCATCCAGGAATGAAACTTCACTTCTAAAATGAGCAAATATAACCAAGAGACGGAACGCATTTAGAGCTCAAAAGCAAATTGAAATTGCCAACTTTTCACCAATTTTCTTTTAAAGAATCCACTCCAAATCCTGAGATTGTTAATGGTATTTCCATTGAGTCAAAAAGGATGGAGCTCAGAATCCAAGGAATTAACCTCTTGGGGGATAAGGGAGGGTAAGAACTATTAACAGAAGAGCAGCATTCCCTCTTCTTTCAAAGATGAAGTCTAACCTTATCCAAAAGACTGACTTCAGTTATACTTGAGTATCCACAATGCGTTCGTGACAGACTGAATGTAGGAGAGAAACAGGACATTCAGGAGATGTTCTCGAGAGTTCCCAAAGATGAAAAGTAAACAAGCAAGCAGTTTCCCAGGGCTGCCAAGTAATCTTCCTCTAACCCTTTTTTATACCATCCAGCAATGGTATAGGATTCAGATGAGGGAACAATAAGCTTGTTATTGTTCCCCAAAAAGCAGTAATCCTTTTATTTGGTAATGTTACCTTCCCATGATGTTCCTTACACCATTCTGACATGCTGTCCAGCAACTCATCTGGCTGATTTATAATCAGGTTAGGACCCTGTGGATAAGGAAAAATTATTAGTCACCAGAAATCAACAAAATCAAAGGAAATTGAACTAAAGACACACATGAGAGACATACATGGGACAAAAAAATGTTGATTTATTGATTCTATTTTATTAAAAATGTATAATATAATATATTGAGGGTTTATATATTATTTTATTCCTTGCTTTACATTTTTATTTAGATTGCTTGTTTGCTTAAAGACAATTTTAAATAATTTTTATAAAATAAAATGAACAATTCTGATTATATGAAATTTAGAATTTTTTTGCACAAATCTAATCTTGAAAAATTAACTGGGGGGGGGGGAATTTCCATAAAAATCTTCACAACAAATTTCTCAGCTAAGTGATTTCATGCCAATTTTACATTAGCAATTATTTCAAACATAAGAACAAGAGCCATTTCCCAACAGATAAATGGTCTTAAGGATATGAACAGGAAATTTTCAAAGGAAGGTATCCAAACTATCAACAACAATACAAAAAATGCTTTAAAGATGACAGAAGTGGAAAATAACAACAGTGAGAGGGCTGTGAGGAAAAAAAAAATACCCTACTGCATTGTTTGTGGTGTTATAAACTAGTCTGGCCATACTGGAGAATAGTTTGGAATCATGCCCAGAAAGTTACCCAACTCACATATGCTTTGATCCAGCTATACTACTAGTAGACTAATGCCCTAAAGAAAACAAAGAGGGAAACAATCTATATTTTTAAAAATATCTATAGCAATTCTTTTCATGATAGGCAAAAAGTAGAAATGAAGAGACTATACTCTGCTCAGGGAATGGCTAGACAAGCTGTGGTATATGAATGGAATGGAATATTACTGTTCAAGGAGAAATGATAAAATGTAAAATTTCAGGGAAGTCCTTTATGAAATGGTCAAAGTGAACAGAATAAAAGAACAAGTTATACATTAATAACACTTCAGAGAAAAACAACTTTGAAAGACTTAGAACTCTGATTAACATAAGAATGGAGGAAAAAAAACAAAGACTATCCAAAGAGAGGTGATGAATGCAGAAAGAGATACATATTTTTAGACATTTATTTTGTTGAATTATGCAGCTTTATATTAAGGGCTTTGTTTTTAAAATATATATATATACTCAAAGCTGGCAGTAATGGGAGAGATCAATTTTTAAAAATTTTACTTGAAAAATTACTATTTTAAAAATAAAGTCTAAAAAATTATGTAATCAATTTTATTTTGCTTTTAGGGAAGAACTCAAACTTTAAAAGGAATCCTCAAATTAATTAGTTTACTATAGTTATTAGACAACCAAGCTGAGCCAGTGTATTGGAGACCTAGCTCCAACTACAATACTATTTCTATTTGTGACCCAAAGCAAATCACTTATTCTCTGTGCTTTGGTTTCCCCATCTGTCTAATGGAAATAATAAAATGTCTCTATCCTCCTAACAGAGACCTTAAAAGGATAAAAAAAGGTACAGCTATGAGAGTGCTTTAATTCCTCTAGAGGAAAAGTATTCTATAAATCCAGAGTATCATTGATAAATGATGAAAAGTTTCCTATTATATGCAATTTGAAAACATTTTTTTGAGTTCTAACCTAAAACATGCCTTTCAGATCATATGACCAGATATTTTGTTATAAACAAGCAAACTGTCAAGGTACTTACAGCTTCTCCAAATATGAAGAAATATACTTCTAGTGGAGACCTTATATGATTATTTCAAAAACAAGATTCCAAAATATTCAATCAAGCTATGTTCTTATATAATTTAAAAACTTAAATAGAAATTTATTAAATCTGTTAATAGGGAGCTCCTTATAGAGAATCATAGCAATCAAAGAAATTATAGCAATAGTCCCTATTCTTATCTGGTAAGCAACTATTATAGGCCAGGCACTGTGCTGAGCACCATGGAAACAAAGAAAAATTTGATACCAACCCTGCAGTCAAAGAGCTTACATTCTAGTAGAATGACAAACTCTGAAAAATTAAGAGAAGAAAATAAGCAATCATGAAATCATAGCTATTGTAATGAAAGTCTATACCCAATTTTGCGTTTCCTTTGGCAAACAATCCTGGTTATGTGGATCAGATTTGTTGTGAATACAAAACTGAAGTGTTTATTCTTGGACCAGAACTGAATATAGTCAATTACATTGTCCATAGACCTGGCACAAAGCTCCTTTTCTGTCACTTATCTTTATTTGACTCACATTCTATTTACATATGCCACACACACATTTGAAACCGAATACACATAGACATACACATATGTGTGTATTTTCCCATTTCCTGCTGGACAGAAAGCCACCAACTGGTTCACTAAATTGGCAATATTTGTTTTAAATACTTTTATTTAAAGTTTTGAGCTCCAAATTCTCTCTCTCTCCTTCTCCTTCCCCCTTTCTGAGAGGGTAGACAATCAGATTTAGGTTATATATGTGCAATTATGTAAAACATTTCCATGTTAGTCATTTTATACAAGACTCAAAAGAAAAAAATGAAAGAAAGTGAAAAATAGCATGTTTCAATATTTGTATTCAATCAATATCAGTTCTTTCTCTGGAGGTGGGTAGCATGCTTCATCATTAGTCCATTGGGATTGTCTTGGATTCATTGTATTGCTGAGAATAGCTAAGTCAGTCACAGTTCTTCATCAAACAATACTGCTGTTACTGCGTACAATGTTCTCCTGGTTCTATTCGTTTCACTATGCATCAGTACATGCAAGTCTTTCCAGGTTCCAGAAATAATATTCCATTACAATCATATACCACAACTTATTTAGCTATTCCCCAATTGATGGACATCCCTTTGATTTCCAATTCTTAGTCACCACAAAAAGAGCTGCAATAAATATTTTTGCACAAATAGGTCCTTTTCCCTTTTTTGGGATGTCTTTGGGATATAGTCCTAGCAGTGGTACTGCTGGTTCAAAGGATATGAACATTTTTATATCCCTTTGGGCACAGGTCAAAATTGTTCTCCAGAATGGTGGGATCAGTACACAACTCTACCAACAGTGCATTAGTGTCCCAGTTTCCCCATATCCCCAACATCTAATATTTTCCTTTTTTGTCATATTAAGCTGTCAGTATTTACAATGATAGTCCAAAGGAAGTTTTTCTTTAGCCAAAGTAAGTAAGACTTGAATAAAAGGTGATGACTCCTTAACTATTTCTGAAAATTCTATATTACCATTTTGGAAATTATTAGAATGACAGATGAATAACCAAAACTCAAATTTTTATGTTAAATGCAAGGAAAGCCATGGTCTAGGTTTTGTAGTGATAACGATGTCTCAAACTCTCAAGGTTATTTCTTTTCTTTCTGTTTAAAAACTGGAAATAATACACACTATTCACTGAACAGGTGGTAATATGTATCTAGAAAAGCCTTGGTTATCCCTTTTCTCATCCTAGGGAAACCAATAACTACTCTTAAAATATCTTAATTTGGAAATCTGGAATATAAATGGTTTAGTGAAAAGCAACGCCTAAGAGTCAGGAGAGGCAAGTTCTTATGCCAGTTCTAAAGTTTTATTATTTTAAGACCACAGAATCATATCAATTAAGCCTACCTCTTTAGTGTTTCATAAGACTCTCACTTCTCCCCTATGCACATACCTACTTAGTTCCTGTCCTAGAGTTCTTCATGATCACGAAAGTTGCTGACATTATGAAAGTCAGATGAAGTTATTCAAGGTCAGGGAATTTTAACCACCTACGAATCAGTGTCTTATTAAGCATTTCATGAGTGGCCAAAATGCAGTTAGCATGTTTTATTTGTTTTCTTTAATGTTCCAGTTAAGGGAGAGATTTAAAAACCCTAATTATATTAAATGTAATCCTACCCAGATACATACTTGCTGTGTGACTATGGACAAGTCACTTCACCTTACTGAGCCTCAGTTCTTGATCTGTAAAATGGGCCTGTAATACTTCACAAGATTGTTAGGAAGATCACATGAGATAATTTATATGAAGCACTTTGCAAACCTTAAAGCACTATATAGTCGGTTATTATTATTATTACTTTTAATAATAGTTCTGGTGAAAATCTAAAACTTAGTAATTCAAGGAAGTACAAGTGAAAAATTTTGAACTTTTTATCATGAGTGACCAAAACAAAATGAACAATTCAGTTGGATTATAGCTGGCTTTAAGTATGGTATGATGGAAAAAATGAAGGAATGGAATTAGGTGATCTGGGTATCAAATTCAGGCTAAACAGTTCTGACACCTCAAACAAGTTTGGGTCTCATTGTCCTCATCTATAAAATGAAAAGGTTGAACTAGCTGATCTCTTCAACTCTGGAAGTTTCTGCCAAGTCTAATGTTCTATGATATTAGGAAATGTCATCACCTACCTCAGCCAAAATGTTGAGGTCAGAGTCTGTTATGAGACAAGCCATCTCAATGATCTGGTCCTTCTCTATGTCCAATCCCGTCATCTGTAACAATATATATATACATATATACATATATATGTATGTATGGAAAATTTGCAAAAGTATAAGTATATAAGTAAAATACAAGTAACTTAAGTTATACAAAACAGACACACATATATATGTATTGTGTCATCCAGGTTATAGCATATACAATATTTTACAGAACTTGTCACATAAATATGTCATGTGTACACACACACACCCAACCCTCCACAAACATTTATGTTTTATACATGCATATTACTCTGCCAAATACAAACTGCTTTTTGGCTTGTTCTTTTACTTAAATTCATTCTATAGACCCTCAAATCTATTTAATCTGTAGACTAATTACTACTAAATAAATTATACAACACATAAACATACATTCTATATAGTACATCACCTGGCTTATACCTTATCTGTTTTACATGACTTATCACATAAACATACATCTATGTAAATCTACATATATTTGTGTACCCCACCATACAAATATGTGCATGTGTATTCTGTACTTGCATATAACCCTCCCAAACAGAACTACTTTTTGACCAGTTCTTTTACCTAAAATCATTCCACAAAAGACCCTCAAATCTATTTAATTTGTAGCCTACAACTGATTATGGCTACATAACCGTGTTATACAACACAGAAGCATACATTATATAAACACTACATCACCCAGGTTACATCATATACAATGTTTTATGTAACTTGTCAAATAAATATTGTGTATACACACACACACCCGTTAATACGTATATAGGCATGTTACTCTGCCAAACACGAACTGCTTTGGGGACTGTTCTTTTACCTAAATTCGTTCCACAAAATATCTTCAAATCTTTTAATTTGTAGCCCACAAGCAGAATTAGACTGAAAACTCCCGTGGGAGACGTCCACGTGGAACCGCGCTTAGACCGCTAAAGGCCAGAAGCCGGCAAGGAGCCAACATCCTCCGCTCGCCAAGAAGGGATGCCCCCTCCCCCCCAACGCCCGCCTGCGAGGCCTCGGGGAGGCGCCCACGCTGGGTGGGGGGCTATAGGCTGGGCAGCCAGTCTAGTGGGACCCCACCCCACCAGGGATAAAGACCACTGCTCCCTGCGGCCACCCTTCCTCGGCCTCCGCCCCAGGCTGTCCTGCCGACCCCACCCCTCCCGTCTTAACCGAGTTCCAGCCAGAGCCCCACCCGAGACCCAGCCGCCGCCACCCCGCGCGCGAACCCCGCCCTGCCCCGCGGCAACCTCACCTCCAGGTCCACCCAGACCATCCTCTGCGCCATGCTCTCCCCCGCCGCCATGGCCGCTCCGTCTCGGAGGCCCCGCGCCCCGAGTCGCCCCCCGCTCCCAGCCAGATTTCGCAACAGCCCGAAGCTCAGGAAGCCACTTCGCATCAGCCGGCACTCAGCCACCACGGCCTCAGCAGCTGCCACCTCCTGCCGGCCGGCGCAGCCGTCGCGAAACGTCGCAAAAAAGTGAGGAAGAAGGCTGCGAGGTGGGGGGGAGAGAAAAACCACAAGCCCCGGCATGCACTGCGCCCAATTTGCGGCAGAACCCGCGGGCTTGGTCTGAGGAGATGCTGGAACTTGTAGTCTCAAGAGGAGGGCGACGTTTTCTCCTCCTCCAGCCACGTGTTTTCCTGAGGGAGTTGGACGTGGGTATTTCTCCTGGCCAACTGTTTGGCTTTGAAGTATTCTTACTGTCCAAGTGCTGGCCAGATGCTAGTGCCCAAGAAAGATGTCAAAAGAGCATTTTAGAGATCTACTCAGCACTCAGGGAATCAAAGGGAATCCTAAATGCGTACATCAAAGTTTTCGGGTCTGACCAGCCATTTTTCCACTCCAAATATACCACTGATTTAGAGGATTATTTTCAAATATAAATTAAAGGGGTGGGGGTGGGGGGGTTATTTTGTTTATAATAAGAAGCAGTATGGTATACCTTGGATTAGTTAAAAGCTTTCTTTCTGAACCATTTTGCAATTTACAAAATCCTTTCTTCAAAATATCTTGTATTGGTATTACAAGGATTGTTACCATTTTACAGATAAGGAAAGTGACAGGTGAAGTGGTTGTCCCAATGTCGCACAGTTATTAAGTGTCTAAGCTGGGTTACTTTCAAGTCCAGCAGCTGTTCTTTTATTGCCCAGCTGCCTTGGATTACAGCAGCTCAGGAGCTTCGGGGGTCCATTTGTTACTTCCCCAAATAAGAAATGAATTCGAGGACTTCTTAGTAAAGTATTATCTCAAAGCTCTTCACCATCCTGCAAACCCTTTAACATAAATGCCTGTTACCTTCCTGGGGATACAAATGTGAAATGAACAACAGTCTCTAAACCCAGGCAGTACCTCCTGCTTGGAGGATAGATACAATGTTTACACTTACAATTACGTTGCACTCACAACTAAGCGGAAAGTAGAACAAGGAACTGGCACCTGAGATGAGATTTGAAGCAAGAATGAATTAGTTTAGCAGTTCGCGTAGTAACTAGCATAAGGTGCTAGAAAGAAAGGAAAGGATCTTAGAGCTAACATGAAAGTGACCTTAGAAATCCTCTACTCCAACCCCCTAATTTTACCATAAGGAAACTTAAGTCTAGAGAGGTTCCTAAACTTTTTCCAAGTTTGTCAATGGTCTTCCTAAAATGCAGAATCTAGAACACAACACAATATTCCAGATGGTCTTTTTTTTAGGCAGAATACAACCAAACTATCAATTCATTCACTATAGATATTTTTTAATGCAGGCTAAGATCTCATTGGAGTTATTTTTGTCTGCCATTGACTCATGCTGAGTTTGCAGTCCCCAAAACCCTAAGATCACCTCTGACAAACTTTTATCTAGCCACCTCATCTTCATCTTGTATGGTAAAGTTGATTTTTTTAACCCAATTATAAGACTTACATTTATTTCTATTAAATTTCATCTTGTTACATTTGATCCAACACTCTAAATTATAAAAATCTCTTTGGATCCTGATTCTCAAGCCATCCATTCCTTTACCCAAATCACTGACAAAAATATGATTGTGC
This sequence comes from Gymnobelideus leadbeateri, assembly GCA_011680675.1. Lineage (NCBI taxonomy): Eukaryota > Metazoa > Chordata > Mammalia > Diprotodontia > Petauridae > Gymnobelideus > Gymnobelideus leadbeateri. The sequence goes on along the minus strand of WOXC01010095.1, from coordinate 911,379 downwards.
AGGGCTAGAACAGACACATTAGAAAACTCCCTCCAAGATGAAATCAAGTGAAACTTTGAAAGACATATCGTCATCACCCTGTCTACTGCTCCTTCCCTACTACAAACCTTCTATGTTTCCCCCATCTTCAAAAAAACTCTTATTTGATCCTTCCATCCCCACTATCATTCTATATCTTTTCAGCTAAACTCCTTGAAAAGGTTCTAATTGATGTCTTCACTTTTTCTCCTCTCACTCTCTTAACCCCTTACAATCTGGCTTCTAACTTTATACCACTGAAATTGCTCTCTTAATTTAGCAAATCCAATGGCCTTTTCTGTCTTCTCCTCCACCTCTCTGCAGCCTTTGACATTATTATCCTCTTTAATACTTTTTTTTTTCTCTAAGTTTTTGGAGCACCACTCTGTCCTGGTGCTCCTACCTTTGACCATCCTCACTTTCTTTTGCTAGATCTTGAGCTGGGTCACAATTTCTAATTATCCGTGTCCCATAGGATTCTGTCCTGGATCCTCTTAGATCTTTTTTTTGGAAGCTGTTACGAAGGCCTGTCAACTTCACCTTTGCAACATCTGTCATATACTTTCTTCTCTCTTCTGACATTGCCATCACTCTGCTCATCAATCCATGCCTGAACTATTGTATGAGTATGCTGGTGGTCTGCCTGCCTCAATTATCTCCCCACTACATCATCCACTGGGCAGCCAGTGACTTTTCCTAAAGTGCAGGTCCAACTCCACTACTCAATAAACTTCAGGAACTCCCTATTGCCTCCAGGATCAAATTCAAAATACTCTGGTCTTCAGTCCTCTTACATCTTACTCCCAGACAAATACTCTTCTGTGCAGTGAAACTGGCCTCCTTTCTGTTCCATGGAAAAGATATTCCATCTCCAACTCCAGGCATAATCTCTGGCTGTCCCTCATGCCTGAAATCCCCCTCCTCATCTTCACATGGCTTCCTTCGAATCCCAACTAAAATCCTACCTTCTACAGGGAGCCTTTCCCTATCCATCTTTTTTCTAGTGCTTCTCCTCTGTTGATTATTTCCTATTTATCCTGTATATAGCTTGTTTCTACATATGTGTTTGTTTGTTGTCTCCCCCACTGGATTGTGATCTCCTTGAGGGCAGGGACTGTCTTTTGACTCTTTTTGTATCTCCAGCACTTAATTACCTGGCACAAAGTAGGAACTTAATAAATGCTTATTGAACTACATATAAATCAACAAGCATTTATTAAGCACCTACTAAGCACCAGGCACTGTAATAGGTATTGGGGATATAAAGATATAAGGAAAATAGACCTTGACCTCAAGGAGCTTTTAAGTAATAAATTGACAAGCATTTATTAAGCATATTCACTAAGTGCCAGGCACTGTGCTAAGCCCTGGGGATACCAAGAAAATGGAAAAGTGGTCCTGCCTTTAAGGAACTTACACTGGAATGGAGACAACATAGATACACACACCTATTACATGTTATACATATATGTGTATTATATATGTTTATATTAACATATATATGATGCACAGCAGATTCAAAATAACCTTAGTGGAGAAGGCACCAGTGGCTGAATGCACCAGATAATAACTCCTGCTGAAGAAAGTAGAAATTGAAATGACCTGTATATAATGTGGATTTCTGGCCTATAAGGGCCATTCCTGAGAGCATGTGCAGACATCCCCTGCCTGGTTCAAGTCTGCCTCATGGAAGCTCAGGGAGATCCTTGTTCTGTACACTCTGAGGATTGAAAGGCTAAGACACATGATAGCAGAGCAGCAGCAGTATCCAGGGCAGTATCACTGGTGTCTGTGAGAACTTTGAACAGCAGAGAAAGTTTCTGCATTGGAGAATTCAGCCAATCCTAGAAGGTGGGCCCCCCAGGAAAAAGATCCAGCTTAACTCTTTCAGGGGTGGGAAACCTGCAGCCTGGAGGCCTTCTAGGTCCTTGGATGTGGCTTTTTGACTGAGTCCATGTCTTACAGAACAAATCCTTTCATTAAGGGGATTTGTTCTGTAAAGTTTGGATTTAGGCAAAAGGCCACACCTGAGGACCTAGAGGTCCTGTTCCAAGGCAGAATGTGAAATGCACAGTGAGCAGCATTATATAATTGTTATATGTTTTAACTGGTCTCAAAAATATTTAGCTTAGCAACTGATTTTAACTGTATGTGGTCAATCAAGAGTTGGCAAACTTTTTCTGTAAAGGATCAGCTAGTAAATATTTCAGGCCTTGCAGACGCAGAGGCATTTGAGGATATTATGTAGGTACTTACATAATGAGAAAAAAAATTTCCACAAAATTTTAAATATAACTGTAATTAATACAATTTTTATAGACAGGTCTACTCATGAGAAGAGTGAATTCTTTTGGGGGATAACATTTGATTTAGTTGGGGTTCAAAGTTAGTGTTCCTTTTCATCAAAATTAACAGCAAATGTTCATCTGTTCATACTGATCTGTAATGAGATTTTATATATTTCATCTGTGAAAATGTCTTTTCACACCAATAGGTACTGCCAAATACACACATCACAAGCACATGATTTTAACTGAACTGAAAAGCTAATAATCTTAAACAAGTTTTCTCTGGACACATTTATTTGGCTGCTGAAATGAACAACTTAGTTAACTCACCATCACCAATGGCTTTCTTTGCTTGGCCAACAAATGAGACACTTTGGAAACTTAGTTACAGCCTCATTTTCATTTTTTTCCTTTTATCAAGAAATTCTGGTGTGATGAGATATTCTATTTTAAATTTTCTAATTTTTCTGACTGTTGTGCTGTGAACTGGGAAGACTGTGATGGGTGCTTAGTCTAAACTTACATTCTTTTAGCGTAGCTGGAGTGTCCTTCTGGAATAAACACAATGCTTTGCCATCTAATTTGCTAACAAAATAATCTTCACTGTACCTTACAAGTGCAACACTTGAAGCCTATTTTTCTCTTGTTTTGACACAATAGGTATGCTATAGTAATTTTTTTAAATACAAACTACAGCAATACACATGGCACCAGCAACACAGGAGGCATGCACTTGAAAGGCTGTCATATTCAACTTCATCACTGCAGTCTGTACTGTATTGTGCCAAGGAGCAGGGTGAACTGATGAGAGATCCACATAAGGTCTATGTCACAACTTTTCAACTCTGCTGTTGTAGTGTGAAAGCAGTCTTAGATATATGTAAACGAATGAGTGTGGATAGGATCCAATACAACTTTATTTATGGATACAAATTTGAATTTCATATAACATTCATCTGTCATGAAATATTATACTTCTTTTGATTTTTTCCCAACCAATTTAAAATAAAAAAAAAATCTTAGTTCTCAGGCTGTACAAAAACAGACCAGATTTGGCTCATGGGAAGGTAGTTTGCTGACCACTGTGGTAGAAAAAATGTTCTAACCCCTAACCCCTCCCATCCATGCAAGTTAGACTGCTTTTTCCTTAAAAGTCATTAAGACATTCCTCAAAACTTGGTTGGCTCAGCCCACTAAGGGCTCAGACTGTGAACATCACTTCCTCATCACTGGAGTGAGTACAAGATAGTAGGGAGGAGGCTGGAGGGTCTCCTGTTAAGCTGGAGGATCAGATAGGAGTTTCACCCAACTGAATGAACTCAGGGCATTATCAAAGGCTATCCTTATTGAATATTCCCCCTCCTGCCAACTTCTCTTGCTAACATAATTTTTTTCTTAACTATTGAATGACCTATGGGTATCTCATTTTGTTTCAGGATTGAACCTAAACAATCAAGGAACTGGCCTAAGTCAGACCCAAGACACAACACTGTAGATGTTTCCCAGTGCTGTTATAATTTTGTTAATGTGCACTGTAATTCTTCCTGTCTGTAGAATTTCTCTTTGTGTAAGAATGAGCTACTGTAATCTATTGTTTGATAAACCCAAAGACCCCAGTTTTTGGAATAAGAATGCACTATTTGACAAAAACTGCTGGGAAAACTGGAATACAGTATGGCAGAAACTGGGCATAGACCATTATCTAACACCATATAACAAAATCAAGTCTAAATGGGTGCATGATCTAGGTATAAAGGATTATACTGTAAGCAACCTGGGAAAGCAAGGAATAGTTTACCTGTCAGATTTGTGGAGAGGGAAAGACTTTATGACCAAAGAAGAATTAGAGAGCATTATAAAATGCAAAATGGATAATTTTGATTACATTAAATTGAAAAGCTTCTGTATAAACAAAGCCAATGTAACCAAGATCAAGAGGGAGGTGGGAAATTGGGAAAGAATTTTTATAACCTATGTCTCTGATAAAGGACTCATCTCTAAAATATACAGAGAATTGAGTCAAATCTATAATACAAGTCATTCCCCAATTGATAAATGGTCAAAGAACATGAACAGGCAGTTTTCAGAGAAAGAAATTAAAGCTATCTATAAGCATATGAAGAAATGTTCTAAATCACTATTGATTAGAGAAATGCAAATCAAAACAACTCTGAGGTACCACATCTCACCAGTCAGATTGGCTAAGATGACAAAACAGGAAAATGACAAATGCTGGAGAGGATGTGGGCAGATTGGAACACTAATGCATTGCTAGTGGAGTTGTGAACTGATCCAACCATTCTGGAGAGCAATCTGGAATTATGCCCAAAGGGCTATAAATAATTTCATACCCTTTGACCCAGCCATACCACTTCTAGGGTTATATCCCAAAGAGATCATAGAAGTGGGAGGAAGACCCATATGTACAAAAATATTTATAGCAGCTGTTTTCGTGGTTGCAAAGAATTGGAAATTAAGGGGGTGCCCATCAATTGGGGAATGGCTATACAAGTTGTGGTATATGCATGTAATGGAATACTATTGTGCTATAAGAAACAAAGAGGAGACGGTTTTCATATGTACCTGGAGAGGCTTATATGAACTGATGCTGAGTGAGAAGAGTAGAACCAGGAGAAATTTGTATACAATCACAGACACAACATATGTGTGATGACCACTATGACAGACTAGACTCTTCTCAGCAGTGATATAAGTCAATCCCAAAAGACTCATGATGGAGAGAGATGTCTACATCCAGAGAAAGAACTAAAAAGAACTGAGTTTGAATCCTGATGGAAGCAAACTACTTGACCTTTCTCTTTCCATTGTTTGGTTTTATTTCCTCTTGACCATTTTCCATCTAGTACACTCGGCCTCTGTCACCTGACTAATGTCTAAAGTGAAAGTGGGAGGTAGGGGGAGGGAGGGAAGGGAAATTTGAAACTCAAGGAACTATGGAATTAACTCTTGTAAACTAAAAATAAACAAACAAACAAACAAATAAATACTTGGTGATCTTTAATCCTCAGTTGCTGCTGGCAAAGAAAATGTAAATCAGTAGGAATTTGTAATGTTGTTACTTTTCTTTTATCAACCCCCAAAACAAACAACTACATAAAAATAATAATAATAAAAGAATGAGCTATTGTTTCATAGGAGATCCATGTTTGTACATTGGTTACCTTTTACTTGCCCACTTTTGGGAAACCCCTTGAACTTTTAAGCCATAATTTGGGAAGGGGTTGAGTAACTGAGGGAGAGATTCTAACCCTGGCACTTCACTTCCTGGCCTGTAAAACAATACATGTTTGCCTAAGGCAGAACTCCAGACAATTTGCTCTAACTTCCCCATTTGGCTGACTGGCTGTTTCATAGGAAAAATTCCCAATATATAGTCTAATGATACTCTTCCCTTGCCAATTGGCCCACTCTTTCAGGGCTGATCTCATCCCCTTGTACTAATCCATAAAGTTCAGACCCTTGACCTACGAGACAGAATTATGACTTACAAGCTTTTATAAACTTGTTTTCCAAATCCTCAGGTATTAGTGGATCCTTCTAATCCAAATTCCTACTGAACAAGGGTGGTCAGTCAATAGATGTGAGGGTTGGGAGCCTAATCCTTTCATTAGAAATTAGGCAACACCTAGCAATGAGTCTGATCCAAGACTGCATGCCTGAGTACAGGAGAGGTGCATCTTGCTAGCCCTTAGTACTCAACAACAGGGGTTCCTCTGTATGTGACATGAACTCTACGAGGTAGAGATGAGGAAAGAGAATATGAAGGACAGCCAATACAAAAGTACAGAGAGAGAAGAGAGAGCATAGCTAATGAGGAACAGTAAGCAGGCATATATGGAGAAGAGTAGTATGTAAGAATATTAGAAAGATAGGAAGGAGCCAGGTTATGAAGAACTTTAAATGTCAAACAAAGACATTTATATTTGATCCTAGAGCTAATAGGGAGCCACTAAAATTTATCAAAGGGAATATGTGTGTGTGTGTGTGTGTATAAACACATACATATGCACACACACAAAATGAATATATGGTACACTTGTAAGAGTTAGATGATAGTACAGAGATTTCCAACACATGACTTGCCTGAACCAGATTAAATGTAATTTAACAAAATAAATTAAAATACAACAAAACAGATAATGTTACTATGTGGTTTCCTAAGTCAATATGAATCCACAAGAATCTGTAAATACTGTTTTGGTCCTTATTTCTATTTGAGTTTTACACTACTGGTCTAGTGGATAGAACACTGGACCTGGAGTCAGCAAGACCTGAGTTCAAATTTGGGCTCAAACACTTATCTGCTGTGACCCTAGACAAATTATTTAATTTGTCAGCCTCTATATATGGGGATAATAATAGCAACTTCACAAAGTTATTGTGAAGATAAAATGAGATAATATTTGTAAAGTACTTTGTAAACCTTAAACCACTACATAAATAATTCTGAGAGACAGTACTAGCAGCTGGGGTGGGAGGGATCAGGAAAGGCTTTATGCAAAAGGTGGCAGCTGAGCTGAGCTAAACTCTGAAAGAAAATAGGGATGCCAATAGACAGATGAGAATGGAAAGCATTTCAAGCATGGCAGATAGTGCAAAGGCATGGAGATAGGAAAGGGGACACATACCTTGTAGAGAGAACCAGCAAGTAGGTCCAGAAGACTAGGATGTAGAGTTTGTGAAAGGGATATGTGTGTATGTGTGTGTATACACATATATATGATGATTAGAAAGATAAGCTAGGACCAGACTGTAAAGAACTTTAAATGTCAGACTGTGGCATTTACATTTTATTCTAGAGGGAAATGGGAGTAACTGGTATTTATTGAGTAGGGGGTCATATCTGTGCTTAAATAAAAATTTTTTTTGAAGGAAGGATTATAGAGGGGGAAAGATTTGAGACAATGTAATGCCATGCACAGAAGCTTTCCAGAAGAATGCTACTGTGAACAGCTTTTAAGGTTCTGATTACACAGTATAGTGAATACCCTATTTATTCCATAACAAATCAAAGCAAAACATTCACAGAAAATCAAGGTATAGCATTCACAATATTACAACTTATATTCACAAACAGCTTATCGTTAAAATAGCCACATAGTTTTCATCAAAGTGGTCACAATATCTAGAACAAAGAACAATCATCTCAAAGTACAATAGTCAAAGTCTTCCACTCATGAGGCAAACTTGATTAACTCAAGTCACTTATTCAGCAATCAATTACTAAGTATCATACACAAAACCCTCCAAACCTTAGGTCACTAGTAAACTACAATTTCATCATTACTCAGTACCCAGGGAGAAGTCTTTTCATCTTGATTTGCAGCCTGTTCTCAGATTCCCTGGATCCCCTTCCATGGTCACAGATTCTACCTGGATTTACCAGACTGTCACCTGGATTCAATGGCACACAGCTCCCAATTCCCTGTCCAGCTCTCTGGGTAGGTCCTGCTCCACACTGAAGTTCACAGGGTCTGGTCCATGTTAGATCCTTCACAATTTCCGCTCCTGGGAATTCAAGGCTCAACTAAGCCACAAATAAACAAAGTCTCAGCATCCCAGTCATGCTTCCTCCTGGGCTCCTGGCTCTCTGGGTTCCTGGGCTCCTGTTCAGAAGTTCTCAGGAAATTCTGTCTCAGTTCTCGATTCTGTCTCAGTTCTCGATTCTCTCTTTGGTAGCTGCTCTGCCACCAGATGCTGGTCCCAAGAAATTCTGACTGTGCCTCTCTAGGGCTTTTCTTATATACACATAGCATTAGCTTCCTGTTTCAGCCTATCCCTCCTTAGTAACAGAACACAGGAGTTCATACCTTCTGTTACCACAACAGTAATTGTTGATCAATTACTAAATCTTGATCAATTATTATGTGCTAAGTACCTGCTACCTTTGCCAACACAAAGGGATCTTCAAATTCAAATTACTTTACCATTACAGACAAGAAAACTAAATATGAGGCTAATGCAATCTTCTGGGCAGAAGTTAGTGAAGACCTGAACAATGGTTGTGATTGGATGAGTAAAGGGGACATATACAATAGGTGATGGGGAGAGAGAAATTACAAGATTTGGCAAATGACTGGTTATGGGATGATTGTGAGGAGCTGAGAATGACACCAAGATTTTGAACCCCAGTGACTAGTTGTGCCTTCAGCTATAACTGGGGAAGGTCTAAATAGAGGTAGGCTTGTGGTGGTGGTAGTGGGGAGATAATCTCAGTTTTGGACCTTATAAGTTTGAGACTCCATGGACATCCAGTTGAAAAAGTCCTCCAATAAGCAATTGGAGTTCAGGCAAGACTAGGGGTAATCTAGAGCTAGATACTTAGATCTGGGAATCATTTGTATAGAGACAATAACTGATAACTATAATATTATAGAGACAATAACCATGGGAGCTGATGAGTATGTTAATGAGAATGTATGGAGAGAAAAGAGAAGATGACCTAGGCCATAGCCATGAGGTACACCCACAGTTAGTGGAGATGGTATGGGTGATGACCCACACAAGAAAGATGGAAAGCTGGTCAGACAGACAGAAGAACCAGAAGAAAAGTCAATGGTGTCAAAAAGAGGATTTAGAAGAAGTCATCAGATTTGATAACTAGGAGATCACTAGTAATATTGAAGAGAATAGTTTCAGTTGAGTCATGAGATCAGAAGCTAGACAGAAAAGGGTATAGAAGATTAATGAGATGAAATGGCAACAAATGTAGAAGCTTTTTCAAGAGGTTGGAAAACAAGGAGAAATATAGGATGATGTCTAGGTGGAAAACTGGATGATAGGATTTTGTGAGGGTTTTTTTTTTCTTAAGGATTAAGGAAGCTTAAATGTTCTTATAGGCAATAAGAAAGAAAACAGTAGGAGAGGAGAGATTAAAGGAGGACAGTGGGGAGTCTGCTAGTGAAGACAGTAGTGGATAAGATCAAAGGTGATAACAGCTAACATTTATATAGTATTTTAAGGTTTTACAAATCATGTTACATATATTATCTCATTTGACCCTCACAATAACCCTGAGGATACATACTGAGGGATTGGCCTTGGTGAGAAAAAGGGTTTTCTTCATCAGAAATAAAGAGGAAATAGTTGGGAATGATATCAAGGGGTGGTGAGATGTTAGTGTAGTGAGATGAGGGAACAGGAAAGAATTCAAAGCATAAACCTTAGGTTTTCTTATGCATAAAGTACCTTGGAACAACCTAAGCAGTGAGAGATCAATTAGGGAAGTTTTTGTTTTTTTTTTTTACTCTTAGTTTTTTTTAAGACCACCTGGTGGCAAGAAGGGCCCAGTTGAGATAACATAAATTTGTGGTGGACACAGTCAGCATGGCAATGTGCAAATTTCGTATCTCGTGAATAGGATCAAAGGAGATAGATAAGGTGACTGATCCAATGCTGGAGGACACCAAGGCATGAGGGGTGATACAACAAGGGACCAAAGGATTTGAAGGTAGAAGGAATATGTGATGAAGTCTAGAATGAAGGAAAGTTTGTTCATTATAAAGCAGGAATTCCAGAAGGCACATTAGAAGGAGCAGGCAGATAGGGGGTGGGGCACTGTGGCATAGGACTGAAGTAGATGGGGATTCCAGGGCAGACAGCAGGGATCAGAGAGGAGGTTTTGCTCCATGGCAGTCAAAAATTCAATATCACAGATTGGGTAGGCATTTGCTAACCATTGGTGAATACATCCATATAAAAATTACTGGCTTGTAGGAAGTGATAATAATTTAATATCATTTGAACTTCAATAAGAGTCAGACCCTGAACTAATTGACCAGAAGAAGCCCCTCAGCCTAACAGATATTCCCTTCTTTGTTCTCTGAGTAAACCCAGAATGCCTTTCCTGTGTCAGCACTACACCACCAGATGAAGCTGACCAGAGCATTCTTCTGCTCATGACTACCAAAGACAAGGCACCTTGACCAGATAGTACCTTGATTAATGGGACTTTTCTTAATATTTATAGACATATACTATGTTATGTGATGTTAATGTAAAGGAGATACAGATATCCTGGGGTTATATTTTCAAATGACACTTTGTCAACTGTCTTATCTTGCTATATTTGCAACCTATTCAATTAAGAAAATTCCCTTCTCATATTATGGTTAATCATATATGGAGAACATAAATTTGAGTGACACAGACATCCTAAGTTGGGATTGTTCTAAAACATACTTAAAGCTTCTCATTCTTTTATCAAACAGTCAGGTTTTATCTAGTCTGTGCATGCATGTGTTCTGCTAGCTTTAAGGGAACAAAACAGCATGAATTTATATATCACCTTCTTGGTTTGGGCAGAAATCATGTCCTCTGCCAATATATAGGGTAGTTATAAAATCCTTTAAATTTTAATAAATAGTTGTCCATGTGACAGAATGTTGTACATGGTACTTGAGAGATTAGTTCTTAAAAGTTTTTATATATCAGTGTTGTTAATTTGTTTTTTCATATATTCAATTCACATGAGAAATTAAAGATCAGTTTGAAAAATGTGTAACAAATGACAGCAGTTATAAAGGTTAAAAAACCTATTGTTCTGAAATTTTATCATATAAGCTTTTAAATGCCATTTACAGTGAACTTCTTTCCTGTGTATATCTAAAGTTATCAAAGTTTAAAGTTACAATAAGAACTTTATAACAACACTGTACATATACATTTGCATGTCTGTGTCTATACAAGCACAATAAGGCTTCATTATGAAAACTGCACTCAAATAAAATACTATTTACAAAAGAAAGAAAGAGAAAATGGCACTCAAAGATCCATCCATTTTATTTTAAATTATCTGTTGTTATTTTACAATAATTTTAAAAGATTTGCACATGCAATGTTTCCATATAACTATGGTGTTCCCAGGACATAAAGAACACTATTTTGAGGCAGTAAATTATGTTGTAATGTGTGTCCTATTCTCCCTTTTCTCTTTTCTTTCCACATCTATTATAGTCTCCATTTTTGACTTAAACAGCCCTATGACATTGCATCACATGAACATTCAACAATTTGTTCAGTTATTCAATTGCCACTAAAAATCTGTTTTCAGTTCTGTACTATTACAATAACATTGCCATAGACCCATTGTACATATACTTAATTCATTTTAATAACATTTCTGAGTAGGTTAGACAGATGAGTTCAAATCCTGCCTTAGGTACTTACTAGCTGTATGACCCTGGGCAAGTTGTTTAACCTCAGTCTGCTTCAGTTTCCTCCTATGTCAAATGTTGATAATACCTACATTGCATGGTTATGAGGATCTGAGTCACCACAGATAAAGTGCTTTGCAAACATAAAAGTGTCATATAAAATGTTTAGCATTGCTAGTTAAGTGTCTGAGGCAAATCAACGATTTACCTGTCATTTATTTGTTGTTGTTGTTCAGTCATTTTAGTTGTATCCAACTCTTTATGACCCCATTTTGGAGTTTTCTTGGCAAAGATACCGAAGTAGTTTTCCATTTGCTTCTCGTGCTCATTTTACAAATGAGGAACTGAGACAAACAAGGTTAAATGACTGGTCCAGGGTCCCACAGCTAGTACATGTCTGAGGCCTAATTTGAATTCATAAAGATGACTCCTCCTGATTCCAAGTCCAGGGCTCTATCCACTGCCACCTCACCATCCAGCTACACCTGTCACTTATAGTCTTAGAAAACTGCCTATGGTACTGTGAAAGATTAGGTACCCTTGGTCATACAACCAGTATTTGACTAAGGAGTGAAATGACTTTGAACCTTGGTCATCCTCACTTTTGACTAAGACCTTGGATCTCCCATCATCCTCATTTCAAAGCCCACCTTCCATTTGCTACTTCAGAATGCCCTGGAAAAACTATTTCATTCAGAAATACAAACTATTTCATTGTTTCTAATAAAAATTGGCCTTCTGTCAGTCAGGCTCCATTACTAATTGTCCTGCTTTTCTTCCTTAAAAAAAAAAGTTAAGATAAGAGTACTTAACCTTGGAGAGCACTTCTCTTGATTATTAATCATCAGGGAATTAAGCCTAGAGATGTCTGACTTCCCTTACTATAATTCTCTGCTATACCGGAAATAGCAATAAATGCAAATTCTAATAGGAAGATGATATGGAATAAAGCAATCAGACGTAAACATATCAAGGAGCTTTTTCCTTAATGCTTTCCTTAGCCACATTTATGCTAAAGTAAAATGTTTCATAAGCACAGAAAAAGAGGTCTGACTTGGTACTCTCTTAAGCCAAATAATTGCTTCTCCTGGAAGATAAGACAGATAGTGACAGAGATACAGATAAAAGACAGATACAAATAGACAAGATACAAACATAGATAGGCAGACAGGCAGAAGATACTGAGTTCAATGAAAGAAAAACAGAGATTTGTTGTTCAGTCCTTTGTTGTGTCCAACTCTTCATAACCTCATTTGGTGTTTTCTTGGCAATGATACTGGAGTGGTTTTCCATTACCTCCTCCAGCTCATTTTACAGATGAGGAACCGAGGCAAACAGGAGTAGCTGACTTGCCCACGGTTGCACACCTAGTTAAGTGTGAGGTTGAACTTGGGTCTTCTCAGCATTCTATCCATTACGCCACCTAGACAGACTTTGCCCAAATGTTTCTAAACAGTTTCTCTTGTTTGATGGGCAGGTTTTTTTTCCCTCCTTTAGGGCTCCTTTTATTCATAGCTCTAATTTGTGAATTAGATGTGTTTGCTTATAAGGTCCTTCCCAACCCCCACCCCTCCCCAAAGCCTCTCCAAATAAGCAATGCTCTAGCTTCTGCTTGAAGACCTCTTCTGATGAAGAATTCACATTCTGGGAAGGTAACCTATTCTTTGAGATAGCTCTAATTAGGCTTTGTAACTCCTCTGTAACTCCTGCCTATTGGTCCTAAGTACTTGCTGTCTGTAAAATGAGGTTATTTAACCCCTCATCCACATGGAAACCTCGCAAAAATTTGAGAACACTGATCTTGTCCCTCCTATATTTTTTCTTCTCCAGACTAACTCCCACTCCCCTACAATTCTTTCAGCTGAATGATGTATGGATGACACAGTTTCCCTTATCCTTACTTCTTTTCTCTTTCCCACAAAGCCTATACATGCTACCATATAAATTAAGTATGGTTAAAAAATAAGCATCTGTGGTAGGTATTCAAGTTCAGAACTTACAGCACCATAGGTCTGTAGCTGGAAGGGCCCTGGAGGTCCATCAAGCCCAACTTACTCATTTCACAGAGAAGGATACTGAGACTGAGAGTTTAGCTGATTTGCCCAGGGTCATACAACTGTCCAAGAAGGTCTTCTTAACTCCAAGTCCAACATTCTATCCACTACACCATGCTGCCCCTCAGATGCTGGATGATCTCTTGGGTGGTGAGATAATGAAAAGGGAAAAATCAAGAGAAGCTTACTCCTGATTAGATTAGCTCAAATTTAAAGGAATTCAGTGAAATGACAATAAAATCAATAAAACAACAATAAAACATTTCCCCCATAAAATCATAGCCCTCTCCCACAAGGATCCACATCAGTGAGAAGAGTGGATACCCCTACAGAAATAAGCCGACAGGACACACACACACAGGGGACCCCTTGTGACCCAGGAGTGCATCTGGAGGGGCACACCCATTGAGAATTCATGACCAAGGCAACCTCGTGGAAGGGCAACTTACCCTTTCAGTGTCTTCTGGTGATGTCATCTTGATGCTCCAACTGGACCCACTCCCCACCAGAGCACGGTGTGTCATGGGTCAGGCAAACCTTTGGGGGCCTCGTCTCTGCTAGGAAGTGATCTGCTATATGGTTAGAAAGCTCTAGGTTTCAGCTAGAGGCCTCAGATAAGGCACTATTCCCTAAAAGAGTGGCCTCTCTCAGCTTTTTTGCCTGAGAGCACAGAGGTTTATTAGAATTTTGCTTTTTCATTGAGATAACCTGGTCATTCTCATAGCCAGACCAAATCACTCTGGCTCAGTGATTGGCCAACAATAGATCCCAGACCAAGCCCTAGCTGGGTCCTGATTTGGGATCAGATCGCTCAGAGTGAATTTAAGTAGGATCAGTTTCTGTTTTTGGCCAGAAACACTGAGAGTCTCCCCCTCCCAGATAGATTTGTTCTTTTGACAGGCGGGGGTAGGGCAGAAGATGCTATTCTTTGTCTCATTTCTTACTTAGCCTTAAATCACTGAACAGGCATTGACTCAGTCAAAATTAACACCAGGAAAAGACCTCATTTTTCAGAAAGGCCAAGGTCTTCCACTGCATTCCAAGCTATTTTCAGTCATCCTTATCTATATCTTGCCACTAGTCCCAGATAGCTCTGGAGGAGAAAGTGAAGCTGGTTACTTTGCACATCCTTCCCTCACTTAAATCTAATCCACTTGCAAGCCATGGCATCACCTTCCTGATGCCATGGTCCTCTTTAAGAATGAAGGACAAACAACCTCTTGAGTATAGAAAAACCCAGTCATTTTATCCCTAAGAGGGGAGTCTATCAGTCCCAAAGATTAGCTCTGTGTGACTATTCTTTCTAGAAGCAAAGTCTTACCTTCAGGGGACAAGCGCTTTTGGAATACAGAACAGCCAGCTATGTAGAGTCTATAGATATAATGTATATCTTCCTCTTTGCTCACCTGAAGCAATTTATCTGCCTCAATTCTTTATCTGACTTAGGGTTTTGAAGTCTCCATTTACTCTCACTGATTCCTGACTGCCAACATTCAACCCTTCAAAAGTCACTGTAGAGGCAAAAAACAGTCCAGGGATGCCTGAATCAGGGATCCTGTGGTTCTACCATTTAAGTGGGGAAAAAAGGAGAAGGGGAGGGAAACAAAAACAAAAATAAAAGTAGAGACACAGCAAGACATCATCTCCCACCTCAATTTTGGCTTCCAAATTTCTTCCCATATTATGTATACATGACTGGCAACAAACCTAAGCTTGTAGTAGTATCTACATCAGAGTCTACCCAAACTACCATTTCACTGAATTCCTTTAATATTGTAATGGAATATTAGAAGTCCTAGTTTTACATGTTTGAACCTCTACTATTACCCCATGCAAAATGTTGGAAAGGAGCCTAGAGAAGTCTAGTGGCTCTAGGGGTATCAGTGATCAAACACCTATGGTATATGGAGCTCTGTGCTGGATACTATAAAAAAAAGGCCAAATCTTAAAATACATATGGTCCTTCCTTTCAGGAAGCCTAATCTAGTAAGATCCTCAAGGAGCCATGATTTCACAGATGTGGGAACAATCTCTCTAAAATAGAGTAATGTCTCAGGGATTCATGCAAGGCTGAGAAGATAGGTGACTTGCCCACAAGACAGTATCAGGGGTGGATTTGAATCCAGGTCCAGCACTCCATGTTCAGTGCTCTATCCACTATCACACAAAAAGTGTCAGGCAAGGTATGGGTGATAATACATTAAGAATTCACTTTCACAGTGAGTAAGAGTGCTGGCCTCGGAGTTGGGATGACCCGAGATCAAATCCGGCCTTGGAAAATGAGCACCCACACATAAATAATGACTAGCCATGTAACCTTGAGCAAGTTACTTAACCCCAATTGCTTTAAAAAAAAAAAGAATTCACTTTTTATATAGTGCTTTAACACAATGTGTATTAGAGGCATATAAAATAAAGTACTATATGAAGTCTGAAGGTCATTACTAACAGGAATGATCAAGGAAGATTTACATTTTTACTTCTTAATTAGATGGGGAAAGACTGGGTGGTTCTGGTATTCCCATTAGAGAAGATAAAGAAGCTCAAATTTGACTATGGAAGGATTTGGTGGTGTAAAAAAAAAAAATCTAGAGTCAGAGGATAAAATCTGACAGCCTCTGGCTTCCTGAATCTGTTCTCTGGTTCCTTCTGATTACTTTCTTGTTCTGTTGTAGCAGTTCCCAAAAGGAGGCAGGGTGGAGAAGGCGGGGAAAGGAGAGGAGTGGTGCAGCACACATTTCCAGGGACCAAAACCATTTTACTTTCTAATGCAGTACATATGGATAGATATAACCCATAAACAAAAATTCTTTGGGTGATCCTCAATCACTTTTAAGAATATAAGCTGTTGTAAAATCAAAGTTTGAAAACCACTACTCTACTGATAAATGACGGGCTACACCAGGGTAACTGCGGATTTCAGGAATGGGATGAAGGAAAGATACTTTCAGTCCTGTGCCATATACATTTTTATTAAAGACTTGGCATAGATAACATATTTATTAAATCTTCAGGGTTATGATCTAAAAAATATTTCAACAGGTTAAAACAATATTTCAATCTAAGATAAAATTCTATCAAGCTAAATGTAAGATCTTACATTTGGGTTAAAAAAAACCAACTACCCAAATGCAGAATGGTGTAGGATAGTGCAGGATGGTGGGTAAGCACTAGTTTTTGTGAGACCTATAAATTTTAGTGCGCTACTGGATCAAAACAAGGCAACATGATGTGGCAGTCAAAAAAAACCTCAAGTATTTTCATGGACTGCATAATTAAAGGCATAGACTACATAATTAAAGGCATTAAATATTTATTAAGTACTATGTACCAGGCACTGTTTGATATGCTTGGGATACAAATACAAGCAAGCAAAGGTAGTCTCTTGACCTCAAAGAGATAACATTTAATGGAAGAAGACAATTTGTAAAGTGAAGCTAGAAAGTAGAATGGGTATGGGGAGTAGAAGGTTGCTGACAAGTGGCATGGAGGCTTCGTTCCTGGCAAGATAAAGGTAAAAACTCACCTGTCAGAGCTGGAAGACCCAGGAGTTGAATCCAACATTGCATTGGAAAGTAGGTAGTTGATGAAGATGATGGCCAGGAAGTGGAGTGGGGGTTGGCTCCAGGCCAGATAAAGCAAAAGCTCACTTATCTGAGCCATCAGCTGGCATAGTGGAAAGAGCACTGGACTTGGAGTCAGGAAACCTGGGCTCAACGCCAGATACCAAAAATTACCAGCTGTACCATTAGCAAGTCACTTAACTTCTGAGCCTATCATCTGTAAAATGGGAATAACACCTATAGTTTTTATATACTTTATACACACAGATGTTTATACATATATTTTATATGTGTGTGTATATATATACCTACATGCATGTATATACATATATGTATATATACACATATATATATACATGCTGTATATATTCTTCCATAATACAGATAATAATAGCGGATATACTAAACTTTACAAAGTGCTTTATAAGATATGAAAATTTGAAAAAGTAAAATTACACTTAAACTCCTAGAGAGTAGAAATAATCTTTTAATTAGTATACAGTGCTTGAATTATTGATTAAATAGCTAAGTTTTAAAAAGTGTATGACATTTATTTCAGGGTATATCTAATAGACAATAAGTTAAATTACTAACCTTAACTTTCGACTAACTGCTGTATGCAACTGAAATAAAGGAGCAGGCCTAATCTTTCACATGAAACTTCTTGAATTCAGTGGCAAGGTAACAAAAGTTTTTTCTGGCAAAGTCTTACAACAAAAAACACATGAAAGAAATGCCTCAGTTCTTGTGTAAACAAAAATGGTCCAAACTTTTGAAGGAATGTGATTTTACAAAAAGTTTATTTTTTTTATCTGTAAATGGAAACACAGTATATTCTGAGACCTAAAAACTGTTCACTAAACAAGATCTTAAAATCTGATGATTTTAGGACTAAGTACTCTCAAGTGCTTATCAAACAGACAAGCAAAGAATAGTTCCCGTAACAAAAACAAAAAATCCTCTATATATGTACTGAGCACTTAAATGCTAAAAATAAAAAAGCAGTGAAGTGACTCAGGCAGTGAAGGAAGGGCTGGGAGACACATTCTCACTCTCAAAAGTATATTTCAATAAAACGTATAACCACTTTGTCTTATGCACTGATAAAACTTTTTTTTGGGAAAAAAAGCGGGGTATACATAAGCATCACTAGGATCTTTTAAATGTTTTTTAAAAAATACCCTTGGAGAGATTTAATACTTCCTGAGTAATTTTTTAGCCACATCAAACATGATTTCATGAAAATTCTTCATCTTTAGAATAAACCTACTGATGTATATGTATGAATATACAGTGTAATTCAATGCAGGTAAACTCAAAGAAACTTTATAGAACTCATTTAAGTTCTATCAAAAGTTAAACCAATATGATTTATCCTCAAATTTTACAAGGATATTTGCTTGAATACTATTTTCAGTAAAATGGATCATTGAAAAGTAATATTTTCCAGTTTAATAACAAAATACAGATAGCCATTTTGGACTATCAACTTTGATGTATATTCTACCACACACACACCAAAATAGGATTTACTACCAAGACAATTGTGTTACACTACAAAAAATTACAAATAATTAAAATATTTTCTTTATAATACAACCAAATTTTACAATCCACCCCTTTTCCTAAACTTACTACAATGATTAGGAGTTGTGGCACTTTGTTTTCTGCAAAAGAAACCCTTTCCTCTTCATAAAACCCTGAGGTGAAAGGCTGTTAATATAATAAAACTGGAACCACTATTTTTTTTTCTCTGTATTATACTGCATGTAAGTTAAAAAAATTTAAAAAGGAAATGTAACAACTTTCAGAGCT
The DNA here is from genome assembly GCA_011680675.1 of Gymnobelideus leadbeateri. Classification (NCBI taxonomy): domain Eukaryota; kingdom Metazoa; phylum Chordata; class Mammalia; order Diprotodontia; family Petauridae; genus Gymnobelideus; species Gymnobelideus leadbeateri. The sequence continues at coordinate 892,465 of WOXC01010095.1, read as the reverse complement.
GTTTTCTACAGTTTCTCAAAGAAGTCATTTCCACATCAACATAGCCAAAAGGGTCTAGTCTGACCCTTTTTAAAAAAAAGTTCATCTTAATATTTATTAGTGCCGAGATGGGCGCCATTTTCCATCCCTACTGTTTTCTCTTCTGCTATCATAGTCATGGCTCCAACCATCATGGATCCTATCTTCATAGTAGGAATCATCTCTGTTTGCTCTATAATGATGGTCAGATCCATGATCTCCATAACGCTGCTCACGGCCATACAGCCTATCTGACTGGTAGGGATGGGAGTTCTGCCTGGTTTTTCTCTGTGACATTGGCGTATCCTGGCACCACTGGGAGTTTGAAGAAAGGTTAAATGAATGACCATGCTGCTGCCCTGAGGGTGTAAAACTAGGCTGATCCAAGTGCTGAGGTACAAACTTCCCACTGAATGATCCCTGCTGCTGCCACAGAACGTTGTTCATCTGAGGGGACAAAAATTTTAAAAAGAGAGAAAAGATCAAATAAAAAAGATTATATTAAAAAATATGATAAATCACTCATCACAATAGAATAACAAAGTCTGCACAAAATACCTGCCAAAACAGATTTTAGGTTATGGTCCTAATTAAAATAATCTATTTAATAAATGTCTGAGTGCCAATTACGTACAAGGCACTGACAAAAATAAAAGGATGGCTAAGAAAGAACCTGTCCAAAAGGAGCTTATAAAGTGTCAAAGGGGAATTAAGATATGTATACAAATATAATACAACATAAAATTGAGTAGTCTAAGTATAAAAATAGGCACAGAACAAAAAGTTTACTGAAGACATCAAGGAAGTTAAGTGACATTGAGAATATTTATGTACATGTCTTAGACTGGGGACAGACTGTAAAGGAGACAATGCCAGGACAAGTAGCTGAGACTGTAAACTCCAGATAAAGGCACTATAAACTGTTCTTTAATACAACAATAATATGCAAGATGGATTGACTTTATCATCAGCTATGATACTACTACATACAGCAGGTATAAGATAATAAAAGCCAAAACCAAACAGTGGGAATACAAAGGAAGGCATGGATACAAGAACTCTCTTGAAGGAAAAATCAACAGAATGTGATAAATGGTTAAAGAAGGCAAAGTACATGAAAAAAGAAAGGAGGAACCTAAGTTTTACACCTGGGTGACAGAGAATGGTAATACTATTAAGAAAAACAGAAATGTAACAAGTGGCACAGAAGTCACAGTTGCTATGAATTAACTATAGTTAATTATGTTAACAAATGGAAAATAAATGCAGTTCTGCTCTTAAACCCAATTCTGCTCTTAACATATGTGTATGTATATATGTAGATCTCTAAACAGGTGTGTAGTGATGATCTGCCTAAATGACAAATGGAATTTATGAAATTTAACTTTAAAAAAAAGTCTCAAAATTCTCCAACTTGAGAAAACACATGAATACAATAATTCATGATAAAATTTTTGTGAACATTTAAACTACCACCATTTTGTGGATTAACAAAATTAAGATTATAAAAAATAGCTCACCACAGCCTGTCTTTGAAGATTATCTGGAGATGAGAAAGACCTCTGTAGCATTTGTGCAGAATTATATCCAGATGTCAAGTTATCCATATTCCTTTCGTATCTACTCAAAAAAAAGAATTCATCATTATATACAAAGGAGCAACATACAAAAGGCTTTGATTTTTGAAGCCATGACCCATTATTCCCAAGATTCCTGTATCAGGTGATCTGTAATCTCAATGTGATCTCCCACTCATGACATAGATCATAACTTATCCATGCCTTTTCAGTTTGTGTGACTCCTATTTCTTCTCATAAAAGGGGGAGAAGGGTGTTTACCCACCATGTTTCAGGCCTTCCAGATTTCTTGACAGTGGGCTGTCCCTTTTGCTACATGCAGTATATAACTTAAATATATAATCAATTCAAGGGCTAGGGTGGGTTAACAATTTAAACAGCTGATGTCACCAAACATATCAACCAACTTTCTAAAACACCCTTCTGAACCACCCAATAAAAATCAGAGAAAATAACTAAACTAATGCATACTTAAAGTGGGGTACATGTGACCTCTGACCTGCCAAGATCCCAATGTAGAGTGGAGACCATGAATGTTACACTCACCTGCTATCTCCAGCATGGAACTATTCCCACCCACTGCTCCTCTGCTCAATCTGAAACCGTATGGCTAACAAACTTCCACCATTTGTTACTTTCCCAATTGCCCACTGCCCCAAAATAAACCAATCCCTTCCTCCCATTATCTAATTCCCAAACTCTCCAATCCTCTCACCCATGGCCCAGTGCTGTTCAGCTCACTCTTTCCACTATGCCATCTAGAATTCCTGATCCAGAATTAGTAAACCTCTCTCCATTCTAGACCTCTTCCTTTCATGTTCTTCTGGAATTCAGAGACCTGGCTTCCTGAAGATGACACTACAACTCCATTCACCTTCTCTAGCAATGGTGATACCTTCTCTCATATCACCTCTAGACACAGCTCTCTTGAGAATCTAAATATAACTTTGGTTTCTTGCTGCAACTTCTAAACTATCCATTTGCCATCATCATTCAGCAACCTCTCTTCCGCTGAAGTTCCCCTACCCAAAAGTATCATCCCAATTCAGGTGCCAGTGGTTGTTCTCAACAGAACCCTAGAGGTCATTCTCCCTCCTTTCTTTAGGTTTAGTACCTGGCTCACAAATCTTCCTCTCTGTGCCAATGCTTGCTTTTAAACTAAAGCAATTTGACATACATGTTAATGTTCACTCAAATACCCTAACCTTCTAGTTCATAAATCTCTTCAATTCCTCCCTTCTACCTCAAGTCTTATCCTTGTTTTCATCATCAGACCCAGAAGTATTTCACTTCAATATTAAACCAAATACTCAATCAATTAAAACTCTGAAATTCCTTTCTGATCACAACTTTCCACCTTTCTCTCTCCCTATGCCTTTTTACCCCTTTTGAACATATTCTGTGTCTTCATGAGGCTCTCTAATCCCTAGGCCCTTTAATACTTTAGGCTATCACTCTGATGACTTCACTTTACTCATTTGAAACATAGACCCAATTCAACTTTCTTGCCCCCTCTTGTTTATTCATCACTCAGGCCTAGCCAACCCCAAACTTGAATTATTCCTGACACCCCACCTCCTACCCTCGTACTCAGGAGCTGCAAAAAGAAGCTTAAGAAAGGAAGTCAAGTAACCAAGTTTACAGGATCCACTACAAATTATGTCACCTATTTTCAACTGGGTCCTCATTGCAGCAAGACAATACTTTTAATCCTCACTAAATGAATCTCTTATCATGCTCGTCTTAGAGACTATTCTGTCTCTTCAGCATGGATTAGTAACAATGGCATTGGACTTGGATCAGGAAGCTAAATCCCTCTCTAGACACTCACTAGCTGTGACCCTGTGACTTAACTGTTCTATGATTCAATCTGCCCATCTATAAAATAAGGGTGGAGTGGTATGGTTCGGACTGGAAGTCCTCTCAGGTCCCTTCTAGATCTCAGCAGAGGACCTTGCCTTATCCCCTAAGAAGGCAGCCAGGTAATAGAGTGGATAGAGCAATGGAACTGGAGTCAGGAAGACACTGGTTCAGATCCCACTTCACTTACTAGCTAGGCAGTTAAGAGACAGTGGACAAGTCACTTGAGCTCGGTCTGTTTCAGTTTCCTCACCTATAAAATGAAGATAATAACAGCACATACCTCCCTGGGTTGTCATTAGGATAAAAATGAGATATCTGTAAAGCTTATAGAGCTATATATACAATCCTAGATCTTCATCGTTATTATTTAGAATGGAGGGCACAGGCCTTTCTCTACATCCCAAAGTCCCTAGATCTGACTCACCCCCATTCTTATTTTTTATTCTGAATTAAACACACACACAAAAAATCCATTTTCATAAACAGAATACAAAATATTCTATTAAAAAAACACCAAATCTCCATTTTGTACCAACTGCTTCCTTGGAAAATGTCTATCACTCCACTCACTACTTTCAAAACAGTCCTTGTTACTTTCTTTGCACTTTAAGAAAAGTTTCAATAGCCCTCTTTATCGTTACAAATGCTGATCCCCCTCAATCTCCCAACCCCCCCCAATAAAAACAAACAAACAACAACAACAAAAAAAAAACCCCTTATAACAAATAAACACAGTCTAGCAAAACAAATAAGCACAGGCCAGCAAATCGATGATCTCCTAACTGCCCAATCTGAAGGCCTTTTCTCGGTCCTCATACATTGCCCCTCTGCAGTACTTAACACTGTGGACCCTCTCCTCTTTGGATGTCCTCTCTTCTCTGGTTTTTTTGCCACTGTTCTCCCTTGGTTTCCTCTTGTGTGACCACTTCACCTCCTTCTGGGATCATCTTCCGTCTCACACCTCTAAGGTTCTGTCCTGGCCCTTTTCTTTCTTTTCACCCTATCACTAGTTAACCTCATCAGGCCCCACAGGCTCATTATCTCTATGCAAATGATCCCCAGATCTACAGATTAAGGTTTAGGCTTCCTGTTGAGCTTCAATCTCACATCACCAAATGTCTATTGGATATTGCCAACTAGATATCTACAGGCACCTCAAACTCATCTTTTACCCCAAGCGCCAAGCCTACCCCCTCTTCCAAACTTCCCTATTTCTAGCAAGGAAAAACATTATTCTTCTAATTCTAGCTTTTCAGATATTTTTAACTTTGTAAATTTACTTGATGTGAGAATATAACCTGAGTTACTTGAAAAACTCTAACTTAAAAATGAATACCTAATTTGGTTTTATTATAGAATTAGCCCAGGTTCACAACTACAGCATTATTCTTTATTCCACATATGCAATCAGCTGCCAAAGTCTTGTCAATTCTATCCCCAACACTTCTATTCATTCACAAGGCCATCACTGTAGTTCAGACTCTTATCATCTCTTCCTGCATGGACCACTGCAATAGCCTATTTGGTCTCCCTACCTCAAACCTCTCCCTTCTCCAATTCATCCTCCACAGTTGTCACTGTGATTTTTCTCAAGTGTAGTTCTGAGCATGTCACTCACCTTGATGATAAATCCTAGTGGTTTCCTATAGCCTCTAACACAAAATGTAAATGCCTTTGTTTGGCAGTCATCATAACCTGGCCCCAACCTACGTATTTTTAGTGTACCTTCCTCTGCTTCATGCAGGAGCCAAAGGAACCTCTTTGCTGCTCCTCCTACATAACTCTCTCTCTCTCTCTCTCTGGGCATGTGGGCTAACCACCTCCAGAATTCCTGAGCTGCCTCTATTCATTCTCTCAGTATCTATACCTCTTAAAACTTACTTTCATTCAGATTCAGTTTAAGTCCCACCCTTCTACATAAGACTTTTCCTGGTATATCCCTAATTCCTAGGGTCTTCCTTCCCAAAGTTATTTAATATATTTATTCAAGTTTCTCAGAGACTTTCCCTTTTCTTTCATATCTCCAGCACCTAGTACATAGTAGGTACATAATAAATGCTGTTGACTGATAATTGTTGCAGTATGATAGTAACACAGTGTTTTGCAGACCTTAAGAAACTTTATAAATATAAGCTGTTACTAGATCTTCAATCTTTATTACACTTAAGCTTCAGTATGATACAATTTAATATAAAACTAAATTTGGCATTAAATATTTGATTCATATCATAGGTGCTACCCAAGGATATTTAATTCCTTAAGTAGCAAACAGACCTAATATAAGGCAGTCTGGCAGTATGAATTCCAAGAAAAATATTCTAATAAGCCCAATATTCCCTAAGATAAACCAATTTATCATTTATTCTACAGACATTTACCTTCTACATGTAAGAAATTATGCTAGGTAGTGAGGAAGATACTAAGATTATTTAAGATTTAGTTACTACTATTACAATCTAATGTTAATTATGTGATGGCTACTGAAGAAGGTTCTTGGGGGAAGGGAGGAGGGCCAAAACAAAAAACAGAAAACCAATTTTATTAACCAGAACTGGTAGTTCTTACCTGCTAGAAGCTGAAGTGGACTGTGGTATGCTAGATGGACTTGCATTCCCAAGATTATGCTGGGAATATGATGAACTAACCTCCTGAGAAGCATGACTACTTCCTGAAGAAAACATATTTGAAATTTGTTTTTTTTTCAAGGTCATCCAACTTCAAAAAGTTAAGTTTGGTATAACCTTAATACCTCAGACACTAGAAGTAATTTGCATTTCAATATTCTACTCTACTGTTTCATCAGAGTAAGAAATAGGTTAACCAAACAAAATGTTTACATATAACACTAATACCCAGTGGGTAAAGATGCAATCAAACTGCAATATTCCAATTGCCAAAGCAGACATAAGAGCAATTAGCTAAAAGTTCTTCCTTACTAGCTCCAGAAATTATAATTTGTAAAAACAAAATGCAGAAAGAAACAAAGTTCAAAAAGAGGAATTTCCCAAAGATGATTCTTTCCTTACCAAAAAAAAAAAGACATGCGACCACTCAAAGTTAAGAGAACTTAATAAAAATTCAGATTTCCTAATAAAAGAAGTATTCGTGTTTTCCTGCACCAGTTGGTAGAAAAAGTATCATGCAAAATACCAACATGAAATTTGGGTGGCCTAAATGAGCAAATTACAAAGAAAAATGAACAATATGAAAAAGCAGTTCCAAGAGAATACAATTAAAGCTTTGCATTGACTCAAGAATAAAAGGAAAAGAGCACACAAATCAATTTAGGTATCGTCATTGTCTTCACTGAAGCCCTAGTCTAATGTCCCATCATGGATTAGAAATTCACAGGGATAAATGAAAACTTTACCTTGAGTATGTTTCCTCATCCAAAAAAGTGAGTTAGACTAGATGCTCTTTGATGTTGCTTCCAGTTCTAACTCTATGCAGAAATTATCTCAATGAGAGCTATAAAATGGGAAGGGTTCAAATACAGGCAGGGAGTTATCTTACACCTGGGTTGGAGGAATTCTACACACCTATGTAATCTAAACTAGATGTGTAGAAGCTCATCATCACAAGATGGGTACTCAAAACAAAAACTAAGGTCTAGAAAGACTATATATAGGGGTAGGTTAACAGAAATATCAGTCAAGGGCTGACTATTAAAAGTTTTTTTTTGACACTTCTCTGTTCATTTTCATTCTTAGCTGAAGGGAAATTCTACTCTAAGAACATTCTTAAAGAAAAGGTCTAAATTGAGTTTCTAGGCTTACAGATAATAGCAATCATCTGTATGGTCACTGTCCCTCCTTACTTAGGAATTCTAAACTTCACTACTGTAAGGTTGAGATGAATTTTTTTGTTCTGCCTAAAAATAGATTCTTTAAAATTCAACATATACCTGATCTGAACTGAATTTTGATGGGCCTTCCAAAAAGTTTTATTCCATTAAGTAGATTCATTCCATAAGGAACAGATTCTTCATGTTTGAAATTCACAAATGCAAACTGCTTTGGTTTACCATCTTTATCCTTTGGAATTTTAACTTTTATTACAGGACCTGCCTGCAAATAAAAAAATAAAATAAAATAAAATAAAGTTAAAGTTAACTGAAGCAACTTCTGAAAAATGTTCTGTTTGTAAATAACAAAAATAAAGCAAATTTTAAAAATGGAACAAAATGCAAGTCATCACTTCTAGCGGGGCTTAAAAAATATATAGCACATGCATTTCAATTTAGGTGAGAACTCATGATTATTAGTACAAAGAAACCTAATTCATTTTGAGGGGCCCACACAGAGAGCCATCAATGCATTATTGCTTCCTCCACGTGTTGCTAATGGAAAGTACAGTTTGCCTCAGAAGAGGTTTAAATATCCAGTACCTCAAAGGGGTATAGTAAAAAAATACTGGATTCATAGTCAGAGGACCTGGATTCCAATCCCAGCTCTGCTGCTTACTTCCTCTGTGAATGAACCTCTTAAGTCACTTAACCTCTGAGCCTGTTTCCTCATCTGTAAAAATGAAGGTGTTGGACTCTAGATACCTCTAATACCCCTTTTCTTTAAGTTAATGATCCTCGGAATACAAAGCACAGTAAGTTTCCAGAGAAAGCAATTAAGTGATGTGATTTCAACATAAAATGTCTACGCTGGCACCTCATAGTCCGAACACTATTCATAGGCATCAGATCTGCCAAAGATCACAGGTTGTAACCTCCCACTGGTTGGGAAAGGGTTTTGGCTGGGTGTCATAAAACCTGCATCTGTGTGCCCACCACAAAGCACCTTCCTCACAGCCACTCAGGTTATTACCCCCATTTTACGGATGAGGAAACGAAGGTTAGGAGAACTGCCCACAATTACACGGCTTAATAAGCACCCGGATTAAAATCCAAACCCGGCCTCTCATGCCCAGCGCTCTCTTCCCCACTCCACCACGCGCCTCTCCCGAGCAAACCAAGTGAGAAGTGAAGCTGCTACCGAACCAGGAAAACTTTTTTAAAAGCTAAATCTTGGTAGTTAACTGGTGGACAGAGCCCCCAAAACCCGGGACTGTGATGACCGACGGGGGGTGGGGGGACATTTTCCGCCGGGATTAAAGTTCGCGGTCCCTCTCGCTCCTTAAAACAGCGGCTCTCGGCCTAGCCTAGCCATCCCCCCGACACCCTGCACAATTCCCAATAACTCCATTCTTTAGGAAGCTGCTCCCATCCCTCAGAAATCAAACACAAGACTTCTTTATGGCTCCAGGCCAAGACACCCCAACCCCCGGGTCAAAAGGCTTCCAGTACGCAGGCGCGAAGGCGGCGCCAGCAAAGACCGTAGGGCTGAGGCCTCGGAGGGCGAGGGGCGGGGAAAGCGAAAGAGGGGGGAAAAGCTGATCCCAGCCCCTTACCTGGTGGAAAAGCTCGAAGAGAAGCTCCTCCGTCACTTTAACGTCGAGGTTGCCCACAAAGAGAGTCCGATCCGCTTCGGCAGTAGCGGCACCCATCTCCGCTACGGCAGGCCCCACTGCTAGGATAGAATCGCCCTCGCCGGATGGACTGCGCACGCCCGAAAAGTTATTCCTCCGACTTTCCCCCTCCCGTTCCGACAAAGACCACGCCCCCTGTCTTCGACTCATAGCGACGTACGTCAGGATGCGCGTGCGCATGCTCCCTACTCGAACCTTTCCCTTACGGGAAATTCTAGAGGAACCGTCACTTTTAACCATGGCAACGTGGTTGGTTACAGAGGCCTAGCTAAGCTGCTTGGAGCCGAGAACCGGCGGGCGGCCGAGGGGGCGAAGCAACGCGACCAAGCCCCTTCCCTGGGAACACCGTAATTAGAAGATGGCCCTGCCCTTGCAATTACAACCCCACAGCGACCGAGGCGAAGGATGTGCGGCCAGCAATCAGTTCCACAGAGCCCCGGGACAAGGCGCTCGGCCTTTGGGGCTGGTGTCTGGGGATAACGTCCCCAGGCCCAGGCCCAAGAGGAATTCCCCCAAGGTTGGCCCGCCGCGAGCTTCACGGCGGGCAAGCACAGTCGGCTGGGAGGAAAGCCGAGCCCTTCCCTTCCTTCATAAAGGGAGGGGAGCGGAAGGAAACGTGCCCGCCCAGCTCCTCAGGTTCGCGCCTTACCCGCCTAGGTGGCCCAAGTGGGAAGCTGCCGCCGCTCCCGCAGCCGCCGGAAGTGTTCCGCTGCCGCTGCCGCTGCCGCCTGCGCTGGCCACGCGAGGCCCCCAGGGCCCAATGTCCGCCTCCCAGTGACCTGGTGTGAACAAGGCCTCCTGTAAAAACTCTCTTGGTGCAATGACTGCTTTGTTTGTAGGAGGATGCTTTGCTTGCTGCAAAAGAAATCCAAATGAGCCCTCAAAATTCTTAAAATTAGGTTTTAGAGCCCCCACAGGGTTTCCACCCAGTAACAGCAATAGTTTAGTTTTATGCGGCTCCCTAAGATCTGCAGAATTCATTACGTGTAGGACAGTTTAGCAGTTTGGTACCCTTGATCAATCGATCAACAAGCATTTATTAAACATTTAGTGTTCGATGAAGTCAAGTAGATACTGATCAAAGGTCAGCTCCTATGATAAACTCTTGAGAGTTCTACCCATCAAGGAAAGCCTTCAAATCCCCCTTGTCCATGGACCTCCAAAGTCCTTGCAAATTTGGGTGCAGATCCTTCTGTCTGGGCAATTAAAGCGTAGGAGAGTTGGTAAAGGGTGTACGCCTTCAACAAAGTCGCACAGATGTTGAAGTATGTGGATAATTCCCTTCAAGTTTGTTGACATCTTTAAAATAAGTTCCCCAGAACAACTAAATGTTACAGGTACGATTTAACTAGTATACACTACAAGAGGAATAATACCCCTCCTCTTCTGGATGCTTTGTTTCTATTATTCTCTTACAAGCTAAAATTATATTACCTTTTTAGTAGCCACATAATACTTTTGACACATGTTGAACTCATTCCAAAGTTGTTTTTATCTCCACTACTGTTATGCTAGATCTTCTCTGTCTTGTACTTTTGCAACTGATTTTCAAACTCACAAAGTCACTTCATGAAAGAGGCAACCAGCTGTTAAGAGATCCAGGCTCAAGGTTTCCTAGTTGCAGCTCACTCATTAGCTGCAGTGTTGGCAGGATCATCAGAAAAATGGAGTTTAGAAAGGACCTACCCTTCTCCAGGTACCTAGGTGACACAGTGGATAGAGTGTTGGGTCTGCAGTCAGGAAGACTAATCTGAAGTTCAATTCTAGCCTCAGATAGCTATTAGTTCTGTGACCCTGGGCAAGTTAGTTAATCCTCTTTGCCTCAATTTCCTCAACTGTAAAATGAGCTGGAGAAGGGAATGGCAAAAGCACTACAGTGTCTTGGCCAAGAAAACCACAGATGGTGTCAGGAAGAGTCAGAGTCTAAAAAGACACAACTATCCTTCCCCATCCTGTATAGGATTCACATCTTTAAAATAACCTCAAATCCCACCTATAGGAAATTTTCCTGGTCTGCCCCTCCCCCCAGCTATTTTCCCTTTCAGATTACCTTCAGTTATTATATATGCCTACTTGTTTACATGCAGACTTCATTAAGGGCAGGACTTTTTTTTGCTTTTCTTTTTGTTCCCTACGCTTAGCATGGTGCATCACACGTATTAAATGTTTAATGTACAATTGACTTCAGTAAGGTATTCAGGGTCTTCATGGTGTTACTTTGGTTTGATCTCAGAGGAACACAATGAAACTACTTGTAATCTACAACTGAATTCTGTATCATCCTGCCATAGATGGCCGAGACATATTTCCTACAGCCTGAAGGTAGAAAAATAATGACTCTGATAATTTACATTTGAATAGACAATCCAACCCAATAAGTAGCTATTAAGTCCTGACTCTGTACAAGGCACTGTACTGTGTGCTAACGATATTGAAAAGATAATTTGAGGAAGGAGGAAAAATAACTTGTCTTCCAGTAAGAGAAGACACTTGAGCCGAACTCAGGGATTTGAAGAGGTGGAAGTGGGGAGTATATTCCCAGATGTGGGGACCAGTCAATTCAAAATCTTAGCAGTGGGACAAAGAATGTTGAGTTCAGGGGCAAAGTAGGCCAATTTAATTGGAAAATAAGGCTGTGAAGGGAAGTAATGAGATTAGAAAGGTAAGCTAGAATCAGGTTGTGAAGAGCTATTAAAACACCAAACAAGGGAAGCTGGAGACAGAAGGATCCTAGAGGGAATCAGAAAATCCCTCATTTTTTACATTCAGTGCCCTCTGACCTATATGTAGTACCCTCTTCCTCCCAACTGCTTATGTTGACAAAGTACTCTGTGTATGTGACCTCTTTTGATTCTCATAGCAACAGCCCTATGAGGTAGGTAGCATAATTATTAGCCCAATTTTGTAAGTGAGGAAAGAGTGGGTAAAGTACTGGCTTTAGAGTAAGGAAGACCTGAGTTGGAATTCTATCTCAAACTCTATGAAGATGTGTTATGCTGGACAAGTCACTTAACCTCAGTAGCCTCCTAGCTTAAAGTGCTTTGTAAACCTTGAAGTGCTCTACAAATTAGGTACCCAGGAGAGTTATCTAGAATGAACTGCTACATGTAAAGGGAGAACTAAAAAGTTCATATACCTGGGCTAATAGTACACTCCAATTTGAGGAATGACTTCTAACGTTAAAAGATTCATTTATATGTTTCCACATAAAGTAAATCTATTTTGGCTCCTTTAGAAAGGACCCTCCTTCTCCAGGTAGCTAGATGACACAGTGGATAGAGTGTTGGGTCTGTAGTCAGGAAGACTAATCTGAAGTTCAAATCCAGCCTCAGATAGCTATTAGTTCTGTGACCCTGGGCAAGTGTAGCAGCAAGCACCCCAACATCCCCAGGGTAGCTGCCAATATAGGTTCTTAGATCTGCTTTTGTAAAGGAAAACAACTCAAAATGGGTTAACTTTAATCAAACAAACATATATTACCTAGTTCGGGGGGAAAAGGTCAGCACACCAAACTTCAGAGTATACAGACAGATCAAACAGACAGGCTTCCAAACTGTCCAACCATTATATCAATATCAAAATCACAGTTACCAGAGAGGGAAGCATCAACATCTGGGTTTTCAAAGCTGGGGGGCTCTCAACAACTGCTTCCCAGAGTCTCATCCGGTCAAATCACACAACACTTCTCAAAGTGAGCCCCAAAGCAAAGCCTCAAATCAGGGATTATATAGTCTTCTCCTGACTCAGAGAATGTAACCACCCTCTTGACCCACTGCCCAATCACACAGCATCAAGGTGTGGTCATTCCTGAAAACCAAGCCTCCTACCACAGGCTCCATGTGACCACATTCAGCCTATTAGGAGGCAGAGTATATTTTCAAATCAAGGAAGGTTTTCAGAGTCTCTTAAGCCAATCAAAGGGCCTAGGGGCAGGGAAGATCTTTAAATCTGCATTTCCATTACAGCAAGTTACTTAATCCTCTTTGCCTCAGTTTCCTCAACTGTAAAATGAACTGGAGAAGGGAATGGCAAAAGCACTACAGTGTCTTGGCCAAGAAAACCCCAAATGGTGTCAGGATGCTCTTTTAGGACAGACTAGACTTTAATGTGGTTTTGTTTTTTTTTTGTATGAATCACCCTCTAAAACTTTTCTACCAAAGTAAAACTTGTGGTCACCTGACCCTATATTTTCAAGTCTCTTGTGCAGAAGACACACATAGGGAAAATAAGAAATAGTTTAGATACTTTGTGAACCCACAAGTAACATTTCAGTGGTTCTATATTTTCTTATCATTCCTATCAAAGTAATGACACATTATTTTGAGGCCTCTGTTTCATAAAATACACTTCATTCTTACACTAGCATCCATGAAGATGAATTCAAAAGATAATGTAAGTTTCTTTAATCCTTCAGTCAGTTAACAAGTCTTCATGGTACAAACTAACCTCATAATTAGGTGATGAATTTGGGAAACATATACAGCCAATCTGAGTTAGCTTTATTGTATACAAATCCTATTCGTTATCTGAGAAAATATGAGGATTTTTGCCTGAGTTATCTGGCTGATTATACCTAGCCTTGAGTAGCCTATCTCCCTGATAAATTATTATTCACAATTTATTTCAATACTGGCAGAGTGAACTGTGTTTTAACATCTCCAGGGAAAGTTATGCTTTCTACATGGACACATTGGATTATTTACAAAATAAGAGCATACTACCAATTTTGAAAATAACCCAACATTGCTAGTATAAAACTACGTGAACTTTATTTGTATATTATTCAATTAGCTCCCTTTTCTATACTTCAGCTTTGTTGTATGTCTTAAATGGTGGACTTTGAAGAGTTGGTCTGTGTTACACTGTTACACTTAATATGTTTGGTGGCAGTTCAGCTAGCTTAATCTGGCTCTTTTCTCAGTCTCAGCTCAAAGGAATAAGGCAGTTCTCTGATGTGGACACAGATTCTGTCCTGAAGCCATCCATTTTAATAACCCACAGGTTTGGCCCATTGAGCCCAGTTGTGAATGACTGCTACAACAATCCCTCTGATTTTGGAACCACAGAGTTCATTTCCTTAATCACATATAGGGGCCAAGACATGAAGCTGCTTGGTATCAGAGTGCATACATTCTAATTTCAGAATTTAATATAATGTAGTTGGCTTCCTTACAGAGTAAACAGAGCAGAATACTGTATCTGGACTGGCTGCCAAGCCTAGTAGCCCAAGTTCACAATTCACTGCTTGGTTTATTGCATTGCCAAATGCATGTTGGGTTCTTTGAGAAATAGTACTGGTTTGAGGATTTTACAATATTTGGAACCAAATGTCAGCCCCCGTTAGTTTTCCTTCATGCTTGCACGCGCACGCGCGCACACGCGCGCACACACACACACACACACACACACACACACACACATAAAGGCAAAAGGTAGTTAACTGAGTCAATCTGCTTTCAACAAGTAAAGTATCTCCACTATAATAATACTGATTGTACAAGAGATTGTGTCCAGGTTCTCACCATTCTGGATAGTCTAGAATGTTTTCTGAACACTACAAAGCACCCAGAAGGCTCCACATAGCCCACCATTGCAGTTCTTTTGAGGTTCTGATGACGAACCCAGGCTTGAAATGTGAGTTAATTCTCAGCACCCCCATGTATAGGCCCTTCTATCCCTCCCTCCATACAGACTCCTAAACCTCCATTTTAACATAAGACTTATAATACCTGCTACATAGAACTGTTATACTCCCTGAAGCACTATAGACATATAAGCCACTTATTTAATAACTAGGCTTAACACAGCAGCTAGAGAGCTTAGAGTAAAAAGGGCATTAGTCAATGGGGAGAGCTGCCCATTTCCAAGACTAAGAAAAAACAAATTTGAAACTTACATTATTGTTTATTCTCGTTTCTCCTTTACCCTCTTGAAATTGTCTTTTAGCCAAGCAGTGTTGCCGAGCTAGAGTACTGAACTTGGAGTCAGAAAGATCACTTTGAATATTTGTAGCAGCAAGCACCCCAATATCCCCAGGGTGGCTGCCAACACAGGTTCTTAGATCTGCTTTTGTAAAGGAAAGCAACTCAGAATGGGTTAACAAGCTTACTTTAATCAAACAAACACACATTACCTAGTTCAGGGGAAAACGGTCAGCACCCCAAACTTCAGAGTTACAGAACTTACAGATCAAACAGACAGGCTTCCAAACTGTCCTACCATTATATCAATACCAAATCACAGTTACCAGAGAGGGAAGCATTAACATCTGGGTTTTCAAAGCCGGGGGGCTCTCAACAACGGCTTCCCAGAGTCTCATCTGGTCAAATCACACAACACTTCTCAAAGTGAGCCCCAAAGCAAAGCCTCTCCTAAGGGTTTATATAGCCTTCTCCTGGGCTCAGAGAATGTAACCACCCTTTGACCCACTGCCCAATCACAAAGTATCAAGGTATGGGCTTTCCTGAAAAACAAGCCTCCCACCACAGGCTCCAGGTGCACTTAAGCTAGGGGCAGGGAAGATCTTTAAATTTGCATTTCCATTACATTTGGCCCCAAGATCTTTCATGCCCATAGCATACGCAATTTACATTTGAATTAGCACTAAAACATCTCTTAGGTCACATTTTCAAGGTACATAAGAAAATCACAATATAATCTCAAAATACAATAGTTCAAGTCTTCCACTCATGGGGCAAATGTTAACTCAGTCACTTATCCGTAAAATCAAAAAATAGTCACTCTTAAGTTAACTCAATCAGTTACATCAGTTTTCAAAGTTACAAGTCTTCCACTCATGGGGCAGTCTTGATTAACTCAATTAGTCTCTTATCTGTAACAATATCTCAAAGTACAATTAGTCACTTATTCAGTAAAAGTCTTACTGCATGCCCATAGCATAGACAATTTACATTTCAATTATCACTAACCATCCCTTAAGTCATATTTTCAAGGTACATTTAAAGTTACCAAAGTGGCCACTGGGTCTTAAACAAAGTACATTGCATTTTCACATCGATTCACAAAATACGAAGCATTATCACATAAAGTACTCTTGGGAGGAGAGGGGTGTCCTTCCCACAACACTGCTCCAGCCCCTGCTTCCAAGTCCAGAGAGGGGGCTGGGCAACAAAACCAAAGTGGGGTCCTTGGGGTCCATGGCACTTCACCCCACCCACCATAGTCACAAGTCCATCCTCCCCCTGGGTCCCAAACTGTGGGATGCAACAAGGAAACACATTCAGTGCCCCTGCTTTGCCACACAGTCCTTATCTTATCCTGTGGCTGAACTCCAAACTCCTGGGTTCCTTCTCCAGCAGAAGGCAGCAGCTCCAGGTTTCTCCACAGGTCTCCATGCAGGCAGCTCACCATTCCTGCTCTCAGCTCAGTGAAGTCAGCATGCAGGTCGTTCTCTCCTGCTCCATGGCTCCACAGAGTCACAGCTACCACAACTGGGAAACAAACAATTATCCCAGCCCCCATACTTTCCTTATACTCAGCAGATCCCATCCCTCGTCGCCATTTGTAGCAGCAAGCACCCCAATATCCCCAGGGTAGCTGCCAATATAGGTTCTTAGATCTGCTTTTCAGAAGGAAAGCAACTCAAAATGGGTTAACAAGCTTACTTTAATCAAACAAACATACATTACCTAGTTCAGGGGAAAAGGTCAGCACCCCAAACTTCAGAGTTACAGAACTTACAGATCAAACAGACAGGCTTCCAAACTGTCCAAACATCATATCAATACCAAATCACAGTTACCAGAGAGGGAAGCATCAACATCTGGGTTTTCAAAGCCGGGGGGCTCTCAACAACGGCTTCCCAGAGTCTCATCTGGTCAAATCACACAACACTTCTCAAGGTGAGCCCCAAAGCAAAGCCTCTCCTCAGGGCTTATATAGCCTTCTCCTGGCTCAGAGAATGTAACAACCTCCTTGACCCACTGCCCAATCACAAAATATCAAGGTGTGGGCTTCCCTGAAAAACAAGCCTCCCACCACAGGCTCCAGGTGCACTTAAGCTAGGGGCAGGGAAGATCTTTAAATTTGCATTTCCATTACAATATTCTGTCAGTTCCTGCCCAGCTCTGTGATCCTGAGGAAGTCACAAGAGTTTCTAAAACTCAGTGTTCTCATCAGTAAAACGTGGATTATCTGCCACACAGTTATTGTGAAGATAAAATGAGAATGTATGTAAAGTGCTTTGCAGTCCTCAAAGTGGTACATAAATCTCAGCTAATTTTAATATTTTTCTCCATAGTTATCTTCAGTGAGTTGAAAATATTGACCTTATGAGTATTCCATGTCATTTATAGTGATCATGATGTGATGGAGAGCTGGGCAGTAAACAAGCCTTTGGAACCTATGCAAATATTTCCTTCCTGATATATTACACAAAACAACATGTATGATCTGCTGCCAATCCAACCCAGTGAAACTTTGGGAAATGACTGACAGGGCCTAGTTCTGTGTTTCAGAATCAGAAAAACTAATGATAGAGACTGAACTAAATTGAAATACAAAAGGATCAATTTCTTGATTCTTTTTGTCCTTTTCCTTCTGGGAGGTGAGCACTACTGTGAGTCTCTGGTAGAGGAAGGGGCCCTAATCTTACTGGCTGGAATCTATAGCACCTTTGTTTCTTTGGTCTCCTGTTTACTGATCTTAAGTGAATGAGTGTCTAGGACCTCCAGGGACTTGTTGGAGCCAGCTCCAACTTTAAGAGGTGATTATTCATTTTTCATTGTGAGCTTAGCTTGAGTGATTGTTCTGTTGATTGTCTAGAATTTTGAAAATGATGGAGAAAATGTTAATCATGCAGACTAAACTTAAAAATGTATTTTGAGATCAATCAAAGATCCAGCAATTGGAGATGATGGCAATTGGGCTTCAGTCCTTTGCTACCATCCCTTCTTAGAAAATACTCCTTTGTTAAATTTAATTGATGTAATTAGATATTGGGGAAAAGTTAAATGGTTAGTTGATATTGGGGGAAGTGTAGCAAATGAGGGCTCATGTGTGATCAGATAGTATTAGAAACCTGAACTCCTCAAATTTATCCCTGTTACCATAAGGGGAAAAGTAGCTGCCTTTTGGGTGACCCAGTCTGCCAGTTCAGATGGGAGTTAGGACAGTGAGCCCAGAGGGAGTATTACAGTAATAAAAATGAGACTGAATGGTTTATCTATTAAATATTTTTAGCATCATATAAATATTATCCAAATACTACAGTAAAGGATTAAATTCCAAGATTGAATTCTAAGATGGCAAGCAAATGTTTGGTAAGGAATTAAAAGGGACATGCATGGCTATCATGTTTCTCTAAAAGTCTTCTTAACCAGTCCTTATACGACATGGTCTATAATCCCTTCACTGTCCCAGCTGACATCCTTTGAGCAAGCTCTAAGTTTTCAGTGTCCTTATAATGTGTCACCCTTCCCTCTCCTCCCCTTCCTTTCCATTCCCTTCCCTTTCCTCCTCTTTCTCCCTCAGTCCACATAAGGTATCATACCCTTATCTGTGGGCACTCTGCCCAAAGGAATGGAAATTTTGATTTTGGAAACCTCAAAAGATATTTTGTGGTTTACCAGCTAGATTTCTTTCTTAAGGACCATGCCTTAAATCCAATTCACTCTGCCTCTCTTTGATTGGCCAACAATAGGTCCCAGCCCAAGCCCCACTTAGTGGTCATTGTTTGGGTCCTGTTTTGGCCAGAAAACCTGAAGGTCTCCCTTCCCAGACTGATTTTTTTTTATTAGGTGTAGCAGCAAGCACCCCAACATCCCCAGGGTGGCTGCCAACACAGGTTCTTAGATCTGCTTTTCTAAAGGAAAGCAACTCAAAATGGGTTAACAAGCTTACTTTAATCAATCAAATATATCATTTACCTAGTTCAAGGGGAAAAGGTCGTAGCACCCTGAACTTCAAAGTATTAAAGACAGAGCTTACAAAACAGAGAAACAAATAGATCAAGCAGGTTTCCAAACTGTCCAATCAATACATCAATACCAAATCATAGTTACCAGAGAGGGAAACATCAACATCTGGGTTTTCAAAGCTGGGGGGCTCTCAATGGCTTCCCAGAGTCTCATCTGGTCAAATCACATAACACTTCAAAAGTGAGCCCCAAAGCAAAGCCTCACATCAGGGATTATATAGCCTTCTCCAGGCTCAGAGAATGTAACAAGCCTCTTAACCCATTGCCCAATCACACAGCATCTAGGTGTGGGCATTCCTGAAAACCAAGCCTCCTGCCACAGGCTCCATGTGACCACAATCAGCCTATTAAGGGGCAGAGCATATTTTCAAATCAAGGAAGGTTCTCAGAGTCTCTTAAGCCTATCAAAGGACTAGGGGCAGGGAAGATCTTTAAATTTGCATTTCCATTACACTAGGCTTACACATTCTTTTACCTAGCCTTCATCACTGAATGGGCTTTGCTTCAGTCAAAATGAGACCTAGGAAAGACTTTAGCTTAAAAAGGCCAGGGGTCCTCTACTACATCCAGGGCCACCATCTAGTCATTCTGATTTTTATCTTGTCACTGGTCCCAGATGGCTCTGGAAAAGAAAGTGAGACTGGTGACTTTGCACAGCTTCTCTTTCACTTAAATTCAATTCACTTGCAAGTCATGGCATCACCTTCCTGATGCCATGGTCTTTTTCCAGAAGGAAGGACAAACAGCAGCAGGTCACCTGCAATTGGATGCAGTCCTGTGGGTATGATCTGGCCAGCATAGCACAGCATATCCTTTTGGACACTTTAGCCTAAAATTTCATTAGCTTTTGGTAAATAAATGTCAATGTTGACATATTTTGAGTCTGTAGTCAGATAAAACCTCTAATATACTGGAAACTGGAGTAAACTTCCTTTTTAATCCAAGAATTCTTAATATAGGGGCCATTAACTTGTTTTTAAAATACTTTAATATCTCAGAAAAATTGGGTTCCTTTGTAATCCTGTGTTATTCTATGCATTTAAAAACAATCTTAAAAAGGGTTCCTTAGATTTCAGCAAGGGGATATATGAAGTTTTTTTTTTTTTAAATCCCATGCTTTAAACACAACTCATGGCTAATAGGGGCAGCTACATGGCAAAGTGGATAGAGCACCAAACCTGGAATCAGGAAGACTCATTTTCCTCCATTCATATCTAGCCTCAGACACTTACTAGCTGCATAATCGAGGGCTGTTGTACCCCAATAAAGTGAGACAGAAGATCCCCGAGATTAAATTTAAAAAGTGGTCACCCAAATCAGTGCTTTTGCACAAACATGTGCCAGTTTTATAGAAGTTCCATAGCCAGGTTACATAAGCTGAAACTACAGTGATTGGTCAGTGCACATTTGAATCAGTTTTGATGTGGAAACACTGTGATGTATAAATGTTGTTGGACAACAGTAGTTGAGTGGAATATAGTGGATTAAAAAAAAAGTTCAAAAAAATCTAGCTATATCCATATACTTATTGGAGACACTTTAACTTTTTCCTTTGTATTTCCATTGCATTAGATAAATAAATGTGAATGTAAAATTGTAAAAAAAAAAAAAAACAAACCAAAAAAAAACCCAAATGGGTTTACAAGGAGTCTGAACTGAAAAACAATTGAACAACAGCAACGTAGCCAATAAAGAACAATTTTGAACTTTTTATTTCCTAAAGACAAGGTTCTTAATCCATCCATATGTTGATTTAAAACAGCTCAAAGCCAAGCTTGTATGAAAGTGAAAAACCAGAGAACTGTCTGATATTTTTGGCTAGATGAATATACTTTTTTTACCCAACCTAACTTTAAATTTTCAGCTAATTTTCTTAAGTTACTATAGGAATAGTTTGGTGAATAATCTAGACAAGTTGTAGTGAATTATTGACTGTCACTATCATAATTGTTATCAACTGATGAGATTCAGCTAAGTGAGATTCTTTCACTGCATCAAAAGAAAGGACAAGAGTGTAGATTCTTTATGTATCTTTATATTAACGGAGATCACTGAATAATGAATCAACAGGATACTTAGATTCTGTCCTTGTTTCTACCCTTGGACTCTCTTCCCTACAAAACAAGCTCCACTGAATCATATATATTATTTACCCTTTTACAATTCTTAATAAGGCAGGAACTACATCTGATTAGAAGTGACTCAATCAGGAGCTTTTCTTTCAGAAACCAACTAGAAGTTAATGATTTTAAACATTTTTACAAAATATTCCATAGATTATTCATTTATTTCACAAACATTTGTTAAGCACATTGTATATGCAGAGTACTGTGCTTGTGGCTAGAGGAGATACAAAATGATAAATTATAAGGAGTTCCAATTCAATTCAAGATAGTTTAAGGAGATTAGAATGAAGTAAATAGGTAAGAGTATACAAGTGCTCTGAGAATCTACCAGAACCTGGAGAAATTATGACTGAGAGGTTCCAAGACTATTTTAGGGGAAAAGTTACATTTGATCTGAGCCTCACAGGGTGGGTAAGATTTAGGCTAGCATAATATGGCATATAATGCAGGATAACCTCCCAAGTTAAATTCCTTTCAAACTTTTTGCCATAAATCATGACCACCCCCACCCCCCACCCCCCACCGTTTGAACCTCAGGTGAACTTGTCCTGTTTTTTTGGTCAATTGACTATACTTTGTCCTGGTCTTTAGCCATATTATTACATTCTTATCTCTGCACCATGTCTCTTTGTCACTATGAAGATGCTTTTAGCTCCAAACATCTACCATTTGCCTGTAACTAAATCCCAGGTCACAACCTATTAACCTATTTTATTCAGGAGGTAAGAATAAAGTTACATAAAGAATATGTATGTACATAATTTTATGTATACACATACATACATATGTGTATAGGTACTCATATTTACATATGTTATACATAATATTGTCAATGAAGTAACAAGCTTAGTGTCTCATCAGGCAGCTATAAAACTATGCTGTTTTCCTTTGGCCTTCTTAGTCATTTTCTATTTTCTAATTGTAACTAATCGAATGAACAATGGGAAAGAGGAAACAAAACAAAACAAGAAAAAGAAAGAGCAAGTCGTTTGCTTCAATATGCATTCAGACTCTGCAGCTCTTTCTCTGGATGTGGACATCTCTTTCCATCATGAGTCTTTTGGAGTTAGTTGTCTTATAACCTTACATTGCTGAGAGGAGTCCAGTCTATCAAGGCTAGTTGTCACACATACATTGTATCTGTAATTGTGTACAAATTTCTCCTGGTTCTGCTCTTCTCACTCAACATCAGTTTATATAAGTGTAATGCCATGCACAAGCAGCTTTCCAGAAGAATGCTACTGTGAACAGCTTTTAAGATTCTGATTACACAGTATAGTGACACTCTATTTATTCCATAACAAATCAAAGCAAAACTTTCACAGAAAATCAAGCATTCACAATATTACAATTTATCACAGAAAATCACAATATAATATTCACAACATAGTCTCAAAGTACAATAATCAAATTCTTCCACTCTTGGGGCAAAGTCTTGGTTAATTCAATCAGTCACTTATTCAGCAATCAATTACTGAGTATCATACACAAAACCCTCCACCCCTTAGGTCACTAGTAAACTATAATTCCTTAATTACTCAGTACCCAAGGAGAGGTCTTTTCATCTTGACTTGGGGCCTGTTCTCAGATTCCCTGGATCCCCTTCCATGGTTGCCGTGGGCTGCTCAGTGTCCAGCACTTAGCATAATTCGGAGACGTGAATAAGAAACGACCAGGCCATGTGGGTAGCTCAAGGAAGAACCATGAACTCCGTTTATTGATACTCAGGGAAAGGTTTTTATAGAGCAAATAGACAAAGGACGGAAAGGAAGAGGAATCATTATCTTAGTCTGTTGTATCCTGGAAGTAGCATGGTAATAAGGCCTATTGATCCCTAGGTGCCATAAAGTCTTAGGAAAAGTCAGTTATTTCTTATCACATGCAGTCAGTTACATCTCAAAGGATGCTCTTGAGAGCTAGCCTCAAAGCCTAATGGCCAAGGCCGCATCATCAAGAACATCTGCATAGGAACTGACTTCCTGCAAATGTTTTGGACAACTAATAGTTTTGGGGAAGAGCCTTAGGTCTGGTTCTCCAGTACTTCCTAATGCAGCCGCAGTCATAAACAGATACAATTGAGAGCAAACTTCAAAGCTGAAGCGCAATCCTCAAAAGACATCATGTTTAGAGCTGGCCGCTCAAAGATACCAGAGTGTGAAATCAGATATATCCTGGGACAGAATCCTGTTGATCTCAAGAACTCCAATAACATCCTTTTAAAAGCAACCTATATCAAAAGAACTCTGGAGCAGACTTAGTGAAAAGTCGCATCTCAAAGAGATCTTTGACATGCAGGTCCACTGATATCAGGGTAATTATCAGAGTCCTGGGACAGGCCTCTTTGGCTCACCACACATGGTCACAGATTCTACCTGGATTCACCAGACTGTCACCTGGGTTCAATAGAAGTCAGCTCCTGGTTCCTTGACCAGCTCTCTGAGCAGGTCCTTCTCCACACTGAAGTTCACAGGGTCTGGTCCATGTCAGATCCTTCCCATTTCTGCTCCAGGGAACTCAAAGCTCAACCAAGCCACAAACAAAGTTTCAGCATCCCAGTCATACTTCCTCAGTCACCTGGGCTCCTGGCTCCAGGCTCCTGGCTCTTGGCTCCTGGCTCCTGGCTCCTGGGCTTCTGGCTCTGGATTCTGGGCTCCTGGGCTCCTGGGGTCTGGACTTCTGGCTCCCTCCATTCCCTGGGCTCAGGGATGCTGTTCAGAAGGAGCTCCACCACCACAACTTCTCAGGAAATAGTTCTCGATTCTTTCTTCTGTAGCTGCTCTGCCACCAGATGCTGGTCCCAAGAAATTCTGACTGTGCCTCTCTGGGGCTTTTCTTATATACACACAGCATTAGCTTCCTGTTTCAGCCAACCCCTTCCTGTTATGTCAGCAACAGGAGACAGGAGTTCATACCTTCTGTTTCCCCAACAGAGGCTTGATCAGTTACTAAGTGCTAAGTACCTGCTAACTTTGCCAACACAAAGGGATCTTCAAATTCAAATTACATTACCATTACAATAAGTCACTCCAGGTTATTATGAAGTCAGTCTGCTCCTCATTTCTTATAGCACAATAGTATTCCATTACATTCATATACCACAATTTGTTAAGCCATTCCCCAATTGATGGGCATCCCCTTGATTTCCAATTCTTTGCCACCACAAAAAGATCTGCTATAAATATTTCTGTATATATGGGTCTTCTTCCCACTTCTCTGATCTCTTTGGGATACAACCCTAGAAGTGGTATTGCTGGGTCAATTGGTTATTTATAGCCCTTTGTGCATAGTTCCAGATTGCTCTCCAAAATGGTTGTATCAGTTCACAACTCCACCAACAATGCATTAGTGTTCCAATTTTTCCATATCCTCTCCAGCATTTATCATTTTCCTATTTCGTCATCTTAGCCAATCTGGCCAGTGAGATGTGATAACTCAGAGTTGTTTTGATTTGCATTTCTCTAATCAATAATGATTTAGAGCATTTTTTCATATGCTTATAGATATCTTTAATTTCATCTTCTGAAAACTGCCTATTTTTATTCTTTGACCATTTATCAGTGGGGAATGCTGTGTTCTTATAGATTTGACTCAATTCTTTGTATATTTTAGAGGCCTTTATCAGAGACACTGGTTATAAAAATTCCCAAATTTCCACTTCCCTCTTAATTTTGGTTACATTGGCTTTATTTGTACAGAAACTTTTTTATTTAATGTAATCAAAATTATCCACTTTGCATTTTATAGTGCTTTCTACCTCTTGTTTCATCATAAAATCTTCTGTTCTCCATAAATCTGGCAGGTAAACTACTCATTGCTCTCCCAGATTGCATACAGTATCAGCCTTTATATCTAGATCGTGCACCCATTTCAACTTGATTTTGGTATACAGTTTTAGATATTGGTCTATAGGACTTTGAATTTTATAGTTTTGGAAATACAGGAAAAACATAACCAGAGCTATGAATTAGGAAGATAAGCCTGGCAGTTATTTTATATAATACTTTGAAAGTAGAGATGTGAGGACCTTTTATTCCTATAGTCCAGGCCAGAAGTAATGAGGCTTTGAACAAAGATGGAAGCAATGGGAATGTTTGGGAATGGTTAGGAATAGATAGACGGGAGAGGGAAGAATCAGATTAGTAATTGTGCTGTTAAAAGAAAGGGAAGACTTGCTCCCAAATGTAATTAGGAAAGTCTTGGCTCTTCAGATTGAGGAGGTTGATTTAAAGATTGTTGGAAGTCTACAAAGAGGTATTAAGAAACTGGGGAAAAGGTATCATTGCTTCTAGAAACAGGTAAAAGCTTGATAGATTCTTGCTTATTTGCTATGAATTTATATGTAGGTAGGAAGAAGTATAGTTGAAAATTCAAGGATCAGATGTAAGTCAAAATTTAAGATCCCTGAGGAAAAATTTTGTAAAGGTATTTGTGCCAGACTAATGATCAAGATGGTCAGATTAGGGGACAGATATGCCTCTCCATAATGTTTGAGGGGAAAAGAGGGTACCCCCATATATATATATATACAAACACTTTAATAAAATTTATATATAATATATAAAGTTATATACATGTGTGTATATATATATATATAAACTT
Source organism: Gymnobelideus leadbeateri (assembly GCA_011680675.1). Lineage (NCBI taxonomy): Eukaryota > Metazoa > Chordata > Mammalia > Diprotodontia > Petauridae > Gymnobelideus > Gymnobelideus leadbeateri. Next base: position 866,867 of record WOXC01010095.1, on the reverse strand, counting down.
ATATATACACACACATATATACATATTATACTTGCATATTATATATTTCTGTGTTGTATATATTTACACATATACCACATATATACATACATACATATATATACATATATATATTAGGATGTCAGATTTGGGAGCATTGAGGTGGAGGATAACTTTTATTTTAAAGACCTGTTCTAAACCAGAAACTGTTTTATTACACAAATTATTTTTTAAGTCACACTGACATTGATATCCTCTTATTCTCCTCCTCCCTCCCCCCCTTTTTTTTGAGGGCAATTGGAGTTAAGTAACTTGCCCAAGGTCACACGGCTAGGGTTTTTTGTTTTGTTTTGTTTTGTTTTGTTTTGTTTTGTTTTGTGTGTGCGTTAAGTGTCTGAGGCCGAATCCAAACTCAGGTCCTTCTGACTCCAGGGCCAACACTCTACTCAGTGCTAGGCACTGAGGACAGAAAGATAAAGTAGTCACTATCCTGAAGGAGTTTATGTTTTAACTGGGGCTACATGTCTGTGTAAAAGTATAGAAAAATGTATACTAAACATCTGAAATTTTTTTAGGGGAAGATGTTAGTATCTGGAGATGGGATCAGAAAATACTTCCTGTAGAACGGGAATTCTTAGTATTTTTTTTGTCATGGATCCTTTGTAATATGGTGAAACCTCCCTCTTAGAGTAATGTTTTTTAGATGCATAAAATAAAATAGCTAGATTACAAAGAAAATCAATTATATTGAAATATAGTTATTGACATTTTTTTAAAAAATTCATGGAGCCCAAGTTAAGAACCCCTGCATAGGGAGCAGTACTTGAAGACACAGAGATGAGAAGGGAACACATTTCAGGCATGGGGGACAGACAGCCTGTGCAAAGTCACAAAGCTAGGAAATTAAATGCTATCTGGGAGAAATAACAAGAAGGCTGGGAAAATAGGTTGTGAAGGACTTTAAATGTCAAGCAGGAATCTGTATTTGATCCCAGAGATATTAGGGAGAGCAGGAGGGGTGACATGGTAACTATGTGAAGGATGGATTAGAGTGGGGGAAAAGGTGAGGCAGAGAAGCCAATTAGGAGCTTATTGTAATAATATGAGCAACAGGGAATGTGAGCATGAACTAGGATGGTGGTTGTGTGAGCAGAGAGAAGAGGGCAGATATCAGAGAAGTTATAAAGGTGGAGTCGACAGGACTTGGCAACTGATTGGAAATGTGAGGTGACAAGCTGAGAAAGGCTCAAAGGCTGTAAACCTGGCTGACTGAAAAGATGGTTAAATTCTCAAAAGAAAAAGTTCAGAGAGGAACAGGTTCTGGGGGGAGTATAATGAGTTCTCTTTCAGACTTGAGGTTCATATGGACCATCCAGGATAAAGTATCCAATGGGTAGTTGGTGATATAGAATTGGAACTCAAGAGAAATGAGAGCTAGATTGATAAATCTGGGAGTCATCGGCACAGGGATCATGAATCTATGGGCGCTGATGAGGACGTCAAGAGAGCATAGAGAGGAAAGAAAGGTAATCTTGGCCAGTGGACCTTGAGACAGGACAACGAAGGCTCTAGAATAAGACAAGACTAAGGTCTTCTCCTGAAGCCTACTCTTGACCTGCGCATCCTCACCTGTTGTAGTGTGGGTGATGAGCTGATTAGAGTCACGGTAGAACTTTCAGAAAAGCATGAAGAAGGCCAAGTTTGTGACTAGCATTTGTGATATGGTGAATGCCCCAGATACTCAATGCCTGTATACTGCCTGGAGCTCACACTGTGACATGCCACTGAGGTAATAATGGATTAATAGGATACCCCCTTTCATGAGCATTTGCCTTTTAGAAGATTGTTCCTGAAGATAGCTGTGAGATTCAGTAGAACATTTGATGAGGAGTTAGAAAACCTGCATTCTGGGCACAACTATAACATATTGTGAAACATACCTTCCCACCTTCTATTTGAAGCCCCTCCCACTCCCTCTTAATTCTGGTCTCAGTTTCCTCATTATAAAATGAGAGAGTTGGTCTAAATCTTTATACTTTCTACCTTAATCCTCTTTTCCTATGAGCTCTAGTTCTCCATCAATTGAATGAGAAGGTTGTATAAGCATAACGCTTTCTAGCTCAAAAAGTCTTTCAGTAAAAATGAATCTATGATAATGGGAAATAGGGTAAGAGAAGAGGGGATAGGCACTTTTTGCTAAGACCTACACAATTGTCCTTTCAGACTATTGGCTCTGGTCATAAGCAATAGCTTGTGTATGCTTCCAGGCTGTACCCAGGGAAGCTTCATTCTTGTCCTGTCCTAATTATGTTACTGGGTACCCATCTGTACCAGGTAATTGCTTCCTAAAACATCTGTTTGCTGTCAGGTAGAGACAGTTAAATCTACTTACTACATTCTCAGGAATGTTGTGAAGATTTGTTAAATACTGTAATGTAATGGTATAGTGAATTACTAGGAGAGAAGCACTATATAAATGCGTTATCTCCTTGTCTGAACTTAGACAATGTCTACACTGCACAGTGGAAAGTAAAGATCTGACTGTTGCCTATTTAAGGCAAATCAATGTGCTCAGTTCCAACTGGATTGTTCCAACTCCAAATCTACTTTGGAACCTGATTCTTCAGGACTGGTCATCTGTATTGATCATGAAATAGCTATGGCAATCATTTTCCCAGTCTTATGATATTGGGAAAAACCCTGATTACAAATTAATTTTCATTGTACAGAAACTTGGGCCTAGAGTGGATCATAAGGAGCCATGGTATGTGCTAGTAGTGAAAAATATCAGCCCTTCCCCCAGCAAGTTTGGATCAGTCATACAGTGTTCATGTACATACCTCACAGGATTGTTCTGAGGATCAAATGAGATTATATGTGCAAAGTACTTAGCACAGTGCCGACCTGTAGCAGACACTATATAAATGCTTATTTCCTTCCCCTTCCTTTCATGCAGAGCCCCTCCCCCCAACCTTCTACTTCACCTCCATATACACACAAGGAATTTCTTTTCTTTCTTTCTTTTTTTTTTTTTAAGCAATTGGGGTTAAGTAACTTGCTCAAGGTTACACGGCTAGTCATTGTTTATGTGTGGGTGCTCATTTTCTGAGGCCGGATCTGATCTCGGGTCATCCCAACTCCGAGGCCTGCGCTCTTACTCACTGCGCCACCTAGCCGCCCCTTTAGGGAAATTGGGGTTAAGTAACTTGCCCAAGGTTACACGGCTAGGTTTTTGTTTGTGTGGATTAAGTGTCGGAGGCCGGCTCCGAACTCAGGTCCTTCTGATTCCAGGGCCGGCACTCTATTCACTGCGACACCTAGCCGCCCTCACACAAAGAATTTCTGATTGGGGAATTAACTATTGAAAAAACTTATGTGCCGCTGGTATAATATAAAGGGAACCATAAGGGATATGCTTAGGAAGTGGACCAACATTTGATTATTTGTGGTCCTCTTTATCAGGAGGCTTTCTTCTAGAAACAGACCAATCAAATTACCAGCTTGAAAATTTTTTAAAGAAATATTAAATTGGAAAATAAATGTTAATTCATTCAACAACCATTTATGAAGTGCCTACTGTTATGTATAGCCCAAGGCAGGATCATTGGACCAGCATGGGCTGGTAATTAGTAAAATCCCTGTTGTGGAGGCAGGATAGGGATGGAGTTGACAATTTAAGCCTCAATGGAGTACCAGAGACTGTCTAGAGGTGGGAGGAGACAAGAGAGTTTATGCGAGTGAGATTTGAGGGGCTGCTATCCTAAGAACCTGTCCATTGTCTATCAGTTCTAAGGCTAAGGAAGCTTGAAAAGATTAGGAGCCAAAATTCAGGATCTAAAGAAAAAATTAATGCATCATAGGAATTGAAGATAATTCTCAGAAACTTAGTACATTTTAGCATTGGACTTAAGAGTCAGGAAGACCTAAGTTTGAATTCTGTTGCAGACACTGTGTGACCATCAATAAACCATTTAATCTATCCTAGCCTCAGTTTCATCATCTCTAAAATGGGGGTAATAGTGCATACTCACAAGGTTGTTGTTAGGATCAAAGAAAATATATGTAAAGTCCTTTACAAACCTCAAAGTACTACACAGATGTTAATTACTCAAGAAACATATAGGTTCCTGTCTGGATGATACTTGTGCCCTAGTCCTCAGCGGAGCAGACACCATTGCCTGCAGAAGACTCAGTTATATTGAGACTGAGATTAAACAACCTGTTTGTGATCACACAGCTAAAACATGTCAGAGGTGCATGCGTACACAAGCACATAGAAAAAATATATACATATTCTACACACATACATCCATACATATATGCATGTATGTGATTGGAATCTCGGATAGCTTCTAAAAGACAAATTCCATTATAAGGGTAGAAATGAAAAACACATTAATTCATTTTTCTCAAAGGTACATTTATTTGGAAAAGGCACTTACAATAAAGCATATATAAACCTATAGCAAAACCTACATATATATAGGCCTCTATATGTGTGACTAATTAGACACATATACATATACTTTAAATTCTACATAAACATTAGATATGTCTCTGAATATGTGTATGTATGTATGCATGTATGTGTGTGTGTCCCTCTATAGACACATAGAAGCCGGACATATAGAGGGACATGCATACACGTGTATTTGTTGTTATTTGTTCTTCATTCTCAAAGGAGACCAATGATATTATAAGCTCTTGACTTGCCCCTGAATTGGATTTAAGTAAAACAGAGCTGCACAAGGTCATCAGCCTCACTCTCTCGTCCAGAGTCACTGAAATCGAGTGGCAGGACAAAAGTCAATTTTTGGCAATTACCGGGGATGCAATGATGTGTATATGTGAATATATGACACATCACAATCCATACATTTCTCTCTATAGACATTCAGTCATTCAATTGTGTCTTGGCAAAGATGCTGGTGTGGTTTGGCATTTCCTTCTCCAGTGGATTAAGGCAGACAGAGGTTAAGTGACTTGCCCAGGGTCACACAGCTAGTGAGGGTCTGAGGCCAGATTTCAACTTGTCTTCCTGACTCCAGGCCCAGCACTCTATCCACTAAGCCTTCTAGCTGCCTCCTCTATATACATATAGAGATATATGACATTTGTATAGGCTTTATAGTTTGCAAACTACATACATGATCTCATTTGATCCCCGCAACAACCCTATGAGATAAACGTCATAGGTATTATTAGACCCATTTTACACATAAGAAAACTGAGATTCAAAAAAGTTAAGCCACTTGCCAAGAATCACATAGCCTTTGTAAGAGGCAGAATTTGGATCCAGGCCACCTTGACTCTAACACCCCTCCTCTATCCATTGTATTGTGCTTCCTCATTTAATACACTATCTTGCATTTGTCTCTAATTATTTCACTTGTTTGACATTTCTGAAACTCAACAAAATTATCCATAAGAGCATCTCTCATGCCTTAAATTTTTGTATCTTCTAGAGCACTTGGCACAGTGCCTGAGAACACATGAGGTGTTCAATACATGTTAATTCATTCATTATTTTGGCTATGGGCTTACCCTACAATCTTACAGACAAAGGAAATTAGTTGTACTGGTATTCTGCATTACATACTACTGATAGTTAGCATTTATGTAGTACTTTGCAAAGCCCTCTCTACTGTATATGTTATCTCATTCAATACCTACAACAGTCCTATGAGGGAGCTGCTATTATTAAATCCATTTTTTTTCAGATGAGGAAACAGAGATGAGAGAGATCAAGTGACTTGCCCAGGGTCACACAGCTAGTAAGTAGCTGAGGTAGGTCTTCCTGACTCCAATTTCAGTTCTCTTACCAATTTCACTACACAGCTGCTAGTTTATATTCTATCTCTGTATTGGTGCCTTTCACTTGGTCAGGTGTTTTCTATTTGCTTTCTAATAATGACTATTCCACATGATCTCTATTCGCCATCTGCAGTGCTGCTTGGAGATAATTCCACTGAACACTGAGCACCCTCTAGTGTCCTTTCCCCTTCTCTTTCCAGCTTTCTTTTGTGTATTGTACTCCCTATTAGATTGTAAACCCCTTGAGGGCAGGGATTGCCCTTTCTTATTTGTATCCCTAGTTTGTAGCATATAGTGGGAGCTTAATAAATGTTTATTGAATTGAATTGAATCTTCATGTTCCAAGTTTGCCAAACCATATGCTTTATGTACTCCCTTCCTTCTCTCATCAACCCCTTTCAAAACGTTTTCTGAGGCTCATGACCAAAGCTTCATTCCTATCCTTTTCAATCCTTGTACCAGGTTCTCCCATGCTAGTTTCATTAATTGGAGGTTTGGCAGCACTTCAAAAAAAATTCTTTCTTTCAACCCAGCAGTTCCTTATACTTAGAGGCAATTCTATCAAATGAATGAGAGCCTCAAGCATACTTGGTAAGCATGGAAGGAAACCACGACTATGCATTAGCTTTCTGAGGCAGTTCCTTGTATATGAAAGCAAAGAGATAAGTATATGAGATTGACAAGGGAATGGAGCATTTCATTTTTTCATATCACTTTATAGCTGCAATATCCCATTTGATGGCCTACAGTTTACCCAGGACCAACCTCCTGCAATGACACTAATGAAGAAATGTTGCCTTTTGTTCATTCTTTAACCAACTGTATTGTACTTTAATGGGACTGTAGCATTTCTTTCCTATTCATGCAGAGTTATGAACAGTTGGGTCTCTAGGGTCCTTCTGATGTGTTCAGCACTCTTCAGAAATTGTTTCCCTTTAGGATTTGTCTGATTAGGTGGTAAGTACAGTTTCTGTCAAGAAATTCAATGTTCTGTATATTTCAAATTATGTGTAAAAACAGGAATATTTTCCAGCTGGAAAAATGCCCAAGGGGGAGAACAAGAACTTTATTTTTTTTTTATCACATTTCACGATTTTATAGAATATTCTGTTTTCATTTTAATTATTTCCTCATCATTCTCTTCAGTCGATTGCTTATTAAGGCAGCAAGAATTTATATCCATTTTGTTTAATCATTTTCGCATGGTTGAATTCTAAATAGCTTCTCATTCAAAAAGGAAGCAGTTCCACAGCTTGCCAGGCTGTCCACTGTGGCTTGATTTCCCCTGTGGCTCATTTAGTTTCTTCTACATTTTCTTCTCCAAGTCCCTTCAGATTTGCCCAGAAGTATGACATTTAATCCTGTGTAGGCTTTCTCCAACTCCACAATAAATGAGGGTTGGGTTTATCCTGCCAGAAATGGAAGGGCTGTGTGAGGTCCACAGTTTTCAATTCAGTCTGACCTCCCATCATGAAACACGACAGAGTCCCAGGCTTGGCCCAAACTGGCTGAGACATAACCTTAAATCACTAACAGATCAGGCCTGCTTCAGAATGGAAGGGAGTGAGTTTCTACTGGGGAATATCTCACCTTTGGGAAGCATTCTCTTCCTGAAGGGAAATAGACAGGTTTAGTTGTTAGCACACTTTAAATAAGTTCCCATTGCTCAGAAGTGTCAAATTAAAATAGAAATGGGTGTGGGTGTTTCAAATGAAGGTTTTCAAGTCATTTAAAATATACACAGCTACTCTAATGCAGAGGAAAGAAATACCAACCAAGTATAGGATAATTTAATGAAATGCTTTATTTTGCAGAATAGTCCTGAAGCTATTGGGATACTAATGCCTAAGCCGACTTACAGGCATTATAATTACCATAATTATTATTGCTATTACTATTATTATCTGTGAGTGATGGGTTGAATGAGGAGAATATCAAACAGCAGTTCAAAAATTGTGTAGATTCATTCCAATTCTCTGACCTGTGGGTCTAGAATTGGGCTGTTACACATCCTATGAGCAAATCTATTTCTATTCTATATCTGTTCAAAAATCTTATTATGGTCTGTCTAATTGCATCCTTAGTTTTGGGGTGTGAGTGGGTTTTTTTTAGTTTTGGTGACAATTGGGGGTCAAGGAAAAGGCTTAACTTCTTAAGCAATTTGTGTCAGCGATCAGGGGCAACGGCCACCTGGTAAAGCTGCAGGAAGCCTAAAGAGAAAGAGTACAACCTTGTTGTATCTTGGACTCCTTTCTAAGTCTGCTGAAATCAATTGTCTCTTTTCAGAATATTTTTAAAAAATTAATATTTGAATGAAATGATAACTAAATATGTCAATTTTTTTTCTTATCCTAGTTCACAGATCCCCTGAAATAGCTCTCCTGACTCCTTGGGGGGTCCATGGATCCAAGGTTAAGAAACCTTTCTAAAGAGACTAGTGGGGAAGCATTACTGGATATGATCAGGCTTCTCACTGAACAGTGGAAAGGATGCTGGTATGGGGATTAGAAGGCCTCTGTTCCAGTCTGGTCAGTGGCACTTATGACTTAGATGACCTTGGGCAAGTCACCCTACCTTTCAAGATGCCATTTCCTTAGTTGCACAATGAGGAGGTTGATCTAGATAGTCTCTGAGACTCCTTCTAGCTCTAATTCCATGATCCCATATTTGCTGCTAATATCAAGCCCCAGTCTCCAAAGGTGAGGTACTGAGTATCAGGCTGAGCCTTTGGTGAGAGGGGCCTTTAAGCAGTTGACCTTCTTTCTGCTTTTCACTGTCTGTTCCATCTTGCTATTCTCGTCGACCTTCACCCACAGGACCCAAGGTCATCATGATAGAGCATTTTCTAAACAAGAAGTATAGAAAAAAAATCTTTGCCTGGGCCAAAGGTTGCCAATCCAGTCCAATAAACATTTATTAAGTGCCTACTATGTGCCAAGTATTGTGCTAAACACTGTGGATACAGTTAATAAAAAGAAAGATAATCTCTGCTCTCAAGATGCTTATAATCAAATGGAGGGAGGCAGCACACAAAAGAAGCCAGGAAAGAGGGGCAGGGCAGGGAGGAGGAGAACAGGGAAGACTAGAGGGTACCCAGCCAGTACCCTGACCCCTGCTATACCTTTATGCCTTTTTCTCTCTAAAACTGTTGTCTGTTCTCACCTTTGACATCTCCTTTGAACCTTCAGCCTTTCTTTAGTGCCTGGTTCTGACCTGTCTCTGATGTTCATTATTTCCTCCCCTTTCTTTCCCCAGACACTCCGAGCTATTCACTTGGCTCTTGGCTCTCGATGCCTTTTTCTCACCTTCCCCCACCCCCCATTCCAACATGACCACTGGTTAATGGGACTCTAGCTTCTCTCTTACCTGTCCTTACTCTGTGACTTCAGCTCTAAGCTCAGGTATCTTGTGTATTCTCCATTTACATTCTGTTGAAGCCTGTGTATCAGGTATCAATGCTTAGTAGGACAAGTAGTAGGTAAAAGAAAATTATTCCTTCTTAATCCAAAAAAGAATCACTATAATAGTAACTAATATTTATGTAGTACTTGCTGGGTGCCAGGCACTGGGAGAAGCACTTTCCATTTGCAATCCCATTTGATCTTCACAACAGCCCTGGAAGGTAGGTGTTATGATGATTCCCATTTTACAAATGAGGAAACAGAGGCTAAATTACTTGCCCAGAGTCATGTGGTTGAGTGTCTGAGGCCACATTAGAACTCAGGTCTTGCTGACTCCAGGTCTGGCACTCTATCCACCGTACCACCTAGCTGCCTTTAAGGAATTATTGATACAAAGGGTCATAACTGAGAAATTCTGGCACCTGGGTCAAAGTCAGTTGAAGGGTGGGGAACAAGAAGGGAGTATGGCAGAAACATCCCAAATTTGATGTATGCTGCTAGAGCATCCTGCATAGCACAACTACCTTGGCTAAGGGGAATGTTGGCATTCTGCCTCAGCTGGAACAGTTAAGCCAGTGTGCTGCACCCAGGAGATGGTTATGGGCCTTCTGAGAGGTGGAAGCCTGGGGCTAAGGAAGGTTGGAGGAGGGGACCTGAATACTTCCTAGACACCTTTCCCCCTGCCCCTCCATATGGATAGGGGGACAGCTAGGTGCTGATGTCTGACATCTGATAGGGCTCTCTTGTCTATGACAGACCTCTGTGACTTTGCACCAACCATCCTGGTGTAACCACCACCGAAAAGACCATCATCACCTAGGCACTCTGAGGCAGAGCCTCCATAGTGGGGCTCTTTATTTAAGACTGCTGATGTGGGTGGCTGTGGTGGTTTTAATCTCTTTTCCAGCTTTCACCAGGGTCAGCTCTGCACTATCTAGTGCAAAGAGATGGACAGGTTAGAGAGAACGTGCTAAACTTCAATTAGTTTAGTGAGAAGATTAAAAGAGAAGCAAAAATCACCTGTGAGAGCTTTTCACGCCAAATTGCCCTGAAACATTAAAGCATCAGAGCCGGAATAAAGAACCTTCTGGCTCTAAGAAAACATTCTGGTGAAGCTTATGTTCTGTGTAGTTCCGAGAGACAGAAGCAGCATTAGTTTGACAAAGGACAGTCAGTCCTTCAGATGCTTGAAGACAGCTATCATGTTCACCCCCACCTCCCAAGCTTTCTTTTTTCCACACTCAACATCCCCCCGTCACTTCACCCAATGTTCCTTTGTCATGTTCTCAAGGCTTTATCTACATCATACTCTCCAACGAATCAGTGTCCTTCCTAAAATTGCAGCTAGGTGGCGCAATGGATAAAGTGCTGGGCTTTGACTTCAGAACCTCTGAGTTCAAATTCTGTTTTAGATACATACTAGTTGTTTGACTACAGGCAAGTAACTAAACTTCTTTCTGCCTTAGTTTCCTCAGTTGTAAAATGGGGATAAAAGAGCATCTCTCAGGGTTGTTTCGAGGATCAAACGAGATAAATATTTGTAAAGTGCTTTGTAAACCTTAAAACACTATATAAATGCTAGCTATTGTTATCATCATCATCACCTACTAAGGACAGAACCCAATATTCCAGAAATAGTCTGATCAGGACAGAGTATAATTGGGCTACCACTTCCATAATCCTAGACATTTTCATTAACTCCTTAACCCACTCTTTTTGTGAACTCTCCAATTTTTATGAAAACTTTACCATTCTTCCACTCATTCATTCATTCAATAAACATTTATTAAGCACCTATTATTTCCCCAGCACTGTGCTAAGTGCTTGGAATAGAAGAAGAGGCAAAAGATAGTCCTGGCCCTCAAGGACCTTACAATCTACTGGGCTATACAACATGCAAACAAGTATATACCAAGCAAACTATATGCAGGATAAATAGGAAATAATTAATAGGAGGAAAGCATTGGAATCAAGAGAGGCTGAGGAAGGGTTCCTGTAAAAAATGCCATTTTAGTTGGGACTCAGAAAGCCAGGGAGGTTGGTAGTCTGAGTGGAGGAGGGAGAGCATTCCAGGGCAGTCAGAGGAATTTCCTGGAGATGAGTGTAGAGTGTCTAGGTTGTAGAACAGCCAGTGCCACTGAATTGAAGAGTACATGTTGGGTAGTAAGGTATTAGAAGACTGGAAAGGTAGAAGGGGGATAGGTTATGGAAGGCTTTAAATGCCAAACAGAGCATTGTATTTGTTATTGGAGGCAACAGGAAGCCACACACAACCTTGTTGTTGTCCTTGATTCCTTAATCTCACTTATCCATCAGTTGATGAATCTTAATATTTTTACCTCTCCATCAATTACATCTGTCCCCATCTCTCTACTGGAACAGCCACCATCTTAGCCTCTATTTCTTAGCCTGGAGACTAGAAGGGTTTCTCCACACTCATTTGTTTGGTCTATGGCAACAACTCCCTAATTATACTCCCTTCCACAAGTCTATCAACAATTAGATCTATTCTCCACCCAGGTGCTAAAGTGATTTTCCTAAAAAGCAGTTCTAATCATGTTATTCCCCTACTTAATAAAATCTAGTGGTTCCTTATTACCTCTAAGAATAAAACAAACTCTACAGTTAGACATTTAAAACCTTTCACAACCTAGCCCTGACCTGCATCTCGGTTCTTCATGAGCTTTAAGAGATAGTCACCCGGAATTTCTTACCTCTCCTTTTTTCACTACTCCATTTCCCATCTCCCATGCCTGGAATATACTCCATCCTCACCTCTTTCTCCTAGAATCCCTTCCCTCAAGACTCAAAACTCATGTACTACCTTTGCAAAACATGAGTTTTTTACTGATCTCCTCCCCCAACTACTAATGCCCTGCCACCTAAAATCATCTTGTAGCTATTTTATTGTGCATGTTTTGACACATAACAAACAGACATTGTCCTAAATTCATTCACCTAATAAAAGGGCTTTTTGTCTTCAACCTATCACCTTACCAAAGGGTTTTTTCCCAGGATTCTACAAAGGCCTTAAGAGAAAAATATTATTTTCTACCGAATATTTGCCTTTTAGAGAAACTAAAATAGAGACTTTATAAATATACTTCCACAATATATACATATCTCTTCTGATAGAAAGGAAGCTCCTTGAGAATAGTATTAGTTTTATCTTTTTATCCCCATGTCCGATACATAGTAGGTACTTAATATATGCTTCTTGGTTAATGAGTTGAATACCTATTTTGGCTTCTCTACCACCCTATCAATCCATACTGAACATGTAGTCCACTAAAATCCCAGATCTTTTCCAGGAGAACTGTTGTCTGGTCACACTTTTCTGATCTTGTACTTTGGAAGTTAATTTTTTGAACCTGTGTAAAATTGTATATTTATCCTTCTTAGGTTTCATTTAGATTCAGTTCAACATTCTAGCCTGTATAAGTAATTTTAAATTATGATTCTCATCCAGTACGTTAGCTATCCTGGCCAGTTTTGTCTCCTCTGCAAATATCCTAAGCATATTATATATTTCTTTAGATAAATCAATAATAAAAATGTTAAATGATCAGGGTCAAGATCCCTATGATATCTCAGTGATTATTCCACCAGAGGCAGCTGAGTGGTGCAGTGGATAGATCTCTGGACCTAGAAATAGGAAGACTTAGAGACATATTAACTGTGTGACCCTGAGTAAGTCACTTAAACTCTACCTTAGTTTCTGTAAAGTAGGGACAATAATACCACCTGCTTCTTAGAGCTACTATAGAGAATAATGTGAAATATTTTTAAAGTGCTTTACAAACCTTAAAGCACTATATAAATGCTAGCTATTATTATACTTCCTTCAAAACTGATACTGAACCATTCATGACTACTCTTTGGGTCCAGTCATTTAACTGGTTCCAAATCTACCTAACTATACTATTTTCCAGTCTGCATTTCTTCATCTTTTCATGAAATAGCATGAGATATTTTGTCAAGAGCTTTCCTAAAATCTATCTAAATTATATAGTTATAATTTAATAAACTCTATAGATTTGGTTGCATATGTCCTTTGCTCCAAACCCCTCAAACGTGTCTAGTTTTAATCAAAGTAAAGTTCAGATTCCTTAATGTGGCATTTAGGGCCTTCTACAATCTGACTCCTTCCTACCTTTTCAGCTCTATACTCTTCCTTTCCAAATATTCTACACTCTAACTAAATCAGAATACCGACCACCCCCTGTGTATGTCCAAGACTTTCCTGTCTCTTCCATTCTCTATGGCTGAAATACCTTCTTTCCATTATAACTACCTGTTAAATCTATTTTCAGATCAACTCAAATACTACTTTCCTTCAGACACCCTCCCTTGATCCTTATTGTCTTTCCCCCTTTATTTCATATGACACTTTACACCTGTCTTATGTACTTGTCACACATTATTTTGTGGTGCATTTATTTGTGTATGTGTCATACTATCACATGGGATTTTAAGAGACTCCATGAAGGCAAATATCATCGATCATGTCTTATATAAACTCTTTATATTTTCCTCCTTCCCCCTAGATTGCCTAGTATAAAGCATGGTATACAACAAGATACTGAATAAATGTTTGTCAAATTCTTGACTGGGAAGCAAAGCCATTTGTTCCACAAGGTCATCGGTAAGGACTACTAACTAACCTAGTAACAGCTTGCCCAAATTATACCTACATATTATCTAGTAGAAAATCTTCAGCCTCAGCCCTATACATACTGGCCTTGCAAACCCAACCCTATAAAGTCATGGTAAACATCACACCCTCCATTAGTTTTTGCAGTAGTGGAAAGGCAGAGACTATGCATCATTTTTCTTTGCCACCCACCAATTCCTCCCCTGGGGAGCAGAGTAGCTACAGAGAAAGTTGTGTATACCTTGGGCATCTTTTTCCAGGTGCAATTAGTCCCTAAGGACCCACTTTGACACTTTTTGTCTTCAAACTGCTCGCTGTAGCTTAGTAATTCTTTACTTGAACTGAACAAAGTTCAAACAGATGTGTTAAGAGGCAAAAAGAAGGTTTGGGGTTGTTTTTCCCTACCCCATTCTCCTGGAAAACATTGCACCTACAGTCCCAGAAAGGAGGAAATCCAGCCCATCAATCCTTAGATGGACCTTATCAAGAGGGCAGATCAGATTACCAGTAGTTTAGCAGTTCTGTCACTCATTAAAATTGAATAGTGCAAAACTAGAAAGAGGTGAAATCTGGGCTACTTAGATGTGTGGTACTGAACTAACCTTTTGGGGACAAATTATTTTCTTCATGGCCACAGGTTAACAAATCAATCAACCAAGAAGTAAATAGCATTTAGCTGTTAAGATAGATCAGCCATTCAGTGATCAATGGACTGCTCAGTGCTTGATCTTTATGACTGGAAAGGAATGACATTACCTCAAAAGTTTATTTGGTGGTACTGTATATACTTAGCCTATAGCTCAGAAGCCAAAAGCAAAAAAAAAAAAAAATCTCCAGCATATAGGATTTTGGTGCAGTAATTGAGAGGCAGATATATGAAAATCTATTTTATGTCAACAGTAATAAAAATGTAAGATAGCTAAAACTAACAGAAAATTCATTCGAGATTCTGCCTGATAGGAATTAAAATTAGGCTAATTCCTTGATAATGAACCATAGAGTGGTTTGATTTTGATTGTCAAAATATATCTACAATTAGTCAATGTACAAAGGATTTTTATGAAAAAAAAAAAAGATAATTTCCATTTATGTTTGGCTACATAAAGGGAAGATCTGGCCTTCATTTAGCCTTAGTAAGCCATAGATGTGTTGTCAGCCTATTCCTCATAGTAGAGGGGAGAAAAGGCAACAAAACACAAGGGAACAAATGCTAAGGTCTTGTAGATAATGAGAGTGATCGCATTTGTGGTAACCACAAAGAGCATAACTCTTTCTACACTAGTCCAGGGGATGTTTTGCAAAGCATTGGAGAACACACCTGAGCCAATGTAGAAAACAGCTTAAATATCAGAACATGAGCCTTACCTAGTTGGAGCAGCATTTTGTAATATGAGTTTTAGTACAAGGAGTCAGGGTTTGCTCCTGAGAGAAGCTGTTTGCTGTTTATTCCTAATGATAGTTAATGTATGAACAAATTGTCCTCCCAGGACCATTACTGATATCATCAACGAATCCAGTACACAAACAAAGGCACTAATGAAGCACAACCATGTGTCCCATTCCCTGGAAGAGCCTGCAGTGAGAGTAGAGAGGAGAGAGGAGGACATTCTAGCTAAATGAAGCTATTTCTAAGAGAGCAGATAAGATGAAAGGGGCCAAAAAAGAAACTGTTGAAAGCATCTACAATTTAAAATTAAATATGCCAGCAGGGAAATTTCTCCTTATTTCAGTATCTGCCCTGACAAAATCCCCTAGCTTTGGAATCTACTGCCTCTCTGATTTCAAGGGAAAAACATGAGAGCAGCTAACCCCGGTAGCAGCTGCCCCTAGTGATTGGCAAGTAACAAAGGCAGTGAACCCACCTGCCACTTCTTTTTTTCCTACGGAGCCTCTGTTCACAGGGCTGATCACACATGTTGGCTGTGTTACTTATCCTGTCCAACTGCCCCCATTGGGGCTTGGGTGGCTTCTTTCTCAACAGTTTGTTTTGCCCACAGACCATTCGCGTTTTTAGAACTACAAGAATAGAACTGCATTAATTTTTTTTTAATGGTCAAAACTAGATCTGTTCAACCATGTGTAATGGCAATGTAATTTGAATTTGAAGATCCCTTTGTGCTGGCAAAGGTAGCAGGTACTTACCACTTAGTAACTGATCAAGCCTCTGTTGGGGAAACAGAAGGTATGAACTCCTATCTCCTGTTGCTGACGTAACAGGAAGGGGTTGGCTGAAACAGGAAGCTAATTCTGTGTATATAGAAAAGCCCCAGAGAGGCACAGTCAGAATTTCTTGGGACCAGCATCTGGTGGCAAAGCAGCTACAGAAGAGAGAATCAAGAACTATTTCCTGAGAAGTTGTGGTGGTGGAGCTCCTTCTGAACAGCATCCTTGAGCCCAGAGCCCAGAGAATGGAGGGAGCCAGAAGCCCAGACCCCAGGAGCCCAGAATCCAGAGCTAGAAGCCCAGGAGCCAGGAGCCCAGGTGACTGAGGAAGCATGGCTGGGATGCTGAGACTTTGTTTGTGGCTTGGTTGAGCCTTGAATTCCCTGGAGCAGAAATGGTGAAAGATCTGACATGGACCAGACCCTGTGAACTTCAGTGTGGAGCAGGACCTGCCCAGAGAGCTGGACAAGGAACCAGGAGCTATCTGCCATTGAACCCAAGTGACAGTCTGGTAAATCCAGGTAGAATCTGTGACCATGGAAGGGGATCCAGGGAATCTGAGAACAGGCCCCAAGTCAAGATGAAAAGACCTCTCCTTGGGTACTGAGTAATTATGGAATTATAATTTACTAGTGACCTAAGGGGTGGAGGGTTTTGTGTATCATACTTAGTAATTGATTGCTAAATAAGTGACTGAGTTAATCAAGACTTTGTCCCAAGAGTGGAAGAATTTGACTATTGTACTTTGAGATATTATTACTAATAAGTGACTGATTGAGTTAACTTAGTTGCCCCATGAGTGGAAGACTTTGACTATTGTATTTTGAGACTATGTTGTGAATATTATATTGTGATTTTCTGTGATAAGTTGTAATATTGTGAATGCTGTCCCTTGATTTTCTGTGGATGTTTTGCTTTGATTTGTTATGGAATAAATAGAGTGTCACTATACTGTGTAATCAGAATCTTAAAAGCTGTTCACAGTAGCATTCTCCTGGAAAGTTGCTTGTGCATAGCATTACACCATGCCATGAGAACATGATTGCCTGTGTTTACACAGACTGACAGAGGGAGCTGTTGACAGGAATCATAGCAGATTGGCTGAGGAGTCCCATTCTTTTAGTCCAGAGGTACCGTAGCTAATTCACTAACAGCATACCTTTTCAATATATGTGATCTTTTCTACCTTTGCTGAATGTTTGTGGCTGACTGACATCTGCATACTAAATCAAAAAGAGAAGAAAATGGCCCTCTTTTCTCTTGAAACTTATCCACCTACCTTTGCCCATAGTGCCAAATTTATTTAACTAATGGCATTCATAAGTCTGGGATGAAGAGGGCAGAAAAGAAGGCCAAGAGCTAGAAAATGGTGGATCAGGAATATATAAACAGTAGCTATGCATACGTAGCAGTAAAGAAAATGCAAAAAAAAAAAAGGGGGGGGGTGGCTAGGTGGCGCAGTGAGTAAGAGCGCTGGCCTCGGAGTTGGGATGACCCGGGATCGAATCCGGCCTCAGAAAACGAGCACCCACACATAAGTCATGACTAGCCGTGTAACCTTGAGCAAGTTACTTAACCCCAATTGCTTTAAAAAAAAAAAAAAGAAAATTGAAAGAATAACCAACCACAGTCTGGCTTAATAAGTTGGTTCACTGATCTTAATAAAATTTCTTGATTTTGATCAGAACCTGACTTTGAATCCTGCTTCTTATCATCCATCTATGTGGATGCCATTGCTTTTTTCTAGGCTTCAGTTTGCTTGTCTGTAACATGGGTTGATATTAGAAGACCTCCAAGTCCATTCCAGCTCTAAATCTGTCATCCTCCTAGTACCACCTCCATTTTACATGTGAAAAAACTGAGGCCCAGTTTGTTTAAGGCCCAGTGGCCACTTTGGTAACTTTAGATGTGCCTTGAAAATATGACCTGAGAGATGGTTAGTGCTAATTGAAATGTAAATTGTCTATGCTATGGGCATACTTAGTAAGACTTCACTGAATAAGTGACTGGTTGTATTTTGAGAAACTGTTACTGATAAGAGACTAATTGATTTAATCAAGACTTTGCCCCATGAGTGGAAGACTTGGACTATCATACTTTGAAATTATATTGTGATTTTCTTATGTACCTGGAAAATGTGACCTAAGAGATGTTTTAGTGCTAATTCAAATGTAAATTATGTACGCTATGGGCATGAATGATCTTGGGGCTGAATGTAATGGAAATGCAAATTTAAAGATCTTCCCTGCCCCTAGCTTAAGTGCACCTGGAGCCTGTGGTGGGAGGCTTGTTTTTCAGGAAAGCCCACACCTTGATACTTAGTGATTGGGCAGTGGGTCAAGAAGGTTATTACATTCTCTGAGCCAGGAGAACGCTATATAAATCCTGATGAGAAGCTTTGCTTTGGGGCTCACTTTGAGAAGTGTTGTATGATTTGACCAGATGAGACACTGAGCAGCCGTTGAGAGCCCCCTGGCTTTGAAAACCCAGATGTTGATGCATACCTCTCTGGTAACTGTGATTTTGGTATTGATAATGGTTGGACAGTTTGGAAGCCTGTCTGTTTGATCTGTCTGTATACTCTGAAGTTTGGTGTGCTGACCTTTTCCCCCTGAACTAGGTAATACATGTTTGATTGATTAAAGTGAGCTTGTTAACTGGAAAAAAAAAAACAACCAAAAAACAAAACAACAAACTGAGGCCCAGAGGGGAAGTGACTTGTCCCGGGCAATGCTGCTACAGAAGTCAGTGCCAAGACTACAGCCCAAGTGTCCCTCCTCATTTCTGCCTCCTGATTTTTCTGGCTCCCTTCAAGTCTCACTGAAGTCCTACCTTCTTCAAGGTTACCTTACCCTACCCCTCAAAAAAAGAAAAGAAATGAAATGAAAGGCATGTAGAAAGGCAGGTAAATTTTTGTTAAACATAAGGTCAGACTCACCACCAGTACGAAACACCCAAAAGCTATTTGAGAGCAAGAATTATTTCACTTTTACCTTCATATCTCTGTATTCATCTCCAGCATCTGAAACAGTGACTTCTACATATCAGGCACTAAGGAAATATTTGCTGAATTGAAATGAATTATAATATAGGAAATTCACTAGGATTCTACCTGGAATAAAGGTTCCAGAATTTTTTTATTTTTTAAAAATAAATTTGTTTATTTTTAACTTTATTTAAAATTTTGTGTTCCAAATTCTCTTCCTTCCCCTTGCCCCTCCCCCATTCATTCAGAAGCCAAGAAATATGATGTTTATCATGCAAAATATATTTCCATATTAGCTATGTTGCAAGAAAAATAAAGAAAATGAAAAAATTATGCTTCAATCTACACTCAGACTTCATCAGTTCTTTCACTGGATGTGGATAGTATTTTTTTGTTGTTAAGTCCTTCAGAATTATCTTGGATAATTATATTGATTAGAATAGCTAAATCATTCACAGTTGATCATCATACAGTATCACTGTTGTGCATAATATTCTCCTGGATCTATTCCCTTCACTTTATATCAGTTCCTATAAGTTTTTTCAGGTTCTTCTGAAACTGTCTTTTTTTTTTTTTAAAGCAATTGGGGTTAAGTAACTTACTCAAGGTTACACAGCCAGTCATTATTTATGTGTGGGTGCTCATTTTCTGAGGCCGGATCCGATCTCGGGTCATCCCAACTCCGAGGCCGGCGCTCTTACTCACTGCACCACCTAGCCGCCCCTTTAGGGCAATTGGGGTTAAGTAACTTGCCCAAGGTTACACGGCTAGGTTTTTTTGTTTGTGTGGATTAAGTGTCAGAGGCCGGCTCCGAACTCAGGTCCTTCTGATTCCAGGGCCGGCGCTCTATTCACTGCGCCACCTAGCCGCCCCAACAGGCACAATTTTATAGCCCTTTGGGTATAGTTCCAAATAATTCTCCTAAATGGTCAGACCTGTTCACAACTCTCCTAATCAATCTGATAGGTGTGAGGTGGTGCATTAGAGTTGTTTTGATTTGCATTTCTCTAATCAATAGTTATTGAAAACACTTTTTCATATGACTATAGATAGCTTTGATTTCTTCATCTGAAAACTGCCTTTTCACAAGGGTCCCATCTTTTTAACACCAGTATTCCCCCACATTGTTGTATATTCCATGATCTTGTTGTATGACTGTGAATTGGGCTACACTATAGTCTTTGAAGAACTGAAGTAGAAAATCACCCAGGTTGAGGCAGTGAAGAGACACATGCTAAGTCAAAGCAGCCTGAAGTACATAACAAACAAGGAATTATGCAGGAGTAAGGTAAAGGATGTCATCAAAATAATATATAAGTATGAGAGAAGATGAACTGCTTAGGTGGTAGGAGTGAGGGATGACTGAAGAAGGCCCTGCATGCCCTACAGGTCTTCTTTCAGTGTCAAGAGAAATCAAGGCTGACCTCTAGCATACTGGGTTGATACTTAGTGGAAATTTTATGGGAGGATATTCATGAGTAGCACACTGAATGAGCAAGCAGGAATGGTTTGCAATTTGTATCCCTGAAGAAAACAGCCAAATCCATGTGTTCATAGACCTAAATTATTGAGAACTACTCAACCTACTCAAGCAAAGACTAGATAACCATCTCTGAGGGATATTGTAGCAGGCTTTCCTGCTGAAGGCGGGATGCTGACTTAGATAAATTCCAATTCTCTGATTCTTTAATTCTTAGTTTCTGGTGTTATCATTTCCTCCATTCAGTGTTTGGAGATAATTTCATAGGAAGTACTGAAGAATGCCTATCCAATTGAGGGCAGAGGATAGAGTTCTAATCTCACTGGGTCCACCTGGGTGCTGGAGAGCACTAGAGAGTCTACTTCATCCTAGATGGGATGAGAAAATGTGACTATCAAGCATAATTCTAGGCAAAATTATAAAGAAGCTGGTTTGTCTTCCATGCTTCTCCCTTCCCATTCAGCATCTGCTTCCTTCCTTTCAATGTCCAATTGTATGGGGGTGGCATAGTAACTTGGTGCCCCCACCCCTCATCCTACAGAGTGGTGCCTCTCTGTGGAAACACCCCCCCAAAGTGTCAGACCTTCTCAGACCATCATGCTCTGTTGGAATGCACCTGTTCCTCAAGATCCATTTGTTGACAAAAACCAATTTGACAAAATAATTTGTAGTAATACAAATACAAAATAACATGTAGTAACTAATGACTTAGAACATCCTCATATGTTATTCCTTCCAGAGCAGATTGGTATTTTAATTTAAAGGAGAATAACCAAATATGTAGTCAGGAGACTTGAATTCTTGTTCTTACTTTGCCTCTCACTCATTGTGCTCAATCCATTTTCTCATTCTGGAACTTAGTTTCTTCTTTTATAAAATGGGAGGGCTGAACTAATCAATTCAGTTAATCAACAAGCATCTATTAAGAACTTACCATGCAAAGACACTCTGATTGGAGTTGGAGAGCCACACAAAATTTAGGTAAGCCATGGCCCCTGCCTTTAAAGAGCTTATAGTCTAGTAGAAGGAAAGATAGATAACACATGTATTAAAAACTTACTGTATCCCTGGCACTCTACTAATCACTGGGACTAAAATACAAGCGAGAGAGATAAGTCCCTACACTCAAGATATTTACATTCGGGAAAATTCTGTAGTAAAGGAGATTTAAAGGGAATGGAGAACAGTATGGAGATAGTCAGAAAGTGGCTTAGAGGTCTGGTTTCAGCCAAGATAAAGCAAAATTTCATTTGTCAGATATGTTGGAACCAGGATTGGAGTTCAAAGTTGAAATGAGAGGATTGATGATGATGATCAGAGTGTGGGCAACATGGGGCAGAGATAGCTGGGATAATGGACAGGAACAGATTGTAGAGAGTTTTAATGTCAGGCTAAGGACTTTAAACTTAGCAGGGAATAAGAACATTGAAGGCTCTTTAATAGAGGACATGATAAGATGTTTACAAAAGGAAGGTATTTTGGAAATGTACGAAGGACTGATATAGTTAGATAGAATCTTAGATGGTCGTACAAGAGTTGATAAGGTTTTTAGAGGCCATCCAATCCAAACCCTTCATTTTTCAGTTTAGGAAACAGAAGCCCAGGGTGGTTAAGATCACCCAGGTAGTAGGCGTCACTGGCAGGTTTGAATTCAGCTCCTCTGAGCAGCATTCTTTCTGAGGTTCTCTCCTATACAGCGGCAGTGGGAATAGAGGCATGGGGAGAGAAGAACATGGTGGCATCTAGTCATCTGCACAGCTGATCTAATTGATTTTGTAGAAATGGGCCACTAAATTGGTCTGGGTGGGATGGGGGGAACATTTATGCCTTTACCTCAATGTAAGTTCAGTTGTTTTATACAGAAAAATCCTGCAACAATGAATTTGAATGACGTTCAGACAAAGCAAAATGAATATGTAGGAAAACTCTGACTCTTCTAAATATATTCCTTTCCTGACTTTAGCTTTCAAAATAAATAAATAAAAGTAACCTTTTAGAGCTTAGAAGAAAGTCCTTTCGAGTCATCTCGATAATCTTCACGCAGATAGACACTGCAGAACCCTGAATGCCAAATCCTTAACAATGACAGTTCCAAAAATACTTTTGTGGGTTCTGTAGCCATGATTCTCATTTTGAGATCTCATTTTAAAGCCCACCATCCTACATCTCTATTTTGGCAGAATGAAGACAGTTCATACATGATGGCTAAACCATTAGAAGGACAGAAACAAAAACATGTTGGTAGAGAAGAGACAAGATAAGTGTTCACATTTCATTTTTCAGATGTGGGAATGCAGGAGAAAATGCTACTAACATCTTGAAAAACACAAATGTTTTGGCATGACTGACGTGAGATTTGACAATAGCTCTATCCCTAAAGAAAGCAGCTCTTGTGTTTACTTAAGAAAGGCTATTTTAGATGTGAGGAGGTGGGGGGAAGGGCCTAATACATCATATATGACAGGAGAGAATTGTTTCTACTGTGACTTTGGGGATGTACTTGTATTACAGGCAAGAAATTTAAACTCAAGAAACAACTATAGTTTTCCAGGACAGACAAGTATCTTGGGCACTGGCCACTCATCTCTGGTGCTTTCCGTTGTTCAATGGTTAGTTAAAGGAATGAACTGAGCTTCCCTCTACTTCTGCCTACATTATTTCAAATAGGAAATACTACCCTAAAACTCTTTAATTCCATTACTTTTAATATTACATGCCTTCAGATACTTCATATCGGTAGGTAACTTTGTTATGCAGGTTTCTGTTGGAATTAGCCACTAATAAATGCAGTTTTCCATTTTAACACATAAGTCAGGTCTATGTTAGGTCAATGGGATCATTTATTCATTTTTTCAATATCTATTTATTCAGTTTCTTCCATGTACAGAGAGCTCTATGTAAGGAAAAAATATAAAGAGGAAAAAATTTAGTACCTGCTCTCACGGAGTTGACAATTTAGCAGGGAAGATGTGATCAATACCTAATACATTAAAAACTAAGGGGCAGCTAGGTGTCAAAGTGAATAGAGCACCCACCCTAAAGTCAGGACAACCTGAGTTCAATTCCAGCCTCAGACACTTGACACTAGCTGTATGACCTTGGGCAAGTCACTTAACCCCAATTGCCTTGCTTCCCCCCCAGAAAAAAACAAGCAGAAAAAAACCCAAACAAACAAAAACTATACAAGACCTGTTGTACAGAATTAAAATATGAAAAAAAGCACAAGAGAAGTCTCAATTATTATGTGGGGTTGGAGGAGAAAAAATCCTTTTTGAGTTATCTGGGAAGCCTTCATGGAGGTAAAGATTTCTGCTGGAACTTGAAGAAGAGGGAGGATTCCAAAAGATAGAAAAATGGGTGGTACTATGTTAGGTCTATGTTAGGTAGGTAGAAAAAGATAGAAAAATGAATAGGGTTGAGGAGGAAGGCAATTTAATCTAAACATAAGAAATCATCTGATCCAACAGTTTCATTTTTTAATTATAAACACAATTTCCTTTATTAATGGTGGTAATCAAGGTAAAATTCCCGATTGAAACATTTTGTTAGCATTATGATTAAAGAAACCCAGAAGAAATTCAGGACCTAGGTGAAATACGTTGCAAACAATTATGCAGTTGTTTGGTAGTTTGCAAAGGCCCCTTCCCTGAGCCAGTTAAGGAGATAAAAGGTCTACCACGTATTGCTGATGGCTAATTAGCTTGGCCAAGACCTTGTTGCTTAAATATGGATATGGTTGTTTGCTGAGAAAAGGTCAGAACCAGGGAAGCCTTGTTAACTGAGAAAGGGAATTCCTGTTGTCTGTCTTTCCTGAATGTCTGAATGGGATGTTTATGTGTTTTCCAGTGACATATTGTGTTAAGTTTTTGTATCTTAGCCCAAGGCATCTTATAGGCTTTTTCTGAGCTTGATGACTTCTCAACAGCTCTACTCCCCAATAAGGAGGTCAGTTTTCTAGCAAGGGCTAAGTCTATGATAAAGCCAATTATGGTCCAAGCTACATTTTTTTTTTTTACTATTCTAGAACTATAGGAATAAAACTGGCATGTCTGGCATCAACAAATATGGAAAAGTAATTTTGGGTCTCCTTGATTGCTTTCTATTTACTGGTTTACTTCTGAAATCCATTAAAGAAGAATTTTCAAACATTTAAAACTTTCTAGAAATTCTTTCTAGACCCTCTAGAAATAGACTCTCTTTAGATAGTTACTTCCTATCATTAGAGATTAGAGCAGAGATAGATGACCAACCACTTGTAGAAAACAATGTAGGGAGATTACTGTATCCAATAGGTATGACCTTTGAAGATACTTTCTGCTCTGAAAGTCTTCGATTCTACAATTCTAAGCTTCATTTCCTAGAGATCACATATTCCCCACTCAATGAAACCATTATGTCACTTCACATTTTAATGTTTTATTTTTATTTTAATTTAATTAAATTATTAATTTAATGTTTATTCAATGTCATACCAAACCCAACTTCTGGGAAAAGTAGGCAGCAGTATGGAAAGAAAGTCTATTTAAACCAACATCTTGCACCTTTTACCAAAATAAGCTCCAAATGGATATGTGACCTTGATATAAAAAGTAACACAAAAAGCAAATTAGAGAAACAGGGGAGGAAATAGCTATCAGATGTATAGATAGAAACAAAGTTCATGACCAAAGAAGAGATAGAGAGGATCACTGAAGACAAAATTGATAATTTTGATTACATAAAATTTCAAAAGTTTTTGAGCAAACAAGTTCAATAATGCTAAGATTTAAAGAGAAAAACAATTTGGAAAATGTGCAAGTTTCTCTGATAATTATCTCATTTCCAAGATATGTAAGGAATGGATTTTTCAAGGTTCAGAGTTGGTAGAGCTGGTTCAGATTTTTGAAAGAATTCAATCAGATCTTCTCTTTAGTCAAAGGGAACTTTATTGATGCAAAAGCATGAGGGCCTGAGACTTAGCAGAGCTAAACAAAGGCATTGACATAGAAAAGGACCAGACATATACACAGAGAGTTACACAGACTGTAGGATGATCACATACATTTAGGGTTTCTAAAGGGGGTTGGAGGTTTAGAAACAGGGATGAGGAAGATGGATGACACAGGATAAGGGAGACTGGGGAAATTTTATAACCCAGGATGGGGGGAGACAAGGAATTCCATGGTCCAGGATGAGGGGGAAGTTTTATGGCATTTCAAGATAAGGGAAAAGACTTTAGGTTGCTCTCAGGCTCAGGAGAGCCTCCCAAGGTACTGAGAAAGCAGCCCTTAATATTATATTAACCCGTAGGGAACCTTTGTATCCACATCAGATTCAAACTGATAAGAATAAGAACCACTCCCTAACTGATAAACATGAATACTCTAAGGATATGACCAGGCAGTTCTCAAGGGAAGAAACCTAGAGTAGCTATAGCCATTTAAAAAATGTCCCAAATCACTAATAATCAGAGAAATGAAAATTAAAGCAATATCTGGATTCTATCTCTTACCCATCAAATTGACAAAGATGACCAAAAAAAAAAGAATTATAAATGTTGGAGGAGATGTGGGAAAGCAGGCATATTAATGTTGACAGAACTGTGAATAGACAACCATTCTAGAAAGCAATTTGAAATCAAATATAAAAAAATTTACTAAACAATGTGTGTGCCCTTTGATCTACCTATGCCACTCTTTTATACCTAAAAGAGATTTTAAAAAGAGGAAAAAATCCTTTATGTACAAAAGTATTTAAACTAGGTCTTTTTGTAATAGCAAAGAATTAGAAATTAAAAGAATGGCCAACAACGCAGGAATGATTGAAAAAGTTGGGGTGTGTGAATGTGAAGGCATGCTATTGTGCTGGAAGAAGTGAGGGAAAAGATGCTTTTCAAAGAGGCATAGAAAGACTATGTATCATGTGAAGTGAAGTGAGTAGAACCAGAAAAACAGTTTACACTCTATCAACAGTAATGTATCAACATTATAAAAACAGTTTGGAAGACTTTCATAAACTGATGAAAAATGAAACAAGCAGATCCAGTTTATATAATAACAACCACCCTGTAAAGACAAACAAATTTGGAAGTTGTAAGAACTAGGATCACAATGACTTCCATGATTCCCCAGAGTGGAAGATAAAATGTTACTAAGGTAGAAAAGCGATAGCCTTAGGCTGCAGAATAGGAAGGGTATTTACACAGCCAATGATGAAATTTGTTTTGTTTGACTATGCATATTTATTACAAGAAAGAAATAGGTTTTGCTTTTTTCTCTTTTAGAGGTTGGAGTTGGGAGTGAGAGAGAATAGATGTGGAATGTTGCATGTACTTTCAGATGAGGTAACTATATTTGGCTTTGCTTAGTTGTTTTACAGTTATAAGTGTAAAGAAGGCTGTTACACATAGTATGACGAGTGCATTATTTTGTGGCTTGCAGGGAAGCAGAATAGATACACATCTCTGTACTCTTCTCCCTCCAAGCTTCCCCAAAGATTTTAATTCCTGCTAGAAAGGGAAGCAGGAAGTTGGGACCAGAGGCTGCTCTGTTTTCCTCAGAGGAAAGGGTACCAGGCTAGAATTGTATCCATCTGCTCTCTTAAATATTACTAGTCAAGGGAATACAATCAGCTTCTAACTTCTGATCACTGTGTCATTATTAGAAGAATCAGGACCAAACTCTAGATCTAAGGCTTGACCCCTTTCACACCAAATATCAGTTCCATAATGACACATAGTAAATGACAAAGAAACCTTTTTTTTTTTTTTAATGAAAATCATAGCAAAACAGGAGCCAGCTCACCAAAGAGAAAGTATCCTAGACCTCATCCAAGGAGAAACTCCCCAAAGTCTCTAGCATAGCTAGCTGGGGATAGTAACATGATGGAGACTACTGGCTCCTCTCATGGGTTCCCAGAGTCTTCCTTTAGCAACCTGAAGTGGGGTTAATCTCTTTCATCATTCTTCTGAAAGCTGCAAGTTGGAAGCACCTGAAGCAACCTGAAGCTTGGAGAGTTCCAAAGAAGACTGGATGAGAACTGAATCTCTCTAGCTCTCCACAACTCCACCCCAATGTCAGGGAATTGGTTTCCACCAATAAGGAGAGAATCCCATACCAATGGGCTTTGGGACAGGGGTTACATGAGAGGCCTCTCATGGGATGGGGATAAATCTGTAAATGTTTGTTTTATAAAAATAAAACTATTAATCAAACAATACTTATTAAGCACCTACTATGTGCCAGTCACTGTGCTAAGCACTAGGGACACAGAGAAAGGCAAGAGATAGTCTCTCCGGATGGTTAGGTGGTGCAGTGAGTAAGAGCACCAGAGGAGTCGGGAAGCCCCGGGATCTGTCCAGCCTCAGAAAATTAGCACCCACACATAAAAATAAATAGCTGTGTAACCTTGAGCAAGTTACTTAAGCCCAATTGCTTTAAAAAAAAAAAAAAGGTAGTCTCTGCCCTCAAGGAGCTCAGAAACAAATGAAGGATGACATCATATAAAAAGAAACTGAGGGGTGGCTAGGTGGCACAGTGAATAGAGAACCAGCCCTGGAGTCAGGAGGACCTGAGTTCAACTCTGGCCTTAGACACTACACACACACACACACACACACACACACACACACACACACATGTAGCAGCAAGCACCCCAATATCCCCAGGGTGACTGCCAACACAGGTTCTTAGATCTGCTTTTCAAAAGGAAAGCAACTCAAAATGGGTTAACAAGCTTACTTTAATCAAACAAACACACATTACCTAGTTCAGGGGAAAAAGGTCAGCACCCCGAACTTCAAAGTTACAGAACTTACAGATCAAACAGACAGGCTTCCAAACTGTCCAGCCATTACATCAATACCAAATCACCGTTACCAGAGAGGGAAGCATCAACATCTGGGTTTTCAAAGCCGGGGGGCTCTCAACAACAGCTTCCCAGAGTCTCATCTGGTCAAATCACACAACACTTCTCAAAGTAAGCCCCAAAGCAAAGCCCCTCATCAGAGTTTATATAGCCTTCTCCTGGCTCAAAGAATGTAACCACCCTTTTGATCCACTGCCCAATCACACAGCATCAAGGTGTGGTCATTCCTGAAAACCAAGCCTTCCACCACAGGCTCCATGTGACCACATTCAGCCTATTAGGAGGCAGAGCATATTTTCAAATCAAGGAAGGTTTTCAGAGTCTCTTAAAGCCAATCAAAGGGCCTAGGGGCAGGGAAGATCTTTAAATTTGCATTTCCATTACAACACACACACACACACAATTAGCCATGTGACCTTAGGCAAGCCACTTAACCCCAACTGCCCTATCTTGCCACCTCCAAAAAAAAAAAAAAAAAGAAACTGAAAGGTTCTACCACCTAGCCAAATGGCACAATTAAAGTTAAGGAATGTGGCTGGGTAGGAAATAATGAGAATCACTGTGCTGAGTATCAATAAAACTTTTTTGAAAAAAATGAAAGAGATGAAAAGTGACCCAAAACCACAATATTTATTAATAAAAAGATACTTGGCTATTTTGATGGTGAAAAAGACTTTTGATTGGCTATCATCTCCCCCCTTGGGTCAGCCAATGGCCCCCACTGGGGTCAGGCCACAGCTCACAGTCCTCCATTTTGAAGGCCATTGCTTTAAGATAAAATTTCCTTGACCTGAATTTTTTACTTTAAAATCTTACCAAGAAGCATTACACAGAGAGAAAAATGATTTGACATTAAAACAAGGAAATATGTATTAGTGTTACAAATATATAAATATAATAACAATAGCTAGCATTTACATAGTACTTTAAGATTTGCAAAGTACTTTATAAGTATTATTTTATTTGCTCCTTACTACAACTCTTGAAGGTAGATTCTATTATTATCCCCGTTTCATAGATGAGGAAACTGAGATACACAGTTAAGTGACATGCCCTGAGTCACATAGCTCTTAAATGTCTGAGGATGAATTTGATTTCAGGTCTTTCTGACTCTGAGTCCAAAGCTTTATCTATTAGGTCACCTAGTTGCCTATTAGCAATGTATAAAAGCATGATGTGCAAACATATAGTAGGTGTCTTATCAATGTTTATGGATTGATGCATATGAAACAGTAAAGATATTCTTATACTGGAAAAATAAAAAGTTTTCATAGCACCACCAAATCTTAGAGGTAGAAGAGATTTTTCAAGAGCAAGTCTAGGTCATTTAACATGGGAAAAACCAAGGCTGTTTCCCCTCATTTTCTTTTTCTCCTATATGTTTGACCAGCACACCCAGCATTTTCTCATCTGCAATTTCATTTAATCCTCCAAAAACATGAGAAGTGGTCAAGAAATATCACATTCCCCTCTTTTTTGTTTTTCAGATGGGGAGACTCAAGCATAGAGAAATGAAGCCCTCAACTAATAGTAATTCCTCTTCTTAAATTCTTTCTACTAGACCCCATTCCTACTGCATGTTTCCCCAACAACAACAAGGTTTTGTTGTTCTTTTGCTTTGTTTTATTTTTAACATCAGAAAATATGTCAACATTTGGGTATCTAGTCTTGAAAATATGTTTTCAAGGTGACAGCACATTCTTTGAGTATTTGAAAAAGTATTGAAAGGGAAACTGACCCTACTGGGAATTTCTGAGTCCTTAAAGAAAATAAGGCAAATTCTCGTGTGCTAGAAGCAGCCAGCTAACCATCTCTGAGGCTTGGGAAGGAGTGAATAAATATTCCAGTCATCCTTTATCAGGCAAGGTATAGGGCCTCTGCATCTGCTTATTTTTTTCCTGCCTTGATGAAGCCTAAGACAAAAGAACAGCTAGTGTTCAAGTCATTGACTAATGCTGAGTATACATAGAGAGAAACAATGTCCCACATCATCAACTTTAAATATTCTATTTTGTTTTATTTTCTGAATGAAATGGTATGGAACAGTGTAATGAGCAACAGAAATATGAAACCAAGAAGCAATTAAATCTTCACAGAAGCAAAATGAGTGCAAACAAAGGGTCTGCTTAAGTTAGCAAACCAGCTGACACTTAGGTACGACATTCTCTAAGTTCATATACCTACTCTTTGGTTGCTATAAATTTTCACCTGCTGAGCAAACACTATTGAATCACTAGAAACTCATTTACCATTTCTTCAATGGTAAAAGGTAGGTTTGTCACAAGGCCCTGTTAAGTCCTTTCCCCTCTATTCAAATATAGTCAGTCTTTGTCTATTTGGTGTACAATCTAACATAAAGACTGAGTAGGTATAAAAGAGATCTAGAGGAAATCACCATTTTAAAAAGAGGCCCTAGTTGATAGAACCATAACTAGAAATTTATGCACTTGGGGCAAAAATAGAATCGAGGCAGTGGTACCTCAAAGGATAGTCCAAATGGGAGGGGGAGGCAGCATCAGGAGAGAACAGTTTGTGAAAAATTCACTTTGGGCTGTGCCCCCACCACACTCTTCTCCATCTACTGAATTCCTCTAACCTACTTTGTAGGCACACAACCCCACCTTCTTCCAGGACCTGCTTCCCTACCCCCATTCTCCTGGATGTAGATCACGCTTGGCCTTTGTATTTGGAATTAAGGAATATCCCCACCCCCATCAAAATCCTGAGACAAAGCCTTGACACCCACACCCTAGGTATTTAACCAAATAGTATAAAGAAATCTGAATAAACATAATTGTCCCTTATATTGAATTTGTGTAGATAGAATGGGGTTCTGAAAAGGAGTAGTGCTGGCACTGGTGACCAATTATCCTCCAAAAGAAATTATATTACAGTGATTATGGCTCAGAACTTCTGTGCACCTGATAAGCATTCCAAAGGAGTATTCTTTTTGTCAGATTGCCTTGCAATGCACAACCCATAGACACAGTCATTTTCAAGAAGAGATAATTTAGAGGAAATGATATCAAATTATGTTGCCACATTTCCTTTTTTTCCCCTGTCACTAAAAGAATTTCCACTACTTTTCTCTTTCCTTACAAAGAATGCTCCCTAAATTGGTGTTTCTCTTGTTACCCTAAGTAGCATGGTCAAGGGGAAAAGATGTAGGCTTTTGAATCAGAGGAGCTGGCCTGCCACTCACTTGTCTAACCTTGGGCAAGTCTCTGAGTCTCAGTTTCCTTATGTGGAAAAATAGAGGGGAGGGAAGGGAAGAAGTTCATGCCTCCTTCCTATGAGGAATAAAGATGGAATGTGGCCTTGAGCTAGCCAGAGAAGTGTGATATTTACTGGGACAGAATCACACCATGGTTTTTGTGAGAGGAGCAGAAGCAGTTAGAATTTAGGCACCAGGGACAAGGTTTTCTCTTCCTGATACTGGGTCCTCAGCCTTTACAGTTTTCCAGCATTTGGGGTAGATTTCTATGGTAGCTTCACAGGAGCTCTCTATTCTGGGGTCTACGTGATGGCTACTTTGACTTCATGGTTGACAAAGGATTGCTGAGAATAAGAGCATCTAGACTGTGTGTTGAAATTCAAATAAGGACCTGGAAGTATATAATCCTCCTTCATCTCTATTTTTAAATGCATGCATTGTGTGCATAAAGTCATTAGTAACCATGTTTTAGAATCAGATTCCCCATGTAATGAAGTTGCCTAGTAGATTGGTATGTTTGTTTTTGGAACCATATTTTCCCAAAAGTAAACAGTATACTTTTCATTCCTATGTGACAATAAATATACATCCCTGGTTTTAAAAGAAAAAAAGAAAAATGAGGGGTTTAGATAAAATAATGTCTGAGATGATCACTTTAACCTCAAATCTAAGGTCTGAGGAGGTTTTCCATTCTAAAGAGCCAGAGTCCTAAATGTCCCACTTTGTGGGACAGATTGTATCACACGATCAGATGCTGGGAGGGCTTAGAAAAAAATTAAAAAATTTTTCTATGTCCTGAAATATTTGTAGATGCAAATTTCATTGTAAAGAAATCAGCAAAGCACTACAACTCTGAGCCATTGACTAAAAGCTCCAAAATACAATAACAGTTCCCCGGCTGATAAATGGTCAAAGGATATGAACAGTCAGTTTTCTAAAGAAGAAATCCAACCTATCAATAGCCAAATGAAAATAAAAATGCTCCAAATTACTAATAATTAGAGAAATGCAAATGTAAGCAAGTCTGAACTTCTACCTCACACCTATCAGATTAGCAAAGTTGACCAAAAAATGGAGAATGACAAATGGTAGGAGGCCTATGGGAAAATAGGCATATTAATGTACTGTTGGTAGAGCTATGAACTGCTCCAGTCATTCCCAAAAGCAATTTGGAACAACAAAAAAGTTTCTGAACTGTCCATACTTTCTAACTCAGTGATACCACTATTAGGTCTATGCCCCCAAAGAGATCAAAGAAAGAAGAAGAGCCTACAAAAATATTTATAACAGCAATTTGTGCAGTGACAAAGAACTGGAAACCAAGAAGGTGCCC
Source organism: Gymnobelideus leadbeateri (assembly GCA_011680675.1). Taxonomy (NCBI): domain Eukaryota; kingdom Metazoa; phylum Chordata; class Mammalia; order Diprotodontia; family Petauridae; genus Gymnobelideus; species Gymnobelideus leadbeateri. The sequence continues at coordinate 833,998 of WOXC01010095.1, read as the reverse complement.
ATCAATTGGAGAATGGTTCAACAGATTGTGGCATTACAAATTTAATGGAATGCTATTATACCATAAGAAATAACAACAGGAACTGTTTTAAAGAAAACTGTCAAGACTTGCATGAACTGATGAAGTATGAAGGGAGCATAACCAGGAGAACAATGTATACAATAACATCATTGTAAAGACATAGCACTTTGAAAAAATTGAGAACTCTGATCAATGCAGTGATCAACCAGAATTCCAGGGAACTCATGATAAACATGCTATCCATATCCTGAAAGAATTATAATGGACCCTGAGTGCAGATAGGGTGGGGTGTAAGGGTAATGTAATTTTGTATTTGAAAGATCCCTTTGTGTTGGCAAAGGTAGCAAGTACTTAGCACTTGGTAACTGATCAATCCTCTGTTGGGGAAACAGAAGGTATGAACTCCTATCTCCTGTTGCTGATGTAACAGGAAGGGGTTGGCTGAAACAGGAAGCTAATGCTGTGTGTATATAAGAAAAGCCCCAGAGAGGCATAGTCAGAATTTTCTTAATACCAGGATCTGGTGGCAGAGCAGCTACAGAAGAGAGAATGTCGAACTGAGGCAGAATTTCCTAAGAACTTGTGGTGGTGGAGCTTCTTCTGAACAGTATGCCAGGAGCCCAGGAGCCCAGGATCCAGGAGCCAGGAACTCAGGAGCCAGGAGCCCAGGTGACTGAGGAAGCATGACTGGGATGCTGAGACTTTGTTTGTTTGTGGCTTGGTTGAGCCTTGAATTCCCTAGAGCAGAAATGGTGAAGGATCTAACATGGACTTCATGTGTGAACTTCAATGTGGATCAGGACCTGCCCAGAGAGCTGGTCAAGGAATCAGGAGCTGTCTGCCATTGATCCCAGGTGACAGTCTGGTGAATCCAGGTAGAATCTGTGACCATGGAAGGGGATCCAGGGAATCTGAGAACAGGCCCCAAGTCAAGATGAAAAGACCTCTCCTTGGGTACTGAGTAATTAAGGAATTATAGTTTACTAGTGATTTAAGGGGTAGAGGGTTTTGTGTATCATACTTAGTAATTGATTGCTGAATAAGTGACTGATTGAGTTAATCAAGACTTTGCCCCAAGAGTGGAAGACTTTGACTATTGTATTTTGAGACTATGTTGTGAATATTATATTGTGATTTTCTGTGATAAGTTGTAATATTGTGAATGCTGTCCCTTGATTTTCTGTGAAATTTTTGCTTTGATTTGTTATGGAATAAATAGAGTGATCACTATACTGTGTAATCAAAACCTTAAAAGCTGTTCACAGTAGCATTCTTCTGGAAAGCTGCTTGTGCATGGCATTACATGGGGAGAGAGAAGGAGAGGGGGGGAGGAGAAGGGAGAGAGGGAAGAAGAAGGAGAGAGAGAGGGAAACAGAGAGAGAGAAAGAGAGTCAAAACAAGAATTCATTTTTCTTGGCTATGCATATTTGTTGAAAAGGGTTTTGTTTTCCTCCCTCTTTCAATTGGGGGAAGTGGGAAGAAGATAGCTTTTGTTAATTAAAAAAAATGTAATTTAATTTTTAAAAACATAGTAACAACATACCAGTGGAAATGCTTTTTAATAGTTGTATTAAGAGATAGATCTCACGCTTATCTTAAGGATTAATCTAAGAAGGGTTTAACCTTTGCTTGTGTCATAGACTTAGTGGTATGCTGGATCCAAGATCTGATAGTTAAATTTTCAGTTTGAGAATTTATACCTGAGAAATCAGCAAACGCTATAAATAAGGGCTTGATTTATTGTTTCATTGATTGTCTAGATTTAAGAAATTCATGGAAAAATGTTAATAATGCAGGTGAAACTTAAAAGTGTGTTGTGCTTTGTGGAAAGTTACTTTTTAAACATTTACCAGCACAACCATGCATGGACCCCATTGATAGTCTAGTGAAGCTTCTAATACCTTCTCAGAATGTTATTTTTTAAATAATTGAAGGAAATTCTAAATTTTAGTTTGAGATTAGTAAATATGGATCCTATATCTAGATGGATATATCAGACTGGACTAGATAGATACATAGATACATACATGTGTATACATACACATACATATATATGTATGGGTGTATATATATATATATATATACATACACATATGTGTATCTATGTATATGTTTTGTTTGGCTAATGAGTTTTATTGAATCAGATCCAAATTCTCATTATAATCCTGCTTTTAATGGGGCATCATTGTCATGGCTTTCCCTGCTTAAAGGATTTTGACCTGTCTAATGGGAGAGCCTATTCATGATGGCTTCCACGGAAGGACACAGCAGAGTTCAACTCAATTAAAGGTCAAGGAGGTTTGAATTTCTGGGGATTTAGGTAATTATTTACCTTTCATGAATTTAGACATTTCTCATAAGGTATCCATCTGGAACCTGCTTCTTCAAATGGGTGACAGTTTTCCCCTCAGTAGTAAAACATGCTAACTGCCCAAGAGCTTGGGTCTGCCTTCTTTACACCTCAGAGGTGGGAGTTTTAACCTGATAGCACGAGAACATTCATGCAAATACAATTGCTGTTCAGTTGTGAACTTGAGGGCTGACTGTGTCACCTTTGTGTCCCAGCTCCTAGTGTCTCTCACATCATAGTATTTATGAAAGATTTGTGGATGTGAATTAATGATAAGAGGCTCTTCCCCTAATCTAGTGATTCACTTAAAGGAAAGGGAAGAAATGATAAAAAGTGTGCCTTCCTCCTAGCCACAGTAAGTACTATTGACATATGCTGCCAGGCTAGCTTGACTTGGTAGGGGGATTAAATTTGTTCCATTGAAGCACTGAGTGAAAATTGCAAAGGTTATATGGGGGGAAAATAACCCTGATAATAAGAGCCATCTGAAAATGTAGTGGGCTGCCTTGGGAAGTATAGTGGTTTCCCTTCCATTAGAGGTTTGCCAGCAAAGCCTGGATGGCTGCTTGAGTGAGGGTTGACGAGGGTGTTTTTTAGGTACAAGTTGGACTAGATGACTTAGAGATTCCTTCCAGTTCTGAGATTCTATGAATCTGTGACTTTGAGTGGGGAGCCTATCAAGGGACTGAAGGTGACAAGAAGAGGAGTAGAAAGAGGAACAGTTATCAGAAAAGATCAGAAGAAAGGGATCAAAGAGGTACAGGCAGAAAAGGTGAAGTAATTTTTTGAGAAGGATAAATGGAGTGTAGAACCTGAGAGCAAAATTTCATGGTAAGCATATAACAAAAATTCTGAGCAGATGGATGGGACAAAAGGTGAGGGGGCTCTCAGTGGATGGTAAAGATTGCTGTAGTAAGCAGACTGTATAGTGTTGTGCAAGCATGTAAGAAGGACTGAACATGAGCACTTATTAGGGTTATAGATTCTCAGATTTAGAAGGAATTTAGAGGTCACTTATTCCTACCCACTGACCTGTTCATGAATCCCCTTGATTACATTCCTGACAGGTAAGGTTGCCCCATCTTTGCCTGAAAATCTCCACTAATGAATGGAACAAAGAGAACCTAAATAATCTCAGGTGGGGGAAAGAATCCTTCATGAAGAGAGTTCATTTTGAGAAGGAAATTACTGTCTTGACTCACTGCTAAAGCAGTTGTGCATTTGGAGTTGGATTTCACTCCTGTTCTATATGGGGGGGGTAGAGCATGTGTTGGGGAGTGGGGAGACACATTGATTCTGGTAACTGGAATAGTAGAGAATTGCTGCATGAGAAAACCAACTGAGAAGACCTTACCTTATCCTCACAACTTTCTCCAGGCTACCGATAAAGATTAAGCCTTTTCCAAGGGGCAAATTTACTTGGGCTTCTATTCTCTTGACTCTCTTAGTGATTATATAAGTAAGTAATTTGAAGTCCCATGGGATCTGACACCTTCTTGTTTGCCTTCCTGCACCCCAAACATCCAACTTCAGAATCAGACTTCATTCAAGTCCATACTACCTTCTATTTACAACTAAAGTGGGTTGTTGTCCTTTGTTCTCAAAGATGACCAAAATGACATCACTATGGTAGAGGCAAGTTTCAGTGTGTCAGACTGTGACTGATCAGACCAATATGAGCTCGGAATGTTCTACCACAGGTCAGGCACAAATAGTTCATGTGAATATTTGGGGTGGATTCTCTAAATTCTCCCTATTTCCTTTCAACGATTTTAATTCTGCCAACTAAGACAGCCTGTCTGTAGGAACAGATTTACTTAGAAGGACGAATCCATGAATAAAACAATAGAACTTTAGAGTTATAAACCACCAGCTGTTTCAGTCATGTCTGATTCTTTGTAACTCTATGTGGGATTTTCTTGGCCATGGATTGTCATTTCCTTTTCCAGCTTATTTTACAAATGAGAAAACTGAGGCAAATGGGGATTAACTGATTTGCCCATGGTCACTCAGCTAGTAAATATCTGAAGTTGGATTTGAACTCAGGTCTTCTTGATGCCAGGCCTAGCACACTATCCACTGAACCACCTAGCTGCCCCCAAATCTATTAAACATTCTCAGAGATAAGTGATTGTTGACAAAGTGATCAAGTTCTTGAAGGCCTCCAGTGAAGAAGAACCCATTACCTTCCCATTCTACTTTTGGTTAGTTCAGTTTGTTGGGATTTTTTTTTCACCAATATCAAATCTAAATCTGCCTCTCTCAACCTTTTCCTCCTTGTTCTTGGTTCAACCCTCGAGGGCCATAGAGAATAAGTGTCATCTTACCTTCACATGACAGCACAATTCTCTGCTAAAGATACCTCTCATGACCTATTTAGGGTTAGGTCTGACTCAGGCTAATTCTTTGGTGTAATGGTAATGGGAATTTGAAGACCTTCCCTGCTCCTTAACAAGCCTAAGGGAATTTGAAGACCTTCCCTGCTTTGAAAATAAACTCTGCCCCCTAATAGGCTGAATGTAATCACATGGAGCCTGTTGTGGGAAGAGATTGCTGAAGGGTGGAGCAGAGCCCACAAGAAGCTGGCAGTCAGAGCAGCTAGATGATTGGGAGGAGAGGATGCTTCCAAGGGAGACAGATAGTCTTGTGAGTAAGTATCGGTCTTTCATTGGTTTGTGGGAAGGGTAAAGGGTAAATGTTGTGGTGTATTAACTTCTATGTTTACATGATGGATTTAGTTTCCTGGTGTTGGGATTTGGGTTTATGGTGTTTGAATAAATGTTTTGTTTCTGTCTTCTATATGAAGAGTCTGTTATATTTTGTGACCAAGCCCCACACATGTATATTTATAGTGACTGTGGACACTGTGAATATTGCATTGCTATTACACTTGGTAGTTTAGGTTTGACATTGAGATGAAACTTTTGTAGATCATTCAAGAGATGAAAAAAGGAGGCTTATTTGGCCATCAAAGGAGAAGGACATTCAATAAGGATAAGTATCTAGGATAACTCAAGTTCATTCAGGTGAGCAGAGATCCCCTGCTTCTAAATAGTCCCCAGTTGTCCACAGGAGCATCAGAGAGAGTCTGTTTTTGTACTCAGGTGATCAGGAACCTAAACCCTTAGTCCCCTGAACCAAATAAATCTCAAGGACAGTTCCAATATCTTCTCAAGAAAAACTAGTCTGACTTTCAGGAGAAAGAGGGTTAGGATATTGCTCTTATCATATGATTTCTCTAAGTCTTGTCTAGACTAAGTATACTTTCAACTCATCCTTATTAGACTGAGAGTTCCTTCAGAGCAGGGACTATTTTTTTGCCTTTCTTTGTATCTTCAGTTCCTGGTATATAGTAGGTGCTTAATAAATGCAAGTTACTTGATTGACTGATATAGTATGGGATTAGTGAAAAAGAGAGGCCACCATGCTATGAATAGGGAGAAAAACAATGGAAAGGACATCAGAGAGCCTAAGTGATTCTCATTACAGCCAGCTCCATTTGGTTCTGCAGCTTGCTCAGAAGACTCCTAGGTCCTTTCTATTGATTTCAGGCACAAGTTCTTCAATCTGGTCAGGTGACTGTAGACCTGTAGCTATTGCCCTTGTCCAACCTCAGATATCTGTTTTTGGTTTTGGACTCCAACCAGGACCCTGAACTGAGCCAATTAGTTCATCTAAAACTCTGTACCACAACCCTACTCAATCCAGGACAAGCTACCACTGACAAATTGAGCTGCAGTATTCTGCCCATATAATCCTCTATGAAAACTGATCAACTTTGTCCATTGTATTAACAATAGTAAAAGCAGTCTCATCACCCATTAAAGAATAATTAAACCCTTGTTGTTGTTCAGTCATGTTGGACCCTTTATATCTCCATGTGGGGTTTTCTTGGCAGAGATACTGGAGTGGTTCACCATTTCCTTCTTCAGTTGATTTTTACAGATGAGAAAACTGAGGCAAATAGGGTTAAGTGACTTGCCCAGGGTCATATAGCTAGTAAGTGTCTGAGGCAAGATTCAGGCTCAGGAAGATGAGTCTTCCTGACTCCAGATCTAGCATTCTATCTATCCACTGTGCTACCTACCCAATTCACCCATTATCTATAGACAAGTACTAGGGGATCCTTGAAAAGTAAGGACCATTAGGTTTACATTGGGGAACAGTGGGTTTGTCAGAATTCAGTTGAAGGGTCAGAGAATCATTCTAAAAGATTCTTCTCCCTTCACAAGTGTGATTGATGACTGCTTTCTCAGAGTGAGGCAAAAGAATAATAGCTTACTTTTGTGTAAGGCTTCAAGGTTTACACAACATGTTTCTCATTAGCACCCTCTGAAGTGAGGTAAATGGTGGAAGCATTATTATGCCCATTTCACAGATGAGGAAAAAGAGGGACAGAGGTAGAATAACAAAAGGTGGGTATGAACAAGGTACCATGGTCATAACTCAATAAAGCCCACTCACTATTTCTTGGATGACTGAGTGTTTTGTAAGACCCAAGCATCAATGTCTTTTAAACATAAGCTGTCGTCATTGGTCACCAAAAATACAAAAATACAAAAGAAAATACACCAAAAATACAAAAGATTGGGTTGGATAATTCTCTGGAAACAGGGGATTTGAAACAGCACTAGATAGGACAGTGGAATGAATAGGCTTTATCTTAGCCCATGACAGTGACTGGCTTTTACTGACTGCCTAGCTGTGTCTATGAAGTCTATTACATCCGAAGAGCCCACCTAATTAGCATGCAAATGAAATTGAGCAAGAGCAAAAGCTAAGTGAACCAGGCAAGGCCATTGTCCCTCATCCACCTGGTCCACATTCCTGCCTTTGCTAAGTAAACGTGTCACAACAACAACAAAATCAACCCTGGCTTTTGCTCCATATTCTGGGCATTTTAACAACCTTCTTGTTTCCCTACATATACTAAGCCCTGACATTAGCCTGAACTTTAAAAACAAATGAACAATCAACAGAATTAACATAAGGCACAGTTGTTGGGTTTTTTTTTTTGCCTCTCATAAAAATAGAGAAAAGAATGTGTAAAATTAATAAATTAGTGCCTTCTGATGAATGGAAAACTGCAGCTCCAGGTAATTGAGGTTTGGCTATATAATTGGTTTTGCTAATATTCAATAAGTATGAACATTAGCATTGCAAATATTTTGCTTTCAAGCTGTTCCCTTCTGTCTTTTACATGGAATCATAAAATGTAGAGTACCAACCTGGAGTTGGAAATCCTGGGTTCAAATCCTGATTTTGACAATTACTAGCTGTACAACCTTAGCTAACGTCTCTGAGCCATAGCTTTCCCTTCTGTAAAATGGGTATAACAGTGCTTGCTCTGCCTTGCTCATAGGGTTGTTCTAAGGAAAGCACTCGATAAACTTTAAAACATAATATAAATATTTCACTATTATGTAGTTCTTGTTTTCTTTCAGTCTGACATCTGCTGAAACTTTGTTACTTTCAGAGACTTTGTTTAGTCCCCTTGGGTTGTCTCTGATCTATATCTGCTCTTCCAGCTGTCAACACCCTTGATTTCTACCCAAATATAGAAGGAATTCCAACCGCCCCCTGGCCTGTTAGCCAGAAAAGAGCTGATTGGGGCAACATCATGTCACTGGAGGGTCATTGTCATTTGTTGGAAATGTCCATTCTCTTAAGCAGGTCATAAATGTTTATTCTCCAGGAAATCTCCAGCATCTTAAAAAAATAAAAAAGAATCTCATATATCAGTTCAGAGGCATCATGGCACAGTGGATTGACTATAGGATTTAAAGTCAGGAAGACCTCTATTCAAAGCCTATTTCTAATACTTACTAGCTAGCTGTGTGGCTACCACAAATCATCAAACCACTTTGAACCTCAGTGTTGTCACTTGTAAAACAGGATTAACAATAACCTATGGTTTTTATTTCAGGAGGAGGGGTGAGACTCCAATGGGATAACAGATATAAAGCACTTTGCACATTTTATACTATATTGTTTTTTATATTATCAGTATCATATTAAGCACCTACTATGCTTCAAGTACTGTGCTGTCTGTGTTGAAGATACAAATAAAAAAAAGACAGTCCCCTTCTTCCCCCCTCCCCCCAGCCTAGGGAGTTTACAGTCTAAAAGGGGGTGACAACACACAAAAGGAAGGTGAAAAGGGGCAGGGCTGGAAAAGAAGGGGTAGATACCAGGGGTTAAGGGCATCATTCATGTTCTTTGTTCAAACCACACAGAACTTCTTTTAGTTTTTGTTTTGTTTTTCCTTTTTGGAGGGGGGAAGGCAGGGCAATTGGGGTTAAGTGACTTGCCCAAGGTCATATGGCTAGTAATTGTAAAGTGTCTGAGGTCGGATTTGAACTCAGGTCCTCCTGACTCCAGGGCTGGTGCTCTATTCACTGTGCCACCTAGAAGCCCCCCACACAGAACTTCTGATGGAAAATAGAGTTAACATGGACAGTCTTAATGGCTGCTCTATGTAAAAGAAAGCTCTGAGAGGAGCTTAGCACTCCACCTTCCAGCTCTCGAATCAGAGAGGAGTGGAGGCTGAGGGCTGAGTTGGTGTTGAGTATCCAAATCTAAGTTAAGAGGTGATTTCAGGTGATCTTGAAAGGGGCATCCTGTGCTTTGGAATTGAAACTTAATAGAGCTACATATGGGAAAAAGAGCATTAGCATTATGTCATTATATGTCATGTTATATCATATCATTTATGTTATATGTTATTAATATTTATCATGTAATTATTAAATTAAAATTGATATCATTTTTGTTTTGTGTGTGAGTATGCCAGCCACAATGCCAGGTACTCAATAAATATCCATTAGATTGGATTGACTAGAACAAAACTGGCCTTTGTCTAAAGAAAATCAAGCAGCAACAACTTTTCCTGGGTGGACATGCATAGTCCTCCTACCCACGCCCACCGCCACCCAGATGACTGCCACAGAATTAGTACCAAGAGGTAACCTGTATTCCATGGTCACATTAAAAAAAGAACATGAACAAAGACCCCTTTTCTCATTTCCCTAAAGTCACTTTCCTTAATGTGAATCTAAAAGCCAAAAGTCACCAAGGAATGAACCAATATTTTCACAATTTAATGTTTCAAAGTTTCCTTAATGAACATATAGCACAGCACACTGGTGCCCTCTAGCTCCAGATAGAGCAGAAAGAGCCACCAGGATGTTAATGATACAGAGTTTTGAAGCAATCTGATCATATTCCAATAGAAATGGGGCCACTAAACCATATGTAAGGATTCTGAAGGCTGGATATGGACTTAGAAAACAATATACTAACATTATCTATTTTCAACTGTATTTTTATTGGGTATTTCCCCAAATACAAACATTTAATCCATTCTGGAGGTACTCAGGAGTGTCGTAGGAACAATGTATTCTGTAGGATGTTTGACATCTCTGCTTGAAGACATGTAAACAAAGTGTTTTCCTTGCAATAATCCTGTTAGGCAAATATTGCAAATTTCATTGATTCTATTTAATAGAGGAATTACTGATAGTGGCTATTGAGTCAGTCTTGAAGTCAGAAAGATCTGTGTTTAAGTCTACCTCTGACATACTGGCTGTGTGACTCCGAGCAAGTCACTTAACCCTGTTTGCCTCAGTTTTCTCATCTATAAAATGAACTGGAGAAGAAAATGGCAAACTACTTCAGTATTTTTGCCAAGAAAACACCAAATAGGGACACAAAGAGTCAGACGTGACTGAACAACAACAAAATAATTAGGCACCCATCTTTATTTGTATAGGAGCTGCTACACCAAATTAAACGCTATATCTATTAATTAACAAATGAGGGAACTGAACAGAAGAGGAAATTACAATGAATAATAACAAGTATTATTTGGGGCAGGGAGGTGGCTCAGTGAATAGAGCACTGGGTCTGGAATCAGGAAGACCTGAGTTTAAATCTGACCTCAGACACTTACTATAACTGTATGATCTGGGCAAGTCACTTTACCCTGTCTGCCTCAGTTTCCTCATCTGTAAGATGAGCTGGAGAAGGAAATGGCAAACCCCCCCAGTATCTTTGCCAAGAAAACCCCAAATGGAGTCACAAAGAGTCGGACATGACTGAAACATCTCAACAGCAATAACAATTAACAAATGAGGAAACTGAAGCTTTGAAATTGCCTATAGTTACATCTCCTAGGTGTGTAAGGTAGGATTTCAACCTGATTCTCCTGACTATCAAACCTAGTGTTCTTTTTACTCTAACCTGTTGCTCCAGAAGATGTATCCAGCCTAGGTTCTTGGATTAGAACTTCCCAGAGCACCAATCATGACCTAAGAAGGGAGAATTGTCTAGGACAGGGTCATAAGTCTGCCCTGCTACTATTGTTCAATCATTTCCAGTGACATAAACTACTTAGGAAGCAATCAGAGACTGGGCAGGAGTTCACATAGATCTGTGGAGAGTGTGAGTCCACAAAGCTCCCGGGTACATGTGAGAGGTATTTTATCACACTATTATTAGGAGCAGCAGCAATCAATAAATAAACGAATTACGTTGCATTTGTGCCCTGTAGTTTAAAGGGCTATAGCAAAAGTTGCAGACCTATTAGTTCTGTACAGAAATGTAATTCTGAGACACTTCACAGCTACCAGAAGAGATGTATTTCCTCTCAGCTCGAATTAAATACTGGCTAGCAGAGAGAAACGGGATAGTGTTGATAACAGGTTACAAGATTATTCTTTTCAGGAATCTGATTCTAGTCGGTGTTTTCATAGTCCGGCCATGTCTAGGGGCCACCCTACCCTGTGTGACTTGTCTGCCTAGGAAATAGTATCTCCTCCACCAGCCCATCTCTAATTCTTATTAAAAGTATTATTCATTCATTAAGGGCCTTTTTAGGGAGCTACAAATTAGTTACATGAAAGGCAGCATGGCTTAGAGTCTGGATTCAAGTTATCCCTTATCAGTACTCCCTCATTAGAGGGCTGAGCAAAAACAAACAAACAAACAACTTTTCCCAAAGCCTTCCTTTAAATAGGGGCCAGCACAAGAACTGGAAACTGAAAGGATACCCATCAACTGGGGAATGGCTGAACAAGATGTGGTATATGAATGTTAATGGAAGATCATTGTGCTATAAGAAATGATGAACAGGCAGACTTGGAAAAAGCTAGAAAGACGTATATGAACTGATGCTAAGTGAAGCAGCAGAACCAGGAGAACATTGTAAACAGTAACAGCCGTAGTGTGTGATGACTGACTTTGATAGACTTGGCTCTTCTCAGCAATGCAAGAACCTAAAACAATTTCGAAAGTCTCAAGATAGAAAATGCCATCTACATCCAGAGAAAGAAATATGAAGTCTGAATGCAGAGTGAAGCAGACTATTTTCTTTTTTTTTTGTTGTTTTGTTTTGTTTTTCTTTCCCATTTATTCTAATTCTTTTATACAACATGACTAATATGAAACTATGCTTAATAGGAATGTATATGTAAAGCCTAAGTCAGATTGCATGCTGTCTTGGGGAGGGGAGAGAAGGAGGGGGAGAAAATTTAAGGAAGTGAATGCTGAAAACTAAAAATAAATTTTTAAAAATTAAAAAAAAGTAAACAGGGGCCAGTAGCCCAGTAACTTTTTCCCCCCTTTTCTTTGGAGTGGGGAAGGCAAGGCAATCGGGGTTAAGTGACTTGCTCAAGGTCACATGGCTAGTAAGTGTTAAGTGTTTATGGGTTGAGAAGTCTGGAAACTGCCACAGTTGCTAGTGATTCACTCTCCTGAAGTCTGCTCCCACCAACACTGGTTGGGGCTGCCCTGGGGCCAGAACCACATGGTTTCCATGGGACTGTGCTCTGCTCCCAGCAGGGTGCAATAGACCCTTCCTATAGGCCTGCCAGGCTGCCTTCAGTGGGAGATCTGTTTCTCTCTGTCACTTTGTGGGTTCTAAAGCTCTAAAATTTGTTAGATAGAATTTTCTGATCAACACTGTGACTAACACTGTAACTAACCAAAGGGCTCATGATGAAATATGCTATCTTCTTCCTTTTTTCCTTCCTTCCTTTCTTCCCTCTATCTTTCCTTCCCCCCTCCTTCCTTTCTCCTTCTTATCTTTCCCCTCCCTCCCTCTCTCTTCCTTCCTTCCTTCCATCCTTCCTTCTTTGTTTACTTTCTTCCATCCCTCCTTTCTTATTTTCTTTCTTCCTTTCTCCCTCCCTTTTCCCCTTCCTATCTTCCTCCCTTCCTCTCTTTCTTTCTTCCTTTTTTCCCCTTTCATTCTTTCTTCATCAACTATAAAACGGGGACAATAATAGCACCTACCTCAGAGTATTATTGTGAGGATCAAATAAGATAATGTATTAAAGCACTTTGCACACTTAAAACACTACATAAAATAGTTATTAAAATTCTGAAGTAATTGATGTTCCCTGCCTTACCGAGGATCACACAGGTAATAAATGACAGAGCAAGGATTTGGATCCAAGGCCTCTGACTCCAAATCCAGACTCAGTCTACTCCACCAAGTATCCACTAAAGGAAGAAGAAGGGGGCCTTGCCCTTCACTAGAGTGTGCCCTGTGATCTGTAAAATAATTGATTCTTTGCTGATGTGCTGTTTGCTTAATTTAGGGGCAACAACCGAACTAAGTGTACTTGAATCTGAAAAGCCAGTGTCCTGCCATAATTACAACCACAGTTGCTGGGAGGCTGATGATTACTCTTAATTTGAGTATTTCATTTCGTGCCTGGAAGCAAGAGATTAAAAAGAACATTTTACCTTCCTGGGATAACATTTTTCTTGCAATTGTTATAGTAGCTTAGTCTGTCTCTCAGCTGGTCTTGCTCCTTTTCTTTTTCCTACACCCTTCAGGTGTCAGTCCCAGTCCTTCTCAGTGAGGCCAGCCCACATTCCTCTCTCCCTTCTCACATTCTCCGAGTTCTTCTTGCCTTTGTTATGCCTATTACACATTTGCATTGAATAGAGGGGTATGGAGGGAAAGAGAAGAGAGAGAGAGATACAGGAAATACAGATAGAGGAGAGAGGAAGAGAGAAGAGAGAGATAGAAAGAGAGAGAGGGAAATAGGAGAGAGACTGACACAGTGGGGAGAGACAGAGGAGAGACAAAGAGAGAGAGAGAGAGAGAGAGAGAGAGGCAGACAGAGAAAAAGAGACAGAGGAGAGAGGAAGAGAAAGGAGAGAGACAGAGGAGAGAGGGAAAGAGAGAGAGAAAGACACAGAGAGACAGAGAAGAGAGGAGAGACAGAGAGAAAGACGAGTGAGACAGAAGAGAGGGAAAGAAGAGAGACAGCAGAGAAAGACAGGAGAGAGGGAAAGAAGAGAAAGACAGAGACAGAGGACAGAGACAGGAAAGACAGAGAGAGACAGGCAGACAGAGAAAAAGAGACAGAGAAGAGAGGAAGAGAAAGGAGAGAGGGAAAAAGGAGAGACAGAGGCAGAGGAGAAAGAGAGAAGAGAGGAGAAGAAAGGAGAGAAATAAAGAGAAAGATATAAATAGAGACAGACAGATTCTTATTCTTCTGGATCTTACTGACCACACACATTTTGGTGCTGAATTATATTCTCTGTTTCATTCACGTTTCACGAACCACAGGGTATACTGGAATTTGGAAACAGGCCTAGTAACTGGCCTATGGTCACCTTACCTAACTGTAGTAACAGTTGACATTTACATCACTTTAAAGTTTACAAAGGAAAGTACTTTGTATACTTTATTTCATTTACAAGTTACAACAGTTCTGGGAGGAAGTTTTTGTTTTATATTTTGTTTTTGCCCAGACTTGTGGTTTCACGGGTAGAGGGATCTCTCGATGGCAAAATTCTTTGATTTTTACTACAGATGGCCCCCCATTCTGCAACGTACAGTCTGAACTGTGGAATGAGAGTTACCATGTAACTACACTTCAGGTATTGCTCATTTTACAGATAAAGAAACTGAGACTCATAGATATTAAGTGACTCATCCAGGGTCAAGAAGCTGCTAAGTATCAAAGGTAGAATTAGAATTCAGGTCTTCCTGACTTAAAGTCCAATACTCTTTCCACCAAGGGATGCTGACCTCATCAGCTATGTTATTGGTAGTCATTTTTCCTGTCTTTTCCTTATAGTCTTCATTCAATTTAATGTAACAAATATTTACTGACACCAACCCTAGGGCATCAGGGTCTCTGAATAGTGAGCTTTCACCTTTTTTTTTTTTGCCTGGAATGTGGCTTACTGTGACCATTTCCTGGCCATCTTCACAACAACCTACTCTCCAGTAAAAGCTCTATTCCCTTCCAGCTCCCCTATATATGTTCCTTCCCCCATTAGATTGGAAGCTCCTTGAGGGCAGGAACTGTACTTATTTTTGTATCCCTAGAACCTAGCACATTGCCTGGAACATAATAAGCAGTTAACACACACACACACTCTCTCTCTCTCTCAAAGCACACAACAAACACAATCACTATCCTCAGGAAGCTTGTAGTCATATTTATGACTTCATCTTCATGACCCTATTTGGGGGTTTTCTTGTCAAGGATACTACAGTGCTTTACCATTCTTTCTCCAGATCATTTTACAGAAGAGGAAACTGGCACCAACAGGGTTAAGTGACTTGCCCAGGGTCATATAGCTTGTGTCTGAGGTCAGATTTGAACTTAGGAAGATGAGTATTCCTGACTTATGGCCTAGCCTTTTATTAGAGTCACCTTCCATATTTTAATCTATAATCCTAAAATTCCTTCCAATTGTCCTAGATTCTATGGTTCTTTTGTGTCCTCAATAGCACCTCACCCCAGGCCTGGGCCTGGTCATGCCACTAACAGGTCCTCAGGAGGTAATGAGTTCATGCTGTTCTAGAAAGGCAAATGTTTTCAATGGGCTTGATTAGGAGCCCACAGGCTCCCTCTTCTGGTGTTCAGCGGGACAAAAATAAAGGAATTTGGGCAATAGAAAAAAAGTTCTCGGACTCATTGTGTATATAACCATTGTCGATAGAGGGGGAGGAGAAAGAAAGGCAGAGCTGGCAAGGTTAAACACTTAGTATTTTCAAGGACAGGGTTGAGCTGTTGCCCTCACAGAAGAGTCAAGATTCTAATTTAAATTCGCTGAAGAAGGGAGCTGAGATCTGGGATCCAGTGTGGAGCTGGATTTGGCAGAAGGCCTAAGCTGGGATTCTAACTTTGCTTTCCTGCTCCCTGTGTGACTTTGAGCAAGATATTTACCTTCTCTGGGCTCAGTTTCTAGAAAATGAGCTTGTTGAATTAGGTGACCCTTCTGGTCTGTTCCATTCTAACTCAATGATGCTAAGTAAGAGAATCAGAGTCAAGAAACATTTATTCAGCACCAGTGCCAGGCACTGTGCTAAGTTCTAGGGATACAAAGAAAGACCCAAGACAGTCCCTGTGCTCAAGGAACTTACATCTAAAGTGGGAAACACCACAGAAAAAGAAGCTGAAAAAGGGAGCAAAGAGGGGCAACACAGAAGCCAGGGTAGGAAATTATTTGAAGAGTTTATGAGTTGATTTCATCTTACAGAATGATGAGTTTCTAGAGATAATGAAGTTTACAAAATTAGCTGAGAAGCAAAAAAAAAAAAAAATGAGAATTCACTGGGTGCCATCCATAAATAGTGGAGGCTCAAAGAGGAGGTCTCTAATGTCCATCCTCCACCCTCTCCAGTAAGAGGGGAAGAGAGACCCCAGGGCCAGGGGTGTTGGGGATTTCTGAGTTGATTTCATTAATAGGAATGTAGAGGCAAGACTGCCCCAGGGAGTCAAGTCTAGTATGCCTCATTGTAGACTTCTTGACAAGAAAATGAGAACTTTCAGAGTCACACTGACTTTTTTCAGTCACTTTTAAGAAGTACCGAGGTATAGTGAAAAGAGTATTAGGCTTAGTCAAGAGTCCTTAGGTCCATCCTGGTCCTGACAGTTAATAGCCATCTGATAATAGTCTTCTTTGCA
The DNA here is from genome assembly GCA_011680675.1 of Gymnobelideus leadbeateri. Lineage (NCBI taxonomy): Eukaryota > Metazoa > Chordata > Mammalia > Diprotodontia > Petauridae > Gymnobelideus > Gymnobelideus leadbeateri. The sequence goes on along the minus strand of WOXC01010095.1, from coordinate 817,687 downwards.
AAATGGGAGTGATAATACTTGTGCTATCAACCCTATAGGATTATTGTAAGGAAAATGCTAAATAAATTGAGTTGTTAGTATTAAAGGCCTCAGCCCAGCAGACTGTGCAGGGGCTATTACAGGAGGGTGTCACATTTATAAGCTGGCAGAGTGGGGAGAGGTTGAAAACAGGGGGACGGGGTTGACTTGAGTCTATTCTCCATCTAGCTAATTTGCTTGGGCCTCACTCACCCAGAACAAGTCCTGCTACATCTTCTCCTCAGGATTCTGTGGGTACCTTGGAGGTTTGAGGGTGTCTCTTCTCTACATGCCATTAGCTCAAAGCTCCCACTGGTTAACCTAAGTTGTTAGGGGTTAGTAACTACCTAATGCCTCCTTCCCATTTAAGTATTTCCCATCAATTAACTCTTACTAAGGGATATTTACTTTGAAAATATCTTAAGAACAAAAGAACAAAAATATCCTAAGAACAACAACAACAAAAAAAAAACCCAACAACTTTCCACCACCTGTAGGGCACAATGTTTCCTATCCCACATCAAATACAGCATTACTATTGGATGGGTCTTTCAGCTACTACTGGATTGTCTCAAAGGTCAGTCCCAAAGGGCACTCACTGTTGCCCCTAGGCACGGATACTAAGGTGATTGCAAAACTCAGCATGGATTCATATCTCCTGGGTTCCTAAAGGTTCACTTTCCGGACCTTGTGAAACTCATGAAATTGGAGCCTCCTTTATTTAAAATGCAAAAGAACAAAATGCAAACAAAACAATAAACGACCTATTTTCATAAGGCCACATGCCAGTCTCAGAGGAGAGAAGGCTCAAAGTCTCTCGCCATTCAGTTTTCTCTCTCACTGGATGCCCTCAGGGAAAGTGCCAAACCAAGACAAAGCCCAAGAGAAAAATGGCTGAAGCTCCAGTTGCCAGTACTTTCTGAATGTCTCTGAAGCAAATCAGAGACTCCTACTAATCATGTAGCTAGCCAACTAGAACCAGCCATAGAATATCTGTGCCTCTTCAACATCTCCCCAAGGTACTTCCATTACATATATTCATGACTCTCCCAGAGACAGGCTCCCCAGCTTCTCCCAAAAGGGGAATTTGTATCAGCTGAGCACACTGAGGCACTCCAAGCATAAGCCCATCCTATTACATCTGTTTTATGGAAATCTTTTATTAACTCTAAGAACAAGATGGTAGAAATTACCAGAGCAGAGTTGATAGGCTCTTTAACTTACCTTATCAATGTCATCATCATTTATTATGGGCATACTACATGCCAAACTCTGTGAGTGCTAGGAATACAAAGAAAAGTAAAAGATAGTCACATTCTAGTGGGGCAATCAACAAGCAAACACATATATATGGACAAGATATATACAATATAAATAAATATGATGTCATTTCAGAGAGAAGGCACAAGCATGCAGGGAATACCATTGAAAATTGAAGGAAGAAATTAACAAAATCGAAAACAAAAGCCATTGAACTGATAAAGAAAACTAGGATCTATTTTTAAAAATTAATAAAACAGATGTCAACTAAACTGATTCAAAGGAAAAAAGAGAAAAGACAAATTATTAGTGTTAAAAATGAAAAGGAATTCACAAGAGAGGAGGAAGTAAAGGCTGTTATTAGAAACTATTTTACTCAACTACATGCCCCAAAAGGCAGCAACTTAAATGAAATAAACAAATATTTACAAAATATGAAATATTCAAATTAACAGAAGAAATGGAGACTTTAAACAATCCAGTTTCAGAAGAAGGAACTGAGCAGGCCATAAATGTATTTCCAAAGGAAAAAACTTCAGGACCAGTAGTACTCACAAATTAATCCTATCAAACATTAAAAGAATAATTAATTCCAATATTGCATAAATTGTTTGAAAAAACAGCAAAAGAAAGGATCCCACCAAATTTCTTCTACAACACTGATATCCTCTTGATTCATAAACCAGGAAGAATCAAAATTGAAAAAAAAACTATAGACCATTATTGTTAATTACATAGATGAAAAAACTTTAAATAAAATGTTGGCAGAGTGACAAAACCAATATATTACAAAGTTTATACATTATGACCAGATTGGATTTATACCCTAATATGCAGGATTGGTTTAATATTTTTTTAAAAAGCTATAAACTTTATTAACCATAATAATAACAAAATCAACAAAAATCATACAATTAGATGCAGAAAAAAACTTTTGACAAAATACCCATTTCTGTTAAAAACAAACAAACACTAGACTAGAAGGCAGAAACAAGATGTTGGCATAGTGATTTCCCTCAAAAAAAAAAATCTGTCCTTCAAACACATCTAATAAACATGCCAGATCAAATTCTGATTGGGAAATCCTAGAAAAAAAATCATAGTGAGTTATTTTTCCAGTCAAGGTCAGCATAGGGAGACAGAGAAGTCTGTGGATCATGGGGAAGTAATCTGGCCAGGAGGATGTCTGAAGGGACCATTCCAGTGTTGGGAGGGGTCCTAGATCCAGTACAGAGTGGGTTAAACCTGTGTAGGGTGCAGGTACACGTGCCAGTTGGCAGTCGTGTCACTGGCAGTTCTCTTTCTTCTAAGTTTTGAGTCATAGGTACAGGGTGGGCAGAAGAAGAATCTTCTCCTAGGGTGGTAGTTTAGAGTAAGGAGTGAACTCAAGCCCTACCCTATGTTACAAGAGAGAATTAATTTCAGAAGTAAGTAGTAGCATTGTGGTTCATCCTCCAAGAATAGATCAGGGTCTTAGGTCAAGTTTCCAGTCTAGTATGGAATCTAAAGAGGAATAGCCAGGGTAGAAATCCTAAACAAAGGGGAAGCCTACAATTCTGTCACTCTGAACCAGCAGTTTCCCAGCTGGCTGATAGTGGTCAAGTCTGTCAACAGTCTACTGTTGCTCAAATTCAAACCCAGGTCGGGATTTGTAGAGCTTAGACCAAGAGAATAATTTTTGCTCTGGATCAGACCTCTTTGAGAATACTGAAAGCTTTCAAATTCCCAACCTGAACTGTCCCTGAGATCCTGGAATAACACAAAGTTAAATAATCCAATGAAGTAGCAGCAGGACCAGCCCAATTAGCCTCCTCAGAAGTATGCAGAAATTGGCCCTTTTCAGGATTTAAGAATAAGATGGAAGAATGAGCAAACAGAAAAAGAATTCCACCATTTTTGAAAAGCTATTATGGTGACAGAGGTATAAATCTGGAGTGTGGACATATAAACAAATCCAGAGAAAAAGATTAACCAAAACATCAAAAAAAAAAAAAAAAAAAAAGGAAAAAACATTGGAAAAGAAATTAGAGCTATAGAAAAAAATCACTGGAAAGGGAACTTGGTATAAGAAGCATGAAACCTTGCCCAACCAACAAACTCCCTGAAAATTAGAATAAACCAGATAGAAACAAATAAATCTATAAAATAAGAAATAATAAAATAGAAAGATTTTTAAAAAGAAGAAAATGTAAGTTCCCTCAAAGCAACTATGACTAACCTGTAAAACAGATTGAATAGAGAAAATTTAAGAATCCTTGGACTATCTGAAAGTCATAAATAACAAAAAGAGCCTAGAGATATTTTGTGGAATCTAAAAATAAAACTGCCCAGTTTTCTTAGAACCAGAGGTCAAAGTGAAAATAGTTATTTCTTGAAAGAAATCCCAAAATGAAAACTCCCAGGAACAATTTAGCCAAAATCCAGATCTTCCATATCAAAGAAAAAATATTTTAAGCAGCCAAAAAGAAAAAATTCAAATATGAACAGTCAAGATCACATACAATTTAGCAATCACCAGAAATGGAGAATTTGCAATATGATCTTCCAGAATGCGAAGGTGTAGGCTAACAGCCAAGAACAACTTACCCAGCAAAACTTAATAAAATTCTATGGGGTGTTTGGGGTGGGGGTGTAGCAGCAAGCACCCCAATATCCCCAGGGTAGCTGCCAACACAGGTTCTTAGATCTGCTTTTCAAAAGGAAAGCACCTCAAAATCAGTTAACAAGCTTACTTTAATCAAACAAACATACATTACCTAGTTCAGGGGAAAACGGTCAGCACCCCGAACTTCAGAGTTACAGAACTTACAGATCAAACAGACAGGCTTCCAAACTGTCCTACCATTATATCAATACCAAATCACAGTTACCAGAGAGGGAAGCATCAACATCTGGGCTTTCAAAGCCGGGGGGCTCTCAACAACGGCTTCCCAGAGTCTCATCTGGTCAAATCACACAACACTTCTCAAAGTGAGCCCCAAAGCAAAGCCTCTCCTCAGGGCTTATATAGCCTTCTCTTGGCTCAGAGAATGTAACAACCTCCTTGACCCACTGCCCAATCATAAAGTATCAAGGTGTGGGCTTTCCTGAAAAACAAGCCTCCCACCACAGGCTCCAGGTGCACTTAAGCTAGGGGCAGGGAAGATCTTTAAATCTGCATTTCCATTACAGGGGGTATGGTTCTTTAATGAAATATGGGACTTCTAAGCATTCCTGATGAAAGACCAGACTGCATAGACACTTTAAAGTTCAAACACAGAAGCTAAGAGAAACATAAAGAGGTGAAGATGAACAAAAATGAGAAAGGATGAAACATAACCAGCTTACATTCTAGAAATGGTACATATGTCCCCTCTGACATGGCTTCATAAAGGGAGTCTAATTAAACACAAGGCATGGAAATGGTTCTGTTTTGATTATCATAAAAGAAGAATGTAAAGGGAGAGAAAGAGAAATATACAAGGGGGGAATCCTTTTGGAATTCACCAGTTTACTAATCCACCTTCTCTTCCACCATCTCCTCTAACACTGAATGTTCTCATCTTTTGTTTTCTTTGCCAATTTGGAAGGTATAAACTGAAACCATAGGGTTGTTTTGATGGGCATTTGTCTTATTTTTAGTGTTTTGGAGCATTCTTTCATGTGCCTGTTAATAATTTATAATTTTTCTTTTGATAGCTGTTTGTATCAAATGAATAAAAAAGCAGGATTTTTAATAGTGCTATAAAATAATGCAAAAACAAACATTCACAACATCAAAAGGAATAAACAAGAAAACTACATTATGCTGAAAGAACTCATAGACAACAAACCAATATCAATATGCTCCAAATGCCTTAGCACCTAAATTCATAAAGGAAAAATTAACAGAACTGCAGGAAGACAGAAGTAGTAATAATAGCAGGAGTTTTTTGATAGTTTCATTCTTTTTTCCTAATATTCCCCTATTGCTCAATTTCTGCCTCCTTCCTCTTTGATAGAAGCTCCCCCAGGGACTGGACCTCAAAACCATCTTAACCTCTTCTCTCATTAGACTATTTGTGGCTCACCAGCCTCAGTCTCTGCCCTAGGTGATTTCTGGGAGCACAGAACTGGCCCCAGCTGGGTGCTGAGCTCTTTCCCTCAGACTTTGTGGAGGGCTACACATGTCCTGCCCCACTTTCCTCTCTTCCTCATTTCTCTGGCTAAGCTCTGTTGTAGCCAAAGGTGCTATCTTGCTGATGCCACATCCAAAGTAAGCTTCTGCCTTTAAAAAGATTTAGTGCTATGAGGAGAGAGGGGTAGAATTAGGCACTGCTGCAAACCTGAGGGCCAAGTTATTCAGTCCTGCTGGGAGAACGTGACATACCATAGGGCAGGAATGCCTGTTGTGGGTTAGGAATTAACCTTCTCTGCTGCTAGTTCGCCAAATTATTATCTCGTTAAGAGTTTTTGGTTGTCAAATTTTGAAAACAGATGGCATTGCCTTATCTTTTTTACATAATTTCTCTTTTTGAGATGTCTGAGAGGTTGTGAAATATGGCAGAAAATATGCCTTGTTGGTCATATGACTTGTAACCCTTTTCATGCATTTTATTTTATTTTTTAAATACATTTTTATTGATGTTTTCTGTTTCTTATATCACCATAGTATCTCATATATCACTCTTCCTCCCCTATCCAAGAGTACTTTATTTTTTAGAAAGGAAAAAAAAGTCCACACAACTGGTTGATAACATTGAGAAAGTCTGAGAACATGTGCAATGTGTAACACCTATGAAACTACCACCTACATAAAGGGACTGTGTTCCTTCAGTTTGGTATGAGTTTCAAATCCAACCTCAAGACACTTACTAGATTTGTGACCCTGGGCAAGTGACTTAACCCTGTTTGCCTCAGTTCCTCATCTGTAAAATAAGCTGGAGAAGGAAATGGCAAGCTGCTCCAGTATCATTGCCGAGAATCCTTCCACCCAAAAAAATGGGAGGGGTCATGAAGAAAGGCAGACATGGCTGAAACAACTCAACAACAAAAAAAAATCCAACACATATAAACAATTAATAAATATAAATAAGCCCAATAGTCATAAGTCTTACGAGAAACTGAGGAAGAGAGGAAAGTAGGGCAGGATATGTATAGCCCTTCACAAAGTCTGAGGGAAAGAGCTCAGCACCCAGCTGGAGCCAGTTCTGTGCTCCCAGAAATCACTCCCAGAGACTGAGGCTGGTGAGTCATAAATTGTCTAATGAGAGAAGGCTAAGATGGTTTTGAGGTTCAGTCCCTGGGGGAGCCTCTACCAAAGAGGAAGGAGACAGAAACTGAACATTAGGAGAATATTAGGAAAAAAGAACTGAAACTATCAAAGAACTTCTACTATTATTATATTACTATTTCTGTCTTCTTGCAGTTCAGTTCATTTTTCCTTTATGAATTTAGGTGCTAAGACATTTGGAGAATATTGATATTGATTTGTTGTCTATGAGTCCTTTCAGCATAATGTAGTTTTCTTGTTTATTCCTTTTGATGTTGTGAATGTTTGTTTTTGCGTGTTGGGACTGTGTTCTCATATCTCTTCATTGAAGTCACATTTGATCTATATATTGTTCTATATTAAACTTCTGGGTTTTTGGTTCTTTCCATTTACATTGTTACAGTTGTTACATATATTGTTTTCTTGGCTCTGCTTACTTCACTCCACATTAGTTCATATAGATCTTTCTATGCTTCTCTTTATTCATCAAATATCATTCCTTTCAGCACAATAATATCATTACCTTCATGTACCACAATTTGTTTAAACATTCCACAATCAATGGACAACTACTTTGTTTCCAACTCTTAACTATCAAAAAAAGTGCTGTTGTACATATTTTGGAGTATATGAGGATTTTTTTTCCCTTATTAGTAGCTTCCTTGCCCAATAATGGAGAATCTGCTTCAAAGACTTAAATATGGACATTTTCATCACTTTATTTGCATAATTCAAAACTGCTTTCCAAAATGGTTGTACTATTTCACAACTTTACCAACAATGTATTAGTGTGTGCAAATTCTCGCAACCCCTCTCCCACATTGATTGTTGCTATTTTTGTCATTTTTGCCGATTTGTAGGGTGTGAAGTGAAACCTCAGAGTTGTTTTGATTTGGATTTCTCTTATTAGTGATTTGGAGCATTTTTTAAAATGTAGACGTGAATACTTTGCAGTTCTTTTGAGAATTGTTTGCTCATATTCTTTTTTGCTCATATTCTTTGACCACTTATCTACAGGTGAATGGCTATTGGTCTTATGTATATTAATTGTTTATATATGTTGGGGTTTTTGTTGTTGAGTTGTTTCAGTCATGTCTGACTTACTTCGTGACCCCCTTTTGGGGGGGGTATTTCTTGGCAAAGATACTGGAGTAGCTCACCGTTTCCTTCTCCAGTTCATTTTACAGATGAGGAACTGAGGCAAACAGGGTTAAATGACTTGCCTGGGATAACACATCCAGTGAGTATCTGAGGCCAGATTTCAACTCATGCCAAATTCTTATCAGAGAAATTTTATACAAAGATTTTTTTTTCCTATTCAACTACTTCCTTTTTCACTCTAGATGCATTAATGTTGTCTTATAGAAGCTTTTTCAGTTTCAGTTATCTATTTTATCATTTGTAATTGCCTCTATTTCTTGTTTGGTTAAGGATACATCTCTTACCAATAGCTATGAGAGGTACATGATCTTTTCCTCAGATAAATTTTTAAAATAACATGATCTTTAATGTTAAGTTCATGCATACATTTAGAATGTATTATGGGATGTGGCATAAGGGGTTAGTATAAGTCTAATTTCTGCCAGACTACTTTCTAGTTTTCCAAGTAGTTTTTATCAAATAGGGAGTTTTTCATTTATCAAATAGGGAGTTTATCTTTTCCACTTTATCAAATACTAGGTTATTAAAGCCCATGGTTTCTCACTCTCCCTTGTGTAGTCTATTCTATTCTATCTCTTTATTTTTTTAACCAATACCAGATGGTTTTGATAAATGCTGCTTTATAATATGGTATGAGGTCTAGAAGTACTATTGTTCCTTCATTATTATTTCTTTTAATCATTTCCATGGATATTCTAGATCTTTTGTTTTTCCAAATTTTGCTATTATTTTATCGAGCTCTGTGAAAAATACTCTTGGTAATTTGATTGGCATAGCATTGAAGGGATAAATTCATTTTTACAATACTGTCATTTTTATTATATTGGCATAGCCTAGATAGCTTTGAATATTCCTCCAGCTATGTAGATTATTCTTTAATTCTTCAAGGAATGCTTTATAATCGAATCTATAAAAGTCTTTAGTGTGTTTTGGGAGATTGATCCCCAGATATTTTGTGCATTTTTTAATTATTTGGAATGGGGTTTCCCTTTCTATGATTGCTTCTTCTTCTGTTTTGTTATCATTGCATAGTAATACTGTTGATTGTTAAAGATTTATTTTGTAGCCTGTGGCTTTGCTAAAGCTATTAATCACTTTCAATTACTATCAATTACTGTCTTTGCTGATTGCCTGGGATTTTCCAAGTAATCCATCCTATTATCCACAAACCAGGATAGTTTTATTTCCTTTTGATCTTTCTTCTTTCCTTTTATCTCATTGCTATTGCTGGTATTTCCATAATTATATCAAATAACAGGTAGAATAGTGGGCATCCTTGTTTTATACCTGTATTTATCAGGAAAGGTTCTAGTGTACCCCGTTGCATATGATGTTTACTTTTGGTTTCAGATAGATGCATTTTATGATATTAAAAAGTGTTCTTCTATGCCTATATTTTGTAGTTTTTAGCATAAATAAGTGTTATACAGAGTTGGTTAGGTGGCGCAGTGAGTAGAGCACTAGCCCTGAAGTCAGGAGGACCTGAGTTCAAGTCAGGCCTCAGACACTTAACATAAAAACTAGCCATGTGACCTTGGGCAAGTCACCTAGCCCCAATTGCCCTCCAAAAAGCAAAATAAATAAATAAATAACTTTGTCAAAGGCTTTTTCTACATCTGTTGAGATACTCACGTGGTTTTAGATATTTTGGGTTTTAATATGATTAAAATTTGATAGAATTCTCTTGTCAATTTATCAGGTTCAGGTTTGGGTTTTTTTGTTTGTTTGTTTGTAGTTCCTTTACAACCAGATCTATTTCTTTTACTAGATCAGGTTATTTAAGGTCTCTATCTGGTATTCTGATGGATTCAGTATTTTTGAAAATATGTCTCTATTTCTTTGGTGTTCTCAGTGTTCTTAGCCCAATACATTCTTATTCTTTGTATTTCTTCTGTTTCTGCTGTTATTTCACCTTGCTGGTTTGCTATTTTATTGATTTGATTTTCTGCTCTCTTCTTTTTAATCAAACTAGCTAAACGTGTATCAGTTTTATCTGTTCAAAATGCCACTTTTTAGTTTTATTTATCATATTTATGGATTTTTTTGTTTCTGCTTTATCTATTTCCTTTCTATTTTTAAACATCTTTTCTTCTGTGCTCTTTTGAGGTTTATTTGTTGATTCCATAATTTTTAATGCATATTCAATTCATTAATCTTCTTTTATTTTGCTAATATATGATTATAAAAATATGATTTTCCCCCTCAGGACTGCTTTAGCTGCATTCCAGAAATTCTGGTATATTGTTCCATCATTATAATTTTCTTTTACATAGTTATTCATTGTTTCTATTATTTGCTCTTTGGCCCATTCATTGGTTAAGATTTTGTTGTTAAGTCTCCATTTAGGTCTGTATCTTTTGTTTGTGGTCTCTGAACCAATTTCTATTGTTATTGTGTTATGGCATGTGAAGGATTATTTATGCCTTTTTATATTTGTTTGCCATATCTCTGTGCCCTTGTGCATGGTAAATTTTTGTAGCAATTTCATGCAGTACAAAAAATATATATATATTCTTTTGCTGTCCTATTTAGAAGATGCCATAAGGCTTTTAACTGTAGTTATTCAAGAAATTTGTTTCATATTTTTCCTTTTATCTTTCTGTTATACTTATCTAAAATTGATAGAGGGATATTGAAGTCCCCTGTCACTATTGTGTTGCTGTCTATATTCTCTTGGGGCTCAGATAATTTTTCCTTTGTGAATTTGAATGCATTTGGAACATATAAGTTTATTACTGATATCAGTTTGTTGTCTATGCTTCTTTTCAACAAATATAGTTTCCTTGTTTATACCTTTTTATTTTTGAATGTTTGTTTTTACTTTGATAGAATGATGACAACTCCTGCTTTTTCCCCCTTAATTCTCCTGATGCATAGTAATTATTTTTTCTTCATGCATTTTAAATGTTTATTTCGGTTGAGGCTGTGAAATTTCCCTCAGGGGAATAGATGGTAAATATCTGGAGGATTTGTGATATCCTACCTCATGCCAAAGGTTTATAACTTAGTAGAAAAATCTTAGATATTTGCATAAGAGTTTACATGCTACCCAGGGTCACAGTCAGTGTCAGAGGCAGGTTCTGAATCCAAGTCTTCCCCATAATCCTTTAGCCATGCTTTTCCTGCTATCTCCATTATGGAGACAGTAAAAATGAGATAAAGTCTTCAAAAATTCAATTCAATTTAATAAACATTAATTGCCTTCTTTGTGCCATGTACTGTGCTAAGTACTGGGTCAGTTAAACAATTTTATAATTCACTCCCTGAAACATCCCCAGTTACTGTTTACTTATGGTTTAGCATGGTTATTTGTTGAATTTCTCCAAAAGAGAAAGGCAAATCTCAGGAATTAAATGGTTCCTTAGGTTTCAACTGCTCTTCAAATGAATAATGCCCAGGAGGGTGCCCACTATGAAGGGGAAGAGCCAGGTCATTCATTAGAAAGAAGTCTATGGTTTCATTGTCTTCTAGCAGGCAGCAATTCAGATTACTAATACCCTTTCTTCAAGATTCCCTTTCATAGGAGTCCCAAAACCACAACCACAGCTGATGTTGTGGGGCCTATTTATACCCCAGCCATATGTTCCATGCCTTGGCATGATCCCACCTTCAAAGCTTCCATCTGAGGTGCAGAGAATGTTTTTTAAAAATTGAAGTATTCAGACATGACATAGGACATGGCTTGGTGGTTCAAGAGAGCAGGAAGAGTAACAGTTCAAGAGAAGACCCTCTGCATTCCCAGAACTGCCCATTCACAAATGATGAGGAAACTACAATGGTGCTTTGAGTCTTAACTTTCTCAGACAGTGAGGATACAGGCTGAGAAAGTCTGAGGGCAAGCTCAGGGGTCACAGTCAGAGACTGAGTGGTAAGGGGAAAAAAGCAAGAGGAGGAATCATTGCTCCAGGCCCCACATTCCTTATCTGATCTGACATTGACTCATCAGGAGGCCATGAGTGCCAAATCAGACTGAGAAACTATATTATACACGTGCACGTGATTAGAGTTAATTAAAATGCAAAATCAATCAATCAATCAATCAACAAGCATGTATAAATTACTTACTTTGTTCTTGGTTCTCTGCTAGGCACAGAGAATGATACCAAGACAAGATGAAATGGTGGAGGCTGCACCCAGAAGTTAATTGGATACATACACATGGACTATGTCCCAAGACTACCTAAGTGAGTTCCCACCAGAGGAGCCAGAGGAGCCAATGGAGAGAAGCTCTTCATCTTCAGAGTCTGACTTTCCCGAGTGCAGATTGGTATTGTTTGGGATTATATAAACCACTGGTCCGTGTATGGGATTGCCAGTCCTATCCCTCCTCAATAACAGGATCAGGCTAACTGGGAACAAAGCACTTCTATTAGTTAAACTGGTTCTAAGCCCCTCCATCTGTAGCCAGAACCTTCTCACACCAAACACATCCCCAGATCATTCTCTCTATCTTTTCTCACAAGTTGCAACAACCAGTTTTTGTCTCTAGGACTTGGTTGTTGTTGTTGTTGTTATTGTTGAATCATTCAGTCATGTCCCACTTTTGGGGGGATAGTATTGTCCAACAGTATTGACCATACTGTTCATGGGGTTTTCTTGGCAAAGATATTGGGGTAGTTTACCATTTCCTTCTTCAGTGGAGCCAGTGGATTAAGGTAGACAGAGGTTAAGTGACTTGCCCAAGGTCATACCATAAGGAAGTGTCTGAGGCTGAATTTGAATTCGGGTCTTCCTGACTCTAGCCCCAGTACACTATCCACTGAGCCACCTGGTACCTCATCCAAGGATTAGGTCAGTTCTATAGACTGCTCTGAGTTGACTGGAATATAAATACAAATCAATAGCTTTTCTTAGTATCTAGTGAGTTTTTCTATATGACAGAGTGAGAGTTCCAAATCCCAGAAAATTCCTGCAAAAATCCAGTAAAAGAAAAGAGGAAGGAAACTCATTTCTAGTCTATTGCCTGATTCCCCTTAGGTACTAGTATAGAGTAGTTACTGATATTCACTATTGAAAATGTACACACACACATATACACTATATAATGTAATTATATATGAAATGTAATGTAAATAAAATATATAATATACATTTACACATAAATATGTGTGTGTATTAGGTACAATGAACATGTTGCTTGATGGATTAAAAAAATACCTTCAAAGAATGCCAAATGCGCTGGTCCTTTTAGCTATGAGTCACCACATGGCCAGAAGCTGTCTCAAAGCTCCTACATGGTCAACATAAAGATAACAGGGAACATCTGTGCTTGCTTTGTATAACCCATGTTATAGTAAGATCTTAAATTGAGCTGAAAGGGACCTTGGAGTCCATCTGGTCTACCTTTATTTAACAGATGAGGAAACTGAGGCCATAACATTCTATACTACTTTTGCACATATATCCTATTTTAGGTCTGCATTGTAGTTATTTGCCCACATGTCTTATCACCCCAACTAGATTATAAAATATTTGAGGGAAGAAACTGTGTCATATTTTTCTTAATTTCTCCTTCACTACTTGGTGTAGTATCTTGTACAGAGAAAGAATCTAACAAATGTTCAGTGTGCTGAATTCTGTCAATGAATAAATTCCTGCCTCTATGTTTTTGTTCCTGCTACTCTGCTCCAACACCTAGAATGCCCTCTCACACATACATGTTATCAGGGAGATGATGACATAACTTGCAGTTGACTTTTATTTGAGTGAGGAAGGGCTGTGCAAGGTCACCAGCCTCATTTCCTCCTCCAGAGCCATCTAGATCCAGTGACTATAGATTGTGCTTCAGAATGAACTGGATTTAAGGTTTTGTGGAAGGAAGGAAGGAAGGAAGGAAGGAAGGAAGGAAGGAAGGAAGGAAGGAAGGAAGGAAGGAAGGAAGGAATCTAGCCAGTAAACCTCAAGTTAAGTGGGCAGTTTCTGGCTTTGGAGAGGAGAAGGAGAGGGAAAGAGGAAGACCTGAGTTACTGTAGCAGCAAGCACCCCAACATCCCCAGGGTAGCTGCCAACACAGGTTCTTAGATCTGCTTTTCTAAAGGAAAGCAACTCAGAATGGGTTAACAAGCTTACTTTAATCAATCAAACATAAATCATTTACCTAGTTCAGGGGAAAAAGGTCAGCACGCAGAACTTCAGAGTATACAGACAGAAGTTTTCAAAACAGAGAGACAGATAAAGCAGACAGGCTTCCAAACTGTCCCAACATTACATGCATCAATACCAAATCACAGTTACCAGAGAGGGAAGCATCAACATCTGGGTTTTCAAAGCCGGGGGGAGGGGGGGGGGAAGACCCTCAACAGCTTCCCAGAGTCTCATCTGGTCAAATCACACAATACTTCTCAAAGTGAGCCCCAAAACAAAGCCTCCCATCAGGGTTTATATAGCCTTCTTCAGGCTGGAGAATGTAACAATCTTCTTGACCCACTGCCCAATCACAAAGTATCAAGGTGTGGGCTTTCCTGAAAAACAAACCTCCCACCACAGGCTCCAGGTGCACTTAACCTAGGGGCAGGGAAGATCTTTAAATCAGGCAACTCAGTCTATTCACAGGTTGTGTTTATCCTTCATTTTCCAAAAGGACCATGGCATCAGGGAAATGGTGACATGACTTGCAGTTGACTTGGATTTGAGTGAGGGAGTGCTATGCAAGGTCACCAACCTGCAGAGTCATCTGGATCCAGTGACCAGATATTCATCAGGATGACTGGAGATGACCCAGGATGTAATGGGAGAACCTGGGCCTTTAAGACTAAGGCCTTTGCAGGTACTCACTGAGAGTGAGGTAATGCCCATTCAATGAACAGGCTTCTTTAAGAAGTGAGTCAAGGGATGGCCCCTTTAATTAGAATAAAAGAAAAAATATCAAGCTGAGAGGGGAAGACCCTCAGGGTTGCTGTTTCAGAGAGAAACAATTACCTTTGACGTTCATTCTAAGTCAGGAGGGCCCAAAATGAAGCCATTAAATTGAACACATAGTAGGTTCTCCAGGAATCCTTTGAATCCTTGTTAATTGACTGATTGAACATTATGTTTCTATCCCAAGACATACAGTATGGCCCTCAGCCTCTGATCCACCTTTCTATTCAATCTTTTTTGGCAGGAACAGCAGTGAGAACCAAGGATTGGAGTCAGCTGGGTGAGGCAAGTGCATTATTTTAATAGAAATTGAGTGCTCACAGTATGCCTTTCAGACAATTTATCCAGGCCCCATTAACCCAGAAGCAAGCAACCCATACCTCACACCTTGCCATGTGGGAAGAGCATAGAAGAGGTTTTATCCACAGCTATAGAAAAACTGAGTTTTGACAAATTTAGCTTTGGTGAAAAAGAAGAGTATGATTAACCTTGAATATCCATGGATTTATTTCATTCCTCCCCACAAAGTAGAGAATCCCTTCCTTATCTGTGTAGGCTGGGGAATAGCAATGAGGAATGACCTCAGACTGTTCATTCATGAAACCAACTTTCTCCAGCACAGCCTCAATTTTCTCCTGAGTAAAAAGGAGACTGGAGAACCTCTGCTTACCAATCATGTAGTAGTTGCATTGAAGGGCATCGAGGAACCTCAAGGCTCCTCCAGATTTCAATAGGCAGCTGAGGTTCATCAGGACCAGCTGACAGTTGGAAAGGTCTTTACAAGCAACATTCAGGCAAAATGTGGTGAGTAGGCAATCAGCCTGGGGGCAGAGAGATAGGGCCCAAAGGCTAGCTTTGGGTTCCATCACACTTCAGGACATACTTGACCTTCTGTCTCAACCTCTCCTCTTCCACCCACTTCTCTCTGAAACATGCAAAATAACTAATAGAATAAGGGGAGGAGACAGACCTTGTTGCCTCAATCACATAGATGTCTTTCTTTGTCTCTGGAAATGGCAGCGTGCAATCAAAATACTGAGAGAAATAGTATGCTTCAGTCTGTATTCAGACATCAGTTCTGTCTCTGAAGTGGATGCAATTTTTCGCTGAGTCCTTTGGGATTATCTTGGATCGTTGTATTACTAAGAATAAATAAGTCATTCGTAGTTGATCACCACATAATGTTGCTGTTATATGTATAATGTTCTGCTCTCTTCACCTTGTATCAGTTCACATAAGTCTTTTCCAGGTTTTTCTTTAATCATCCTGCTTGTCATTTCTTATAGCACAATAATATTCCATTACAATCATATAGCACAGCTTGTTCAGCCATTCCTCAGTTCATGGGCATCCCCTCAGTTTCCAGTTTTTTGCCATCACAGAAAAAACTGCTATAAATAGTTTTATATACATCAATCTCTGTATACATTTCTTTCCATAACTCAGGCTCCCGATCTTCTCTGTTCTCTGGAATCATTGGAAGGATCTTACCTTGGATTTTAAATGGGGTGGACATATTCTTCTCAATACTCTTGAAGGCAGTCAGGGAAGTTCCTACCTTTTCCACTTGTCATCTGCTCTGAAAAGAATCCTCCAGTGAAGGCTGACTCACCTGTGTTAGCATTGTTAGCACTGTCTACCCTGCTGGTGGGACATTGAGCATCAGTCACATTCTAGCTGTACATTCAGGTGACTAGCAATGGCATCTAGCCCCAGAGGGTAAATGCTAACAGGAGAAAAGATGCTCCGAGTTTGGGTTGGAATTCTTCCATAGAACTGGCCTGGGTCCTTCTATCTCCTGTCCCCTTCTCCCTCCCACACTGAGCAGTTTTCCCCAGCTCTGCACTCAGGCATATTCTATACCCTGAAGGGATTTCAGATCTCTTTCTCGCCGGTCATATAGTTGTCTCTGCATTAGTCAATCTCCTTTTTCTTTCATTCTTTTCTACCTATCTCTCTGTGTGACCCCTTTTCTGGGCCCCTGGTTCTCTGTTTTCCTCTGAATCTCTCTATATTTCTATGGGTATCTCTGGTATCTCTATTTCTGTTTCTTTGTCTGTCTCTATCTCTTCCTGTCTGTGTCTCTGTCTCTTTTTCTTTCCCTGACTCTGACTCCGACTCTCTTCCTGACTTTTTTGACCATATATTTGACTCTGAAGGAAATTTTTTGCTTTGGGCAGATATGCTGACCTCCAGGAACCCCAGATATTTGGTAAGCAGGCAGAGGAACAATTACCTGCTCTCCTAGCTCACACATATATTTCAGGACAGGAGACCAGTTAAATGCTTCAGGCTCTTTAAGCTACCAGCTGAGGCCCTCTTGGTTCTGATCAGTGTAGTCAGTAGCCACAATCTCTCACAGGACTCCCAGGCAGAGAGGAGCTGGTGGATGGTGAGCCCAGTGCCAATGTCAATCAGGAGTGGTTGATGAGTAAAGATATAAAAAATTCAACATTCTCCAATTAGTTTTCAAGAACAACTGATTGACATCAGTGAGGATGAAACTTTACTATCTGAATTTCAAGAAAAAATCTTCACGTAATTGGTAGATGGAATTGAAAAATGAATATCATTATTGAATATTCATAGCTAAATAAAGCCAACTAGTCAAGAAGCATTTATTATGTGCCAAGCACTGTGCTATGGGCTAGGAATGCAAATACAGATGAAAAGATAGACCCTACCCTGGAAGAGCTTATATTCTAATGGCAGGGGAGGGGAGGATATAATACATAAAAGGAAACTGAAAAATGGGGAGAAGAGATAAGTCTAGAGAGTCAGGACTGAACTGGGGAAAAAAGAGAAGAAATGAACAAGGCTGGCCAGGGTACCTCCACAAAATGGGTGTTCTGGAAGGAACTCACCAATCTAAGTGGCATCGTGCATTTCTTCCATTTAGATCTACCTCTCTTTGTGAAGTATATTTTTCAACTATGACAGTCATTAAAACTAAATATTGACATAAACCGAACCAAGAGTCAGACCTTTGAATGTTTGAGTCACAAAGTATTAAACTAAAATTTTTGAGAATGTTACCCTTGACTCAAAGGGTTGATTATATGAGACTCTGGCATCATTGGTGCAGGTTGAGTAATCAATGCCATGAATCTGTGTGAGGGGTGGGCCTGAGTTAGTGAAAGGAGGAAAGAAAAAAGATCTTGAACTCTTCTGGCTTCTAGCTTTGATAGAGAAATTGCTTGATTCCAATTTTTCTTCAAGTTCATAAAGAGAAAAAGACTGTGGGAGGAAGCTGATTTAGGAGGAGTCGGCAGTCTCGAGCATGCGTGACCCTATCCCCAGCTTGCTACACTGAAACGGGAATTTCTGGAGATTCTCTGCCTCTGTCTGTCTGTCTGGCTGGCTCTCTCTCTTTCTCTCTCTTTGTGTGTGTGTGTGTGTGTTCGTTCTCTTGCTCTGTGTATTTTCTATTATATATTCCATGTATACTTTCTCTAACTTCTGTGTTGCTACTGACTTGGACAAATGGATTTATTTGCTGTTTGCATTCACTGAAGGGAGTCAAACCTTGGGGCCCCCCTTCCCCATTGAGGAATAGCAATCAGGAGTTTAGCTTAAATCTAGAAATTACAACCCCTGACTAATAATATTTAAGAGAGCAGACAGAATTCTAGCCTATATCTCCTCTCTCTGAGAAGAGTAAAGTGGCCAGACTGACTCCAACATCCTGCTTTCCTTCTTGGCAGAAATTAAAGTCTCTCTTGGAAAATGGTGGGAGAGTTGATGCTTGAGATGTCTATTCTTGCTTCCCTGTGAGTCACCTTTAGATAGACCCCTTTGGACATACATAATCTTCTTGAGTGAAAAAAAATAATATCATCATGTCACATCATATCTTACAAAAATAAAGAAGTAAAGGAGAAATAAAATATAATTAAAGACACAGTAAATCAGATGTTCTCATCCACTGTTCTAAAAATTATTTGTTCCTCTTGGGTGACACTTGAAGCTTTGTCTAAAGAGTCCTTCCTTCCTTCCTTCCTTCCTTTTTTACAAATTAATTTATTTATTTTTAGTTTGCAACATTCACTTCCCTAAGTTTTAAATTTTTTCCACCTTCCTTCCCTCCACCCTCCTCAAGATGGCATGCAATCTGATATAGGCTCTACATATATATTCTGATGAAACTTATTTTCACATTAGTCATGTTGTATAGGAGAATTAGAATGCATGGGAGGAACCATGGGAAGGAAAAAACAAAACAAAAAAAGAGCAAATATCAATCTGCATTCAGACTTCATATTTCTTTGTCTGGATGTGGACGGCATTTTCTCTAAAGAGTTATTTCAACCCTACTATCTTCGATTAAATGGACTTCTTTAACAATTGTAAAATTATTTGGCTACCTCCTCTTCTTTCCTGCCCTTGCATAGGGGATATATTTTTATTCCTTAAAAAAAAAATCCCAACAGCTGCATGGTATATATTCTCCCAGAAACACCACCCCCTTTTCCCTTATCTGAGTCCCCCCCCTTCATTATCTCTACCTTCTCTGTAAAATGCTTTACTCATTTATCCTAAATTGCTACATAATGCTGCTAATTGACTGGGCTTGAAAATCTATAAAAACTGAATCTGTACTCTAGAAATCTGAAGCTGCTACCAGCCCAAACAGTCTTCCTTAGCATGCCAATAAATCTCACTCTTTTCAGTTTGGCTACTCAAGTTATTTGAACTCCTAACTAGCAGTTCTAGCCAGTGGGTGAGATTTTCCCTGGGTTCTCCAAGAGCCCAGGCTGAGAAATTCCCCACCAATTTGATGTCAAAAGTAGGATGATTGGGACACCCTAGAAAAGTTGCTGAATTCCCTGCCACCCAGAATAGCTAGAGTATACAAGGTAAGATTTTACCCAAAGAGCCTCCTGTGCTGATTGTTTGTTTTTTTCCACTTTGAATGTATGGTAAAAATCATTTTCCTTTAAATTTGTCCACAAAAAGCCAAGCTGAAAACAGGGTAGACCCTTAGTAACTCAAAAAATGTTATTTTCTCTGGTTACAAATCATGTTTTACCCCATAACTTTCTTTGCATCAGGGTACTTCTTAAATTCTAGAAACCATTGATCAAGACTCTGTCTAGTCTCTAAAGACTTATCTTAGGGATATAGAAAGTATGGTCTAGATGCATGAGCCTGGTGTCTCGCTGGGTGGACCTCCTCATTCCCTGCTGATACTCAATCTGGATATAAGGTCTTGCCCTGAATCTGTCCCCCCCCCCCCCCCCGGCTTCTTCTTTCACCACCACCCCCCATTATATTAGGTGGCTGGTCATTTTGATTATGAGAGTGTATGTATTCTGCCAGCGTTAGACTTGAGTGAAAGAATAAGTCTGGGAGCCCAGAGGGGAGCCTGAGGATAACCTCTCCCTTGTCTATGCAAATGTTTCAGAGTCTGATGGGAGACTGGTGGATAGCTCTCCTCCAAGTTGGGCGCTATCTTAAAAATCCCACTATTGTGTAGCCCTTGTGATAGTCATTTCTGATTCAGTTTGTGGTTAGTTTAAATCAGGAAAACCACAGCCTTCTCATTTTGGAGTCAAAACCCTAGTATAAATGAATAAGATCTTTTCCCTTTAAGCTGATTCCCAGATTAGACTGGGAATAGGCTAGGTCTTCTTAGTTCTGATCATTATAAGGTGGCCTCTGGTGAATAGAGCACAGTGAATAGAGCACAGGGTCTGAAGTTGGGAAGACCTAAGTTCAAATCCAACCTCAGACATTTACTAGGTCTCTGACCCAGGGCAAGTCACTTAACCCTGTGTGTCTCAGTTTCCTCACCTATAAAATGAGCTGGAGAAGTATCTTTGCCAAGAAAACCCCAAATTAGGTCAGGAAGAGTCAGGCACAATGACTGAACAATAACAAGATGGCCTTGCTGTCAAAGGTCTCAAAAATAATGGTTAAACAGAGTAAGAAAAATCCTTGGTACTCTACTGGCAAAAATGATTAAAATTTGTAAACTGGCCAAGAAGACTTCCTAAAAAATTTTCTTCTAAAGGATTTGATTTTTCTTTGAATATCTGTGAATTAAGGCAACTGTCTCTATTCATAAATTCATTCATAAATGCCTGTGGTACTCCCTGAAAAGGAAATTTAGAGCTATAGTAAAGGATTTTTTCCCTCAGTCTCTAAGGAAAGAGAGAGCAAGGCTGTGTTTTTATTTGTTTGTTTTATGTCACATAGAGGATGTGTTTTGAGCATTGTCTGTTTGTATTCTGTGTCCTGGTAAATCGAGCCATCTTTTCTTCCTGTGGTTTGATCAGCCAAGAGGAAAAGAATGAGAATTTCTTTGCCCAAAGTTTCAAAGCTTCCAAAGGATATAGTCTCATCTGGATGTTGTTAATTCTGATCAAATTGGCAATGGAGAGAGAGACAGAAATGACACAGAGAGACAGAGACAGATGGAGACAGAGAGAGGGGAGAGAGACAGACAGACAGAGACAGAGAGAAGATAGGAGATTCTTTTTCCCTTTGATAAATTTATGGCATTAGAACTAAGGAGAGACTAATTTGTGATTGAAGTATAATCCATTTAGTATGAATCTCCAAATAATGATGGGACTTTGGTTTGAAGATTTGTATATATGCAAATTATCCCAGTGGTCTTATGGAGTTGTAGCTCACTAGAATTGTTGAAAGTATAGACTTTTGGGGCAGCTAGGTGGTGCAGTGAATAGAGCACTGAGCCTGGAGTCAGGAGGACCTGAGTTCAGATCTGGTCTCAGACTCTTGACACTACTAGCTGTGTGACCTTGAGTAAATCACTTAACCCCAATTACCCTGCCTTCTCCCTCCAAAAAAAAAGTATAGACTTTGCATACACATGTGAGATCCCTTTCTTACTCTCTCCCTTCCCTTGAGAGGGAAAATTTTTATTGACTTACCATTAAGGGAGGAAAGTGATTTTACCGCTTGAGAAAGCCCAATCCTTAAACAGAACTAAAGCCAGTTTAAAAGCTCTATACCAAGTACAAAAACTCAAGGATATCAAGGGAATCAATGAAAAAAAATGCAAAAGAAGGTGGTCTAGTCATAGCAGATCTCAAACTATATTAGAAAGTGGTAATTATCAAAACAATCTGGTATTGACCAAGAAATAGAATGGTGGATCAGTGGCATAGATTAGATACAAATTACATTATAGTAAATGACCTCAGTAATCTAGTATATAATTAACCCCAAGATCCAAGCTTTTGGAACAAAAATTCACTATTTGACAAAAAATTCTGGGAAGTCTGGAAAACAGTATGGAAGAAACTAGGTATAGACCAACCTCTCATACCATATGCCAAGATAAGGTCAAAATGGGGACATGATTTATACCTAAAGAGTGATGCCATAAGCAGATTAAAAGAGCATAGAATAGTTTATCTGTAAGATTTATGGATGAGGGAAGAATTTAGGACTAAAGAAGATATAGTGAGCATTACAAAATATAAAATAGGTAATTCTGATTATATAAAATTTAAAAGATATCTATAGTCATATAAAAATGCTCTAAATTGACTATTGATCAGAGAAATGCAAATTAAAACAACTCTGAGGTACCACCTCATACCTATGAGATTGGCTAATATGACAAAAAAGGAAAATGTTGGATATTGGAGGGGATGTGGGAAAACTGGGACACTAATGCGTTGTTGGTGGAGTTGTGAATTAATCCAGCAGTTCTTGAGAGCAATTTTGAACTATGCCAAAAGGGCTATAAAACTGTACATACTCTTTGATTCAGCAATACCACTGCTAGGACTATATCCTGATGACATCCCCAAAAGTGAAAAGGATCTATTTGTATAAAAATATTTCTAGCAGTTCTTTTTATGGTAGCTTAGAATTAGAAATCAAAGCGATGCCATCAGTTGGAGAATGGCTAAAAAGCTGTGGTATATGATTGTAATGAATATTCTTGTGCTATAAGGAATGACAAGAAGGATGATTTCAGAAAAACCTGGAAAGACTTACATGAATTGACACATAGCGAAGTGAAGAGAATCAGGAGAATGTTGTACACAGTAACAGAAATATTGTTTGATGGAGAACTGTGAATGACTTAGCTACTCTCAACAATACAATGATCCAAGACAATCCCAAAGGACTAATGATGAAAAATACTATCCCCTTCCAGAGAAAGAACCCATATTCATTGAATACAGACTGAAGCATGCTATTTTTCACTTTCTTTTTTCTTTTATTGAAGTCTTCTTGTACAAAATGACTAATACAGAAATGTTTTATATAATTGCACATGGTTAGCCTATATTTGATTGCTTACCATCTCAGGGAGGGGGAAGGTGAGGGAGGGAAGGAGGGAATGATAGAATGTGGAAATCAAAACTTTAAGTTAAAATGTTAAAAAAATATTGGGGAAAAATTTCTGTGCCCAGTGACTCCAAAAATGGATGGACAAAAAAGGTCTGGGTTTTTGTTGGGTTTTTTTGAGTTTGAAATTTATCTGGTACTTAAGCCACCTAGCATAGGTATTGTTTTCTTAACTCTTCTCTCCAGCTTGGAAAAAAAGAGGTTTGTTTAAATAAAAACAATAATAATAGTAATTTAGGAATAAGCAAAATTTTCTCTTGACATGGGCTTTAGTGAATAATTTATCAGAATTTAATTACCTAGGTAAATTAGAAGCTAAATCACTTAAATTAAAATCAACTATACATTTTCAAATTAAGTAGGAAAATAGATTGGAAGCATTTTATTTGACAAAATGAGAAATAGTCTGTAAACCTTGAAATTTCAGTTCTAATCAGAAAGGAGCAAAATTTTATAATGAATTTGAGATGAATAAGGGCATTTTGCTATTTTGCAAAAGAGATTCAATGAAGTAAAAGGAAATTAGTTCTGAAGATAGTTTGGGACAAGATTTAGAAGCAGAGAGATAAAGGATTAAAAATTAAAAGTATTAGAAAGTGGAATACTGAAGCATTATGTAAGAGAAGTACAACTCTGATTTGTAAGGCTCAGTTGGGGTGATCAGAGACAAAAAGGAAAGAGAGGGAATTAAAAGAAACGAGAGATAGTTTACACTGAAAATTTGAAACTCAATTAAAAGACAATCAAAAGCACATAAAGGTACTCCCAAAAGTAGAAAAAAATCTAAATGCAATTAATTTTGATTCCCTAACAGCAAGAAGTAGAACTAGGTTTTGGATTTTTCATCCAAATAGGGATAACTTGACACTTTTTAGAATCTCTTATATGGGCCAAGAGGGACGCACAGGATTTCGGAAAGTATTGCAAAAAGTTTAAGGAAGTTTTAGACCCAATTGAGAGCCAAAAAAAGGTGATTTATTTATTTTTTGTGTGATTTATTTAAAATAAAATTATTTCATCTTTATGTTATCCTCTTAAAGTTACTACGTTGTGTGAATCTTATAACATATACAATTAGTACTGTAGCACGCACATGTCATTTGTAAATATGTAAGTGTATGCATATATGTAATTTATAAATAGAGAAATATATATTTGGATTTCATGTACAAATTTTTAAAAATAATAGCATTAGGTAGTATTTTAAGTTACAAAGCTCTGTACAAATATTATCTCATTTTATACTCACAAGAACCCTACATGCTATGAAAGAAACGTACAGCCACAGAAGGTCAGAGACCACTGATCTCAAAAACATATATAGGTCCAAATACATTTTCTAGAGTATACTGACACAGGGAGATTCAGGTTACATGGCCAATGCTATTTGGAGAGGTTCTTTTTCCATTTCTGGGGAAAAAAAAGAAAGCTATGATTTCAGATGTGGAATGCATTTCAGGGCATTTATTAGTCTCTAATAGGGCCTTTACTTCTGTAGAGAAAGTGGTATTAATACTAAAATAACGTGTCATGGTGATATATTTGTTTTGTTTATAAGAAACCTCTCAGTTCTCTGCCTCATCTCTTCGCTGGAGACTTAAAAGAATAAGGTTGTGTATAAGAATGGTGAACTTAGAGCATCTCTGGAGCTGTTTTCTTAAACATAACTGTAACTAAGGCGAAGGAATCAAGCCTTTGTCTTACAGCATCAAAATTTAAAGAGCTCTGACAACATTTGTAGTTCTTCAGTATCTCAACCAAGGTACATGCTTAGTTGGCATGAATACATAGCTAAAATAGGAAAGTACCATATGGTACACTTAGTCTTCCTGCTGTCATGTATCCCAGAGGAGTTCTGTCCTGGACTAATTTCATTTTATACCTCCTTTCCTCTGTGGCCTCCCTAGCATTGGTCCCTTGACATCTCAGTATCTCCACTTCTTCCCTCCAGCCCCCAAAATAAATCAAGGGTATAATATATGCTGCTTGTTCTGGATACAAAAATTTTAAGCTAAATTCTTGCTCTGAGAAGATCAACAGGTGGGAGGGACACATCAGAGAAAAGCTGAGACAAACACAAAGGACTATTTTAATCACCCCATCCTTCTAGTGCCTGTCTGTCTCCTACTTAATGCCAAACGGAGTCTCAGGGCTCAGAAAAGCCAGGGAGCTCAGTGTAGTTTCTATTTCAGTCTGAGGAGGCCAAAGAATATAACTGCCTGTTTTGGAATTGCTCATTATAATATGTAGCTAGAAATTACTTAAAGAAAAGTTGATGGGTAAGGATAAAAGACTATCCTTTGGAGAAAGATGTCCCAAAGTCTGTTCTGATATAAGTGGCCATTTTTGCATAAAGTTCATCAATTAAATGTTAGGATAAATCTAAAGAGCACACTTGACAGCTAAGTTCAAAAACGAATATGGCAGGGTAAGTTGATCAATCTGTCATGTAGAAGAGACTGGGCAACATGCTCCTAGAAAGGCATGATGCCATATAATGGAAGACTTTATTCACTGAGTTAAAACATTCACAGACATTCTTTAATTGGTTCAAGTCTGTTAACTATGTGATTAAGAGGCAGATGCATAGGCAGAATTGTGGTGCATTCAAAAATCACTAGTCATTTTGGGTCAGTCCTTTGGCCTGTTTTTGTTTGTGTGTTCCTCCAGAAGACAATGATTTAAGGATCTTGGGCCCTCTCTATCCTATCCAAAGCCAACATATAGCCCATGAATACAAACACTTATTCTTTGCCTCTTTTCATTTATTCTTCCCTGTTTTAAGTGAAGGAGACTTGAAATGTCTATGATCTTGTGATCTTTGAAAGGTCAGAAAAGAGATTCACCAGCATCTGGAGGGTTGTAGCCCATGCATATATATGCCAGAAGCCAAATAGTGAGGAAAATCCTAAGGAATCAGCAAAAATATTCAATGAGATAATTAATAACATCAGCAAAGTTGCAGGCGATAGAATGATCGTTAATATTAAGGCCACATATGCATTTAAAATTTACTATGGAATATGGTATAAGGCATTGGTCTAAGCCTAATTTTTGTCAGACTGTTTTGCAGTTTTTGCAACAATTTTTATCATATAAGGAGTTCTTTTCTGAGTAATTAATGTCTTCTGCTTCAAAAACACTGAGTTAGTGAATTCTAGCACTTCTGATTCCCCCTCTTCTAGTCCATTACTTTAATTTGCTTCTTTATTTCTTTTTTAACAAATGGTTTTGATAGCTGCTTTATAACGCAGTTTGAGGTCTAGAAGTGCTATTCTCTCTTCATCCCTACTTTTCCAATATTTCCCTTTGTAGTCTACAGTTTTTATTTCTTGAAATAGATTTGTTATTATTTTATCAAGTTCTATAACGTATCCCTTTGATTATTTGATTGGCATAGCAATAAAACTGTAAATTGACTTCGGTAGTATTGTCATTTTTAATATACTGGTATGGTCCAGAATTGAGCATTAAATATTCCTCCAACTATTTAAGTTATTCTTTATTTCTTTAAGGAGCACTTTGAAACTGAATTTATACAAATATTGTATCTGCTTTGATAGAATCATTCCCAAATAGTTTATACATTTTGTAGTTATTTGGAATGGAGTTTACCTTTCTAATATTTCCTTGTAGACTGTTATTGTTATATAGAACTGCTATTGAATTTTCAAGGTTTATTTTGTAGCCTGAAATTTTACCGACAATATTAATTGTTTCATTTAGTATCTTTGCAACCTTAGGATTTTCTAAGTAAAGCATAATGTCATCTGCAAATATGGATAGTTCTATCTCCTGTTTACTTATCTTTTATCATTTAGTTTCTTTTTCTTCTCTTATTGCTATTGCTATTTCCAGAACTGTATCAAATAACAGTGGGAAGTGTGGATATCCTTGCTTTATTCCTGTATTTATTGGGAAATCTTCTATCAATCAAACAATCCATAAACATTTATTAAGTTCCTACTATATTCCAGGAACTGTATTAAGTTCTAGGGACACCAAACAAAAAATCCCCACCCTCAAAGAGTTTACAATCTAATAAAAGTAGGTAACACATAAAAGTAAACTGAAAAGCAATAGGTGGGGAAAGGGGGATGGGAGGATACCTAACTCAGAGGCATGGTAGAGAAGTCAATCAGAGAAATCCTGAAGTCCTGCAGCAAGGTGAGAAATGGGATGTGTCAGTAGAGCTGTCTTTAAATGGAGGTTTGAGGTCCCTGGCCCCACTCTCTAATTAAAGAGGCAGAAGGTAGTGGTTAGATGAGTT
Organism: Gymnobelideus leadbeateri; assembly: GCA_011680675.1. NCBI lineage: Eukaryota > Metazoa > Chordata > Mammalia > Diprotodontia > Petauridae > Gymnobelideus > Gymnobelideus leadbeateri. Next base: position 790,556 of record WOXC01010095.1, on the reverse strand, counting down.
TCAAGGCTGATGACCTGATGCAGAGTGAGTTAAGCAGAGCCAGAAGAACAACTTGTTCTATGTTATCAATATTATAAGAGTCAAGCTGGGTTTTATCCTCAGGTTTAGTGTATTCACACACACACATGTATACACAATACACACATGCACCACACATCACACATATACCACACACACACACACACACACACACACACACACACCCACACCTCCTACCTCAATTCCCTCTGTTCCTAGTTCTCTGGCTGAGCTCCATTGCTGCCCAGGTTATTCCCTTGATATAGTACCAACCTGAATAAGCTTTTCCTTTTGTTTTTCCTCAGGACTATCTGATAGATACATTGAACTATAAATGGAATGGGCATATTCTCCTCAATGTTCTTGACAGGAGGAAGGAAAGGTAGAATTGAGTTCTGTTAAAAGCCGTGAGTGGCCTTGTACAGCCTGCTGCAGAAACATGGCGGGCTGAGGGGGAGATGAGGCTGAGTAAGCACATTAGGGATAAGGCATTAGCCTTCTCAGTTGTTCATCAAATTATTAAGGTTCTTGGTGTCGACCTAGGCTAAGGAGACAAGTGAAATGGTTTGATGTCTTATATGTAAACCCTATTTTGGAGAGGTTTAAGATGTCTTGAGGATGGGAAAAAATGTCTTATCTTACATCTAGTTGATCACATCACCCAGAACCCCCTTAATGCATTTTAGTACTTCCTTAGGCTGAGTCTATGACACTTCTCCAGAGAAGAGAAAGGTGAATGAATATACAAAGAATTTATGCTCTCACAGCTCACACCAAAGGTCTATAACTCTAAGTCTTAGAGAGTTGCTTGAGAGTTTAAGTGACATATTTAAAAGATGATATAATCAGTAAGTGGTAGAGACAGGTCCTGAATCCTGGTCTTTTATACTGTGACCTTTAGTGACTCCTTCCCTACTACCTCCATTATGGAAATGGCAAAAACATAACAAAGTCTTCAATGGTCAAGGTTAAACCATTTTATGATTTCCTCCCTAAAACATCCCCAATTACTGTTTCCTTGTGGTTTAGCCTGGTCACTGGCTTGGTTTTTTAAAAAGAAAAATAAATATTAGGATCCATATGTTTGCTTAGTCCAATTTCTCTTCTGATGGACAATGACCAGGAAGGTCTTGCCTGCTTCGAGGGGAAGGAGTGAGGTCATTCATTAGTAAGAAGTCTGTGGTTTTATGTCTTCCCTCAGGTAGGAATTCAGGTTATCCCTACTCCTTCTTCAAGATCCCCTCCCATAGGAGTCCCTAAACCACAACCAGAGCCAATGTTATGGATTTATATCAAGGCCACAGCCAATGACCCATCTGTCCCTTGCCTTGCTTGGTCCCACTTTTAAAGCTTCCACAAGTACAAAGATTACTAAAAGAAGAGGTGTGCCTAATGATGGAGACATGGCATAAGATATTTGTGGGTGATGGTAAGGTCAAAGATATGATCATCTCTAAATGTAGGTGAGGCAGTTAAGTTATGGTAGGTGAGGAAAGACAGAGCTCAGCTCACACATCCCATTTCTCACTTTGCTGTACTACTTTGAAAGAGCAAATTATGGAAGATGAGAAGACTGAGAAACTGGGAAGTGTGTTTTCTGTATCTCCACAGCCTACCACACTGTCTGACACTGGTTTTGTTTCTTTTCTGGTCTGGACAATCATTCATTGTTATACAGAACTCCTGGTGAGGAGACTCACTCTACCTGAGATTATTCTTTTCTTATCCCAAGACATACATTATGGCCCTCAGCCACTGACCCACGTTTCTATTCAATCTTTCTGGCAGAAGCAGCAGTGAGAACCAAGAACTGGAGTCAGCTAGATGAAGCAAGTGTATTACTTTAATAGAAATTGAGTGATCATGGTATGCCATTCAGACAATTTATCCAGGCCCCATTACCCCCGGGACAGCCAATACCTCACACCACACCATTTGGGAAGGGGACAGAAAAGTTTTTTACTAACAGCTATAGAAAAAGGGAAGTTTGACAAATTTAGCTTTGGTTAGAAAGAAGAGTGTGCTTAACCTTGAATGTCCATTGATGTATTTGGTTTCCTCCCCACCAAGAAGAGAATCCCTTCATTATCCGTGTGGGCCCTGGAATAATAAAGAGGAATGACTTCAGACTGTTCAGTCATGAAACCAGCTTTCTTCAAGGAAGCCTCAATTTCCTCCTGAGTAAGGGAGAGACAGGAGAACTTCTCATCGCCAATCATGTAGAACTTGCTTTTAAGGACAGACAAAAGCACCAAGAATCCCCCAGGTTTCAGGAGGCTGTTGAGGTTCTTCAGGGCCTGCTGGTAGGTGGGAAGGTCTTTGCAGGCAGCTTCCAGGCAGTATGCGGTGAGTAGGCAGTCAGCCTGAGGAAGAGAAACAGGGCCCAGCGGCTGACTTTGGGTCACATCACACTTCAGGACTTGCTTTACCCTCTCTCTTAACTTTTCCTCCTTCTCAGGCCACTTCTCTCTGAAACAGACAAAATAATAACTATAACAATGGGCAGAGGCAACTATTGGTACCTTGATCACTAGGGTGTTTTCTTTATTTCAGACCTAATTAACAGCACAGGTCCAAAATCTTGAATATTCGGGAGTCCTCCCATTGTAAAGCAGAAAGAAGTGAGATCACACCCAGGATTGTAGAGTACACTTATAAGGGGCCAGAGTGGGAGATCTCCACTAGTTAGTTGTATCATATATGACGATGTCAGTTGGAATAGAATACAGGGTGATATCAGTTATTCTGAATTGTTCCCAACTTGCCACAGAAAAATATGATTTTTAAAAATTAAAAAAATGTTTAAACCTGCATATTTTTTCAAAACCGCAAATTTCTGGAATTATATATTTATTTTCTTTGCAATTTAACCAGGAAGGTTAACACACATGCAAATTAAACATGCTAAGAAATACACAGTAATTAAAGGCAATTCTCTCTCTCTCATTCATTCATTCATTCATTTTTTTTCCTGTACCTTAGGTTCTCTCTCTTCTTTGGCTCTTAGCTAGCTTTCCTGCTCTCTAGAACCATTGTAAGAACTTATAAGTGGGATGGGCATATTCTCCTCAATGTTCTTGACAGGCAGCCAGGGAAGTTCCTGCCCTTTTCACTTGACATTCACTTAACTCTGCCTCACCTATAGACTTAACTGGTCTTAGCATGGGCAATAAGGATACTGTCTACCCCGATGCTGGGACATTCAGCATCAGTCACATTCTAGCTGTATGCTCAGGTGGTTAACAATGGCATCTAGCCCCAGAGAGGAAATCCTAACATGGGAAAAGATGTTCTGAGTTTGGGTTGGAATTCTTCCATAGAACTGGCCTAGGTACTTCTATCTCCTGTCCCCTTCTCCCTCCCACACTAAGCAGTTTTCCCCAGCTCTGTACTCAGGCATATTCCATACATACCCTAAAGGTTTCAGATCTCTTTTTCTCTGGCCATGGCCATGTCTCCCTTTCATCTTTCCCTCTTTCTACTTGTCTCTCTGTGTGACTCCTTTTCTAGGCCTCTGGTTCTTTACCTTTCTCTGACTCTATAGATATCTATCTCTAATATCTCTAACTCTCTCTGTCTCCTTGTCTCTCTGTATGTCTCCCCCCCAACCCCCAACCTATGACTTTCTCCATTCCTCTGTTTCTGTCTCTCTCTGTCTCTCTCTCTCTTTCTCTCTCTCTAACTGATACTCTTTTGTTCCACTCCACTTGCATCACCGAGGATAATTTTTACTTTAGGCTGATATGTGAACCCCAAGGGACCCCAGAGATCTGGTAAGTAAGCAGAGAAATACCTACCTGTCTCCTTCAAGCTCACACACATATTTCACCACAGGAGACCAGTCAAATGCTCCTGGATCCTTCTTCAGCCACTGGATGACCTCCTCCCGGTTCTGGTCAGTATAGTCAGTTGCCACAATCTCTTTAAAAGACTCACAAGCAGAGAGTAGCTGGTAGATGGTGGGGCCAGTGCCAATGTCAATCAGGAGATCTCCTTTCATCCTACCTGTCTCAGAGGAGAGGGCAAAAATGGGTGGTCTGGGATGAGATACTATGAGGAATAAAGGTTATTGGAACCTCCTTCAAAACATGAATTTCTGAACCAAGGGCCAACTTCATTGTGATTGTGTCAAATGTTTATATATCCATTTTTATACATAGAGGAAAATATATATATATATATATATATATATATATATATATAAGCTTATACTGTTTATGACTCATTTTCAGATATATTTTTTAAAATTCTCTGGACCTTACAAAAGTCCTGTGAGTTTCTCAGAGCAAATCTTCTCTCCATTATTTTACATGTAATAAAACTTGGTCCCAGACAGCAGTATGTTAGATGGTAAAAAAAAGAGCACTGAATGGGGAGTCCAAGAAACTACTTTCCACCCCTGGCTCTGCTTGCTATTCACTATCTGGCATCTGACCTTCAATTGTACTTTTGCTTCAAAATCACTTAGAAAACACACGATTAAAAAGCTCCAATTCAAAAAAATGTATTTTCAGTAGGTAGCTCAGATATATGATTCCTAAAAATAGCATACATGCACACACGCACACACACATATTTGACAGTTTCCTTATCTCTAAAATAGGGATAATGACAGCACCTGTGTCATATTGTTGTTGTGAGGACCAAAAAAGGTAATTTATGTGAGGTATTTCACAAACCTTGAATCACTCTGTAAATGTTATCTATTATGGCTGATAGCTTTTGCATATACCAGAAACCTCCTATTACTATTAAAAAAAATAATGAAGGGGCGGCTAGGTGGCGCAGTGAGTAGAGCGTCGGCCCTGGAGTCAGAAGGACCTGAGTTGGGATCCAACCTCAGACACTAACGCACATACAAACAAAACCTAGCCATGTCACCTTGGGCAAGTTACTTAACCCCAAATGCCCTCCAAAAAAAAAAAGCAAAAAAAATAATGAGGCAACTAGAAGACTTGGTGGATAGAGTGCTAGACCTGGAGTCAGGAAGAACTGAGTTCAAATCTAATGTCAGACACTTCCTAGCTCTCTGACCCCGGGAAAATGATTTAACCTCTAATTTTCCTTGAAGGCAGCTAGTGGCTTAGTGGAAAGAATAGTAGACCTGGAGTAAGGAAGAACAGAGTTTGAGGAGTTCAAATCTGGCCTCAGACACTAGCTGTGTGATCCTGGGCAAGTCACTTAATGTCTGTTTGCCTTAATTCACTGGAGAAGGAAATAGCAAACCAGTCCAGTATCTTTGCCAGGAAAACCACGCAGACAGTATTAGCATGCTATGGTTCATGGGTCACCAAGAATCGGATACAGCTGAATGACTGAACCACAGAAACTATGAAAATTATTGTGAATATCTGGATGCAGAATTGAACGTCTATTTGGCAGCAATATCATTTGACTTGAAATCCTCTATAGCGGACAAAAGGAAACCTTTCCTATCACTGAAACTTCATCTATGATAAATAATCTATGGAATTAGGATTAAGTAAAGACTTTAGCTATCATCAAGGAAACTGAGACTCAGAGAAAGTTGCTTCTAGGTAGTAATCAACAGAGCCAGACTCTGAGCCCATGATCTCCTCCCATCTTTCAGCTCTAATGCAAACATATTTCTGAGAGATTTGGGGGTCTTGTTTTTTTTTTACTTAATAAATGTTTATTGTTTGAATAAATTTCATATAGCTAATGTCCACAAGAAAGAACTCGTAAATTTTGCTTCTGTTTACAGTTCTTTTCCTAAGCTAATTCTTTTTTTTTAAACAAATGCTTTATTAACTTCTGTTTTATATCATTCATTTCTGCCATATTTTGAGTTACAATTTTTTCCCCTGGTTTTCCCCTACCCACCATCCCAGAATAGCAGTTCCACAAGATATCGATTCCTCCAATCTGCTCTCTCCCATATCTTCTCCCATACCCCCTTCGACTTTTCCATTAGAGCAAGGTGAATCTCTGTTCCCCAATGCTTGCACATCTTATCTCTCAATTATATGCAAAAGAGTATTAATAATAGTATTTATATATATTTGAAACATTTAATTTTAAGACCTCGAATTTCAGATCCATTCCCTTCCTCCCTTGTCACCCATTCCCTCTGGGAAGATAAGTAATTCAGTATATGTTGCACATGTCTAGCTATGCAAAACATTATCATAGTAGATATATTGTACAAGGCTGCTTATCATTCCCTCCCACTCATCCCACCCCCCACCTGGTCCATTCCCTACATGATCCTGTCCCTCTTTTATGGTGGGTACATCCAACCTCCCCTCACCCCAAGGATGCCCTCCCATCCATCATCCCTCCTCCCATCCCCCTTCCCCCTATCCTGCTGCAGGTTGAGATATCCCATTTAGTTTGTATGTCATTTTCTCCCTGAACCAAATTCAGTGTGAATGTGGTTTTGCCTTTTTAGCCTTCCTTATTCTCCCCCTCTTTTGCAACTACTTCCCCTTGCTTCTTCTGCATGGGATAGTTTACACTACCCTGTCTCTCCCCATCTCCTCTTGCCACTTTCCTCTCTCACCTCATAATTTCATCCCTTGAGTATTCTCCCTTCCCAACACATTCAACCTATGCCCTCTATCCATATATAACTGTAACCATATACACACACATTCACATATGTATTCATATGACCACACACCCTTCTTTCATTATTTTCATAGTGAGAAAGATATCATCAGTCACAGTTATTGCTTTTCCATATAGGAATGTAAATAGTTCAACTTTGATAAGTTCCTTTTGATTTCTTTTCCTGATTACCTTCTCAGGCATCTCTTCCTTCTTGTGTCTGGATGTCAAATTTTCTATTCAATTCTGGTTTTTTCCTCAAGAATGCTTGAAAGTCCTCTATTCCACTGAATGACCATATTTTCCCCTGAAACAAAATACTCAGTTTTTGCTGGGTAGGTGACCCTTGGGTTCATTCCCAGTTCTTTTGCCCTCTGGAATATCATATTCCATGCCCTTCAGTCCCTCAGTGTAGAAGCTGCCAGGTCCTGGGCTATTCTGATTGTGTTTCCACAATATTGAAATTTTTTCTTCCTGGCTGCTTGTAGCATTTTCTCCTTGATCTGGGGATTCTGGAACCTGGCTATAATATTCCTGGGAGTTTTCTTTTTGGGATCTTTTTCAGAGGTGATCTGTGGATTCTTTCAACCTCTATTTTGCCCTCTGGGTCTAAAACATCAGGGCAATTTTCCTTGAGAATTTCTGGAAGGGTGATTTCTAGGTTCTTTCTTTGATCATGGCTTTCAGGTAGTCCAATAATTTTTAAATTGTCTCTCCTGAATCTATTTTCCAGGTCAGTGGTTTTTCCCATGAGATATTTCACATTGCCTTCTACTCTTTCATTTGTTTGGATCTGCTGAACAGCATCTTGATTTCTCATAAAGTCATTAGCTTCCATTTGCTCCAATCTAACTCTGAAGGAATGAATCTCCTCAATGAACTTTTGAGATTCTTTTTCCATCTGGCAAATTCGACTTTTTAAGGCATTCTTCTCCTCATTGCCCTTTGGGCCTCCTTTGCCATTTGAGTTAGTCTATTTTTTAAGGTGTTGTTTTCCTCAGTCAGGCTGTTGACCCTCATTTCATACTTTTCCTGTATCCTCATTTCTCTTCCCAATTTTTCCTCCACTTCTCTTTTCTGCTTCTTAAGGTCCTCCATGGCCTGTAACCTGCTCATATTTTCCTTTGGGTCTTTTGGTACAGGGTTTCTGACCTCACAGTCCTCCTCCTGTTCCATGCTTTGATCCTCTTTGCCCCCAAAATAGGAGTCTGATGTTGCATTTTTCTGTTTATTTTGTTTCCTTTGCCTTGGCATGTTGCCACTTACTTAGTTGACTTTTGGGCTTGTTGCCACAGTAGGACTCTGCCACCAGACAGGGGAACTTCCGTTTCTGGCAAGTTGGATACCCACCCCACGACCTCCACCCCAGACCACAATCCAGATCCAGGGAGGTTAAAGCAAGAGCGATTACCCCCCAAGACTGATCACTGGATCTCCCTACAGTTCACAGGCCAGGAGCTGGAGCTGCCTCTGAAAAGTACAAAATGGCGTGTCTCCTCAGTGGCTTCTAGCCCCCAGGTGGGAGGAAGCCGACATGTTCCCCAAATACTGGTCCCACAGTCCATAGGGCACTAACCTCTCACTTTGTCCTAGGCATGTCTGTGTTGACAATTCTGGAATCGCCACAGATGCTGGTGTTCTGGGGTCCCTCCAGACGGTTGCTGGCCCGGCCACCCTGGGGCTAAAACCAAGGCTCAGGGGGACCTGGGCTTGGCTCCCCGCGCGCTGCACTGCTGGCTCCCAGAGCGCTACACTCGTCCTTCTTGAAGGGCTGCTGGGCTGTCCTCCATGGAAGGTTAGCTTCTTTGTGTCATTCTGTGGGTGCTTGGGCTCCAGAAGTTGTTCAGAGTCCCCTTTTACATAGTTTGGAGGTGATCTGGGGGGAGAGTGCCTTGGACGTGCTGTTTCTACTCCGCCATCTTGGCTCAGCCCCCTCCTAAGCTCAGGGGTCTTGTTAGTGGGAGAAAAATTGAATACAAACCCTCAATCCATCTAGAATACTAAGTAGAGACAAGAAAGATGCCAGAGAACTACATTTGGGGAAGACAAAATAGTGTCTTCTTAAAATCATATAATTCCTCTATAGACTTTACAGATTCAGGGTCATTTATCTAAGGAATACCTAAAAGGTCCCTTGGAAAGAGGCACAGATATTGACATCCTCATTCCATAAGAGAGACTCATGGAGGTCAACTGACTTTCTCTAGGTCACAGAGCAAGTCAGTCTGGGCTAAAGCCTGTAATTAAAATTTTCAATAAATATAGTAGATCCCAGACATCCTACAATGCTTCCTGAATGTTTCTTTCTTGGTGCTAATTATGTGACAAAAGCCCTGGGAGTTAAGCTGAGCAACAGTATACATATGTGGGATCTGGAATACCGCCAAGTTACAAAATTTGAAGTTTAGAAGTTGAATTTCCAGGGTGTGCTGTCCTGGAAAAATCTGATTTCACAATGTAGAAATGTAGAATGCATTTACAAATGTAGAATTTGTTGTGCTTATTACCTGTAAGGTGCCATTCCAGTTTGAGTGTGTGATAATTCCCAGTATGGACAGTCCTTCCCCATACTGCAGTGAGCCAATTATATTGAAAATGTCTGGAAGGAAACCCTAAAATGAGGAACTTGAAACATTTCTTTGGCAAAGAAGAAATTAAGAAAAGAACTAAAAGGAAGTCTTCAAAGAAAATAGAAACAACTAAAATCAAAAGAAAAAATATGACTAAGCTGTAGTGATACACACCTGCCTTAATCTTTTCACTGAGTGTGAGCTGAGAAATAGTGAGCCAAAATCCTATAATGTCCTATTTTTTCATGGCTTTGGCACTGAGGTGAGTGGGCATCTCATGTGTATAAGATGGTGGAAGCTCACTGTATATACCTGGACTAGCACAATCTTGATTTAGTCCACAAAATGAGCTTGAAAAACACTCAGTGCTAGTTTTTTTTTGCTCCTGATAAAAAACTCTTGAGGATGCTGACATTTGTATCTTCTCACTGTGCTTTTCTATGGAAGAATAAATACATATTTAGTTGACATTTATACTAATACCAAACAAATTATTCATAAGCAAATTCTTATCTTCATGTATTTTTAAAAATTTTACTCAAAACTTTCTGAATAAAGATACTGGCTATGGAAAATGTAGGGGGAAAATATTTCCTTGGTCACATTTACATGGATTGAAAGACAGGTTTTTGCCAAATGAGCACTGTGACTCAATCTACGTAGTGGCCTTTGTGTTTTTATTTCTAATACATGGCATACTATCTGGCACATAGTAAACACTTAATAAATACTTATTTTCCTGTCTTGATCATGTCGGGGCCACAGGGCAAATCCTGACAAACTTACCCAAAGAGAACGTCTCTGATAGTTTCCTCAGCACATGCATCAGATCCTGGTTTTCTTTAGGAGCACTGGGTCCAAAGGTATAGTAAGTTTGCAGGTAAGTTCGAGGACTGAAGTGATTCAGGTAGGCATCTTTTGTAGAGAAGTTGGATTCCATTGTGTCTTACCTTGGCACTGTCCTCTCTCTGCTTCTCTCTATAAATGGATGAGTCAAGAATTTAGTCACCCAATAGGTGTTGCTTTGGCCCCTCATTTTTGTGAATTCTAACAGGAAGTCAATTTAAAACGAGTTAAGATTTGTTTTAAGAGAGACTCAAGACCTCTTTTCTTAAAGAGACTTGTAACTAGGATGGCATTATTGATTATTTGTCCAAGAGTAACAAAATTTAAAGAGTCCCAACAGAACTTGTGGTTCTTCAGTAATACAGAAACAACTGGAGTAAGAACCTAGTTAGTGAAGGAGAAATAAAATATAGCAAACCATACAAAGGCACAATAAAGCATATGGTCTCATTCACTTTTGTAAAAACTATTTGTTAAAACTATTTGTTGTCCTTGGATAAGAGATACCTGTAGATAGCTATCTCTTAATGATTATTTCAACTCTGCTTTCTTATGTTAAATCAATTTCTTTAACAATTGTAAAAGTATCAAGTCACCTCTTTTTAACTGATCTTAACAAGGAATATTTCTCTACCTGATAATAATGTGGACAGCTAGGTGACAAATGTTTCCCCTATAAAATCTCTTCTTCTCCCATGTAGTTCCCCCTTCCTGTACTTTTTTTCTTCTTTGAAAGATATTGGCCAATGTCACACCAAAAACATCATGCCAATGTCACTCCAATATGATGCAAATATCATGCTAATATTGCACCAATATCACACTAATATTTAAAAATAAAATTAATGACACACAAAACCTCATACCAATATCGTGCAAACATAATGGAAATGCCAGTCTAATGTCATGCCAATATCATGTAAACATCATACCAATATTAAAACCATACCAACTATATGCCAAGCACATCATGCCAATGTCACACCAATATAATGCAAGCCTCATGGCAAAGTCACACCGGTGTCATACAAATATCACACCAATGTCATGCAGCTTGGGGACCTACAGGTTATTTCCAACTTTTTATTACTCCAGGTAAAGAAGTTGTAAAAACAAGCCATCAATACAATTTTTTAAAATGAACATTTATAAATACTTTTGTACAGATAAAGACTCTCCCACTTTCTGCCACTTTCACTGTATTTTTTTGCTTGACTAAAGGATATTAACCACTTTTTTGATTCTGATTCTTATTCTTGGTTTGCTCTCAAAAAACCTGCACAAGTCTTTGGTTCTACTAACAAAGAAATTTAAGTGCCTGTTTTAGTTATAGCTCTGGAACTCAAAGAGACCTCAGAAGCCATTAGTACAACCTCCTTATTTTGTAAATGAGGAAATTTCAGCCCAGAAAGATTGTGACTCACCAAGATATAAGACCAGGGTGTGAATTTTGAAATGTATCACTATCCCCAGCATTGAATTTTATTTTCTCTTCTTTTGCTTTTGCCTTTGCTTTTTTGTTTTCTATTTTTGCTGATTGATGAGTTTCAAGGTTGCCTTGATTTTCAGCTCTTATTAGAAAAGTTGAGCAGATTTTAATTTTTTTTCTTGGTCACAGCTGCTGTGATATCATTTCAGTTTATATGCTTGTTAAACTGCCATGTCAGCTCCTAATTATGCAAGCTAATCACCAAGGAAGATTGGCAACATGGATCATTCAAATCCACAGATAATCATCAAATCTTGTTTTAGTTTGCTTTTCTATATTCCCACCAAGGCACTTGCCCAATCACTTAGCAAAGAACAAACCTGGCTGTTTGGTATTATCCTTCCTTCTTTGTCTTCAGGCAGATATGATGAATAATGAAAAAGCCAAGAGAAAAGTAGCAGTCTACAAACTGTATTTGTGTGTGAAATGAAAGTATTTTTAAAGAGTAATCCCAAAGTTGGGTTAATTATTAATTTGGACTTAGTATTGAGTGGACAGGGGTAGAAGAAAAATGTGGAATGGACTTAAAAATGTTTTCATTTAGACCTAGCTTCTCTAGCATCCTGTTTTCATTACTGAAAACCTTTGGAAATTAGTGTATATAACAAAGCTGATCAAAATGTCTAGCCTAATCCATTTTAAAGTAGTGATTTTTATAACTACCCCACTGTGCCTGTTTTAAGGATTTGATATATAACCCTGTCTATACCTCCTAATTTCTTTAAAGCATCTGTGGAATAAACCTTAGAACCAGCATTTGTGGTTAGAGAGAGTATGGGAGAGGGACAAGAAGAGTGAAATAAGACTCTGGGGACTTAGGAGTAAGGCACAGTCCTGGCATTGCTGACTGTGTGACCCATGGACAGTCCTTCTACCTTGCTGGGTCTCAGTCTCCTCATAGACAGAATGAAATGATTAGATTAGCATTAGAAGATAACTCAGGTCCCTTCTAAGTCTGTAATTTGGTGTGCAAATGAGCCCAGATAGAGCCAAACAAAAAGAAGGGGCTTTTTGGAGCTCTGGCATGTGCCTCATTGTCTTGTCTAGGAGCCATGGTTTGAATGCAGCTTAAGTTCTGAATATAGATATTGGTAGGTCTTAGCTCACTCCACAAAACATTTATGCTTCTTTGCTCTTCTTGATGCCTTGGAGTGGTATTCTACTAAGTACCTGGCAGATGGAGAATTTACACCTTATATCTATTTTAGATGGTTACTGGGAAAGGGTCAATATTTTTTAGCTAACAAAATGAGTTTTAGTTGAACTTTATAAAGGACAGATGTATTATCTTTGTTCTATATTTATTATCAAATGCCAAGTGGAGATTCTTTAAGACGGTTTTCCTCTGATGTTGCATTTTCAGTTGGATGTGATTCTGGATTTCTCACAGATCATTTTAGTCAAACTTCAAAGGCTGTAAATATCTGTTTGGCAACAGACTATCAAATTGAATCAGTACAGAAATATTTATCACTCATACTTTTGTGAAAAAGTCTTAATCCTTTTGATTTTTATACTATGATTATTTTCTGATATGTTACCCTGTATAGAATCTTCCCTCCTATCAAAGAAAAAACCCACAACCAACATAACAGCAGCATATGATAGTATTTGAAATGTAGTGTTCCTCTTCCTCCTCCCCATTCCCCATAACTAGAAGAAGGACATGTATTTCATCAGTTGTTCTCTGGAACCCATATTAATGATGATCTTCAACTTGAATTCCTTTTGCTTCCAAAGTATAGTCAATCTAATTTTTGTTTTTCTGCTTCTTGTTTTCTTTCTCTCCATGAGTTCACAAAAGTCTTCCCATTTTTCTAATACTTTAAGTAGGGAGGTGTAGCAGTCCCTGAGCAAGATTGTGTCTACCATTTTTCAGTGATGTGCTGGTCAAATATTTAACAACTGGCTTTTATTTGGGGGGGGGGGGATGTATCCACAATACTCTTTTAAGTTTAATTTTCACTATTAACATTTTTTTCTATCACTCTCTTAAGTCTACACAATCACTTATCCTTAACTCCTGAGGGGTAACCTAGAACCATGAGAGGGAGATCTAACCAGTCTCACTTTAGGAGAGTGGGTCCATAGCCTCACAACACTTATATGGGGTGGGGGGGTGTTTAATTGACTTTTTTGCAACTGCTACTCATTACTTCTGGGTACAGGGAAATTGAGGCACATTTCTCCAAGCAAGATGAGCTTATTAACAGTGCCACATATAACTGTTAATAAAGTGGGTCAGACTGGGCCCTCTCAGTCTGGCCAGTGACCCTGATAAGAAGGTAAAGACCCACTTTACTGAACACAGGAAAGGAGGAGTTCTAGGTGGTTGTGGAATGTCACAGTTGGCTACATCTGGGGACGTGGGTTGGACTTCAGGTTGTGATTATGCCCCTCTATGACACTAATGGAATGTTTTTAGCTTTTTTGGCTGCCATGTACCACTACTGACTTTTATTGAGCTTATCATAATCTTGATCTTTGTCACAGATCTGTTGACTGGTTGATCAGCAGATACCAAAACCTTAGACTTGGTCTTAGGCCAAAGAAGACACATATGTCATTTTCCCATATAAGAATGCAGGCAAGGGGCGGCTAGGTGGCGCAGTGAATAGAGCGCCGGCCCTGGAGTCAGAAGGACCTGAGTTCGGAACCAGCCTCAGACACTTAATCCACACAAACAAAAACCTAGCCGTGTAACCTTGGGCAAGTTACTTAACCCCAATTTCCCTAAAGGGGCGGCTAGGTGGCGCAGTGAGTAAGAGCGCTGGCCTCGGAGTTGGGATGACCCGAGATCAAATCCGGCCTCAGAAAATGAGCACCCACACATAAATAATAACTAGCTGTGTAACCTTGAACAAGTTACTTAACCCCAATTGCTTAATAAAAAAAAAAAAGAATGCAGGTAGTTTATCCTCATTTAGCCCCTTATGGCTGTTTGTTCACATTCAAGTTTCTTTTGATTCGAGTGTTTCAGAGTTTCTACATAGTTCTGGTGTTTTCATCAGGAATGCTTAAAAATCCTCTATTTCACTGAAATGAAAATTTCCCCCCAAGATGGCGCCAAAGGCAAAGAAGGAAGCCATTGTCCCCCCACCCCCCACACAAGACAGAAGCCAATCCAAGGCCTTGAAGTCCAAGAAGGTGGTGTTGAAGGGTATCCATAGTCACAAAAAAGAAGATTCCAAACATCCCCCACCTTCCATTGACACAAGCCACTAAGACTTTGAAGGCAACCCAAATATCCTGGAAAAAGTGCCCCTTGTCCCACTCCACCTACAACAAAACGTTTTCCAGTAAAAAAAAAAAAGAAAAGAAAAGGAATTGAGATTCTTCCCCTCACATTATCCTCTAGACATAGCCACAATGGAGATATGACATAGTCATAACAAATCATGGCACTGGAATGACAGCCATGGCAGATTGTCACATTGACATGACATTGTCATGACAGAACTGTGGCTGAGAAATGATAGAGCCATGGTGTGACATATCCATGATATTAGTCTGATATTGGCTTGATATTTGTGTGACAGTGTGATATTTTGTGAATTAGTGTGATATTGGCAGGATGTTTAATATTGGTGCAATGTTGACATTGCATTTGCATGGCAATAGTGTGATGCTTACATGATATTGACATGTCATTGGTCTGTAATTGGTGTGGTGATTTGTGACATTGGCATGTAATTGGTGTACTATTGGCATGTTGCTTGTGTGCTGTTGTTATAATGTTCAATGCTGATGTGACATTAGCATGTAATTGGCATGGTATTTGAGTGATGTTTATGTATAATTGGCATGATATTGGCTGATATTCAATATTGGCATTGGCATATATTGGTGTGTAATTGGTGTGATGTTTGTATGACATTGGTTATGTAATTGGTATAACATATGGCATATTGTTTGCATGATATTGTCATGTAATTGGCAGGATAATCATGAGTGATTGCTATTGTGTTTGCATGTCAGTGGCATGTTAGCATGATATTGGCATGGGATGGGCACTGTGGCATGTGGTCTACATGTTTGGTGATATTGTGATATTTGTGTGTAATTGGCATGACATTGACACATAATTGAATGATCATTGTAACACTGGTTTATAATTGACATGTTTAATTCTAGTATAACACTTGTATGATATTAACATGTCATTGGTGTGAGTGTATGAAACATCCAATATTGGTATGTAATTAAAATGATGTTCAATATGGTATAGGTATAATCAGTGTGTGACATTGGCATATAATTGTGATATTGGAACATTAGTGTGCAATTGGTCTGACCTTATGTGTGATGCCATGATGTTGGCCTGTAATTAACATAATGTTGACCTGTGATTGGTGCAATGTTTGTGGGACATTGTAATTTAGTATGATGTAGGTATGTAATTGGCATGATTAGGTGGGTAATTGCATTTGATTGGTTGATTTCAATATTGTCATGTAATTGGAATGATGTTGGTGTGACAGTGGTTTGTAACTTGCATGATGTTGCCATGAAATTGTGTGTGATTAGTGTGGTGATGTGTGGCTGGCGTTGCATTTGTATGATATCACTATGTAAATGACATGATATAGGCATGGTGTTTGCATGTGTTGGAGTGGTGTTCAGTATCCATGTGTGATTGGTGTGATGTTTATGTGACATTGGTGTATAATTGACTGGTGTCAGAAATTTACATGGTGTTTGCATGACACTGCCATATAATTGACATAATAAAATTTACATGTGGCCTGAAACCTAGCTGATTCAAATTTGGCTTCAGATATTGCCTGGGTGTGTGACCTTGGGAAAGTCACTACTCTGTCATGCATCTGCCACATTTCTACAATGCCCCTGTCACATTTCTGTCTCAATCTGGCATGCCCCCGTCATACATTTTCACACAAATACCAGCCTTTGTCATGCCTCTGTCACCCTCCATGTGCATCTTCTGCACTCCCATGTCCTGCCTACATCATGTCTATGTCACACATCTGTCATGCCATTGTCACAGCTGCCAGTCGGCATCATGCCTCTGCCATGCACCTATCAGTCTGTGTTGTGCCTCCCTCATAGATACTCCCTCATACAGAATCAAATGAGTTAACATGTAAAGTGCTTTGCAAGTCTTAAAGCACTCATATAAATGCTAGTTATCATTATCATCATCAAGGTGACTGACCTTGGGTGCTTGAAGGTTATGCAAATGGAGCAAAAGCTCTGGCAGGTTCTACCACGAAGGAAAGGCTTAGAATATGGTTCTGATGACAGATGACATCTGCTTTCTGAAGAACTGTCTAGTTAAGTACAAAGAGCTTCCTATCCAGGCTGACTCCTGGGTGATGAATTCTATAACCATGGCAACCAATGAAACAAAGAAAAATGCAGAATGGTCCACACTTCTGTGAATCACCCTTCACCTCTGCAGTGCTACTAGTTGAGTAGATAAAAAAGGCTGGAGGAGGCTAAGAATCAAGCTGTTTTCTGATAATTTATAAACATTAATTTAGATGCTTGTACTCTGAAAATGAAATCCTTGTCCAATAAACATAGTCGACATATTACCAGAGGAAGTGAATCATATCGACAGTCTTTGTATAAATGAAGCTAGAATATATAAGGAAGCTGTAGATAAATGCAAGGCTGATTCAGAGGTTTCCTCTTGGATGGTAAAATTAAGGAACTGGCAGAATTGGGCTCATCATTTGCAAAAAGAAAATGTCACTTTATGGGGCACTTGATCATCTCTTATTACAGTAATCATGATGAAGGTAAGCAGAAAGACTGCTTGAAGAAAACAGCAGCTTATGCATCAACGTCTGTTGCAGAGGATGATGAAGTAGCCAAATTTTCTATGTCTAACTGGGACAAACAGTACAGATGAGCAGTAAGCTCAGCTTAGAATTCAACAAGAGGACAATAATCTGGATTGCCTTCAGGTTTGCCTATAGCATTTACTTACAATAACTGCTATCTCTGTACCAGCTGGGACAGCTAGCCCCAGACTCCTGAAGCCTTCTGCCCCATCCTTGTCCTTGTGCCTAGTCAAACTATGAAATTCTTTTAGTGACCCCAAGCTTCCTGTGAATAGAAGGTTTAGAAACTAACATTCTATTATTGTGGATGTATGATAGCAAGGCATGGAATACAACTGCCTCAAGAATTAAAAATTGCTACTACAGAGAGGGCAATAAAGAGGAGGAAGGAAGGTATAAACTTTGTTGTTCAGTCATGCCTGACTCTTAGTGACCCCATTTGGGGTTTTCTTGGCAAAGCTGCTGGAGTGTTTTGCCATTTCCTTCTCCAACTCGTTTTACAGATGAGGAAACTGAGGCAAACAAGGTTAAATGACTTACCAAGGATCACACAGCTACTAAGAGTCTGAGGCCAAATTCAATCTCAGTAAGATGAGTCTTCCTAACTCCAGGTATAAGCAGGCTACAACAAATAGCCAATGAAAAAATCCAAAGAAGAAAAGAAGTAAGGAATTGTATGATAGGAAGAGAAGGTGGGCTGTTCACATAGTGAGAATAACGAATGACAAATGGATAGCCATGGTGCTCTTCTGGCACCTTCACACTGTCAGGAGAAAGGGAGGAAAGTCTCCAGTCTGTCAGGCAATAAATTTGTAGATGGACATGGACATACCACACAGGATGGACAGACATGGCTTAGATTTTGATCTGCACCCTTAGAGAGAATTCCAGTGTAAATGAGGTCACAGATGCATTGGAGTTGAGGAAACTTCTCTGATAGTAATCAGTAACTTTTCTGTAACTTATTGTCTTAGAAAATGGTCATGGGGGGCACTGAAAAATTAAATAAATTTTCTCATAACGACTGTATGTGAAGGAAGCAGATCTCAAACACGAGGCTTCAGGAGTCCAAGGCCTGTCTGCCATCGACTATACCACATTGCCTCTTAGTTCAAATGACTCATTATCTAATTATTTCACATGTGTCAGTAAGTTTCATCTCCCAACTAAACTGTAAATCCCTGAAGAACAGGGACCACTTTTTTATTAAGTAAATTTTATCGCTATATTTTCTATCAATGGCATTACTGTTTCACAATGTATCCCTCTCTTTTCCTCAACCCAGAAAGCAAT
Organism: Gymnobelideus leadbeateri; assembly: GCA_011680675.1. Taxonomy (NCBI): domain Eukaryota; kingdom Metazoa; phylum Chordata; class Mammalia; order Diprotodontia; family Petauridae; genus Gymnobelideus; species Gymnobelideus leadbeateri. The sequence goes on along the minus strand of WOXC01010095.1, from coordinate 771,960 downwards.
CCCTTATAAGAATAAAAAGAGAGAAACACATTTCAGCAACACTAACCAAACCATTTTTTAAAATACAACATGAAATATAGTGTTCTGGGCAGTTAGGTGGCACAGTGGATAGAATGCCATGCCTCAAGTCAGGAAGATCTGAGTTCTTATCCAGCCTCAGACATCCCTTTCTAGCTGTGTGACCCTAGTTAAGTCACTTAACCATGTTTACCTCAGTTTCCTCCTCTGTAAAATGAGCCGGAGAAAGAGATGGCAAGTCCCTCCAGTATCTTTGCCAATAAAACCCCAAATGGGGTCATGAAGGGCCAGACATAACTGAAATGACTGAACAATAACAATATGGGGTTCCAAACTCTCTGCAAAGGAAAAAAAGGAGATACTTCTTCATATTTCTTCTTTGGAACCAAACTTAATCATTATAACATCACAGCATTCAATTTCAAGTGTTTTGTTGTTGTTTTTATTCATATTATAGTAATTATATGTATTGTTTTCTTGGCATATCAATGTATGGGCAACTAAGTGGTGCATTGGATAATCGATCACAGGACTTGGAATCATGAAGACCTGAGTTTGAGGGCTGTTTCAGACACTAGCTGGGTGACCCTGGTCAAGTCACTTAATATCTGTGTGTCTCAATTTGCTCATCTATAAAATGGGTATAATAATATCTCTTGAGGTTGTTATAAAGTGCTTTGTAAACCTTAAAATGCTATATAAATGCTAGTCACCAATATTTTATGTCATTCATAGGTATGTACATAACTTGTTTAGCCAGTCTCCAAACAATGGGCATCTACTTTGTTTCTAGTTCCTTTTAGGATTTCAGGTAAAATCTCAGACTTGTTTTGATTTGCATTTCCCTTAGAGTAGTGATTTTTCATATGGCTGATAATAGTTTGTAATCTTTTCCTTTATGAACTGTTTGGTCATACACTTTGACCAAATTGGGGAATGGCTTTTGGTCTTACCTATTTCTCTTCGTTACCTATATGTCCACACCTTAGATAGCATATATCCATATGGCAGATAGAATTTGAAATCCTTTTGTGTTACTTGATACCAGGTTGTTGGGTTTTTTTAGTGAACTACTTCCTTTTCTTACTGCGTTATTTTGTTCATATGAAACTTTTCAATTTCTTGTAATCACATTTATCCTATGAACTTTGGAGTTCCACTGATTTAGTTTCTGCCTCACTAGGTAAAAAGTGCTACATTATTTGTCTTGCTCCTGGAGCAAATTTGAGGGATAACCTCAGCCTCTTCAATGGTATAACCAGCCTTCTCCATGGCTGCTTGCATGAAAAGAAGAAGAAGCTGGAGAACCTTTGGTAGTAATTATTACTAATATGGAGGATAGCCCAGCAGCTAACCTTTACAGGCTCTCTCAGGCAGGAAGGGATGGATGGCTAGCAGCTAAGATAAATGGGAATGGTTACTATTTTGAGTCTACTGTCTATTTTATGGATGTCTCTTTTTATTAACTTTGAGAACCAGTTGACAGGAATTACCAGGGCAATGTTGGCAACACCACTTTATTATATCAAGGGAAAGCAACCCCTTAATAGTTCTATCTTCTTTTTGCCAGAAGGACTCATAATCTTAGAAGTTTGCTTAAGATGAGGCTGTTGGACACTAGGCCAGGGGAGGGATGGCTAAATATGTCAAAAATCTGTGAGTTCTTCAGTATGGGAACACCACCAGTATAGACGTAGTCATGTATGACCAAATAGCTAAGTCTTAGAGAATTATCTGACATTTGGAAACTTGAGGTGATTTTCTCAGGTTCACAGAATATTAGAAGTTGAATCAAAACCCACATCTTTCTGACCACAAAACCAGCACTCTGGTACTTTTTTCCATTCTGACTCCCTTGTGAAGATGCTATTTTTTTAAAAAACCCTGAAAATTCTCAGAATTAAACATTTCTAAAATTTACTCCCTGAAATATCCTTTGGCATTGTTTGCTTTTGATTCAGCCTGTTTGATTTCCAGAAAAGAAAGCCAAAGACCAGGACTCATAAGTTTGCTTGATTTCAACTTCCCTTCAGGCAGAGACTCCCTGGAGGCCATCTGCCATGAGGTGCTTGTGGCACAGAGTTCTGCATCCTTCAGCAGATAGAAACTCAACTTAACCCTCCAATCTTATGGTCACTGCTCTGACAGTACTGCCTAAATCAGGCAAAGTTAGAGCTGAGATCTGCTCTTTATAGCTGGAGCCCAACCTTCTCACTGGCACTGCACCCCTGGATTCTTCTCTCTGAGTATTTTGATAGGTTCATCTTTTCACAGAGGTCTTGGAATGCAACATTTTATGCCCCCAAATCAGGTCAGCACTATGGAATGCCCTGTAGTGCTGTGCTGATGGGAAGCAGTAAACGGCTTTTCTTTGTTGTTGTTCAGTCATGTCTCACTTTTTGTGACCCCATTTGGGATTTTTTTGGCAAAGATACTGGAGTGATTTGCCATTTCCTTCTCCAGCTCATTTTACCAATGAGGAAACTGATGCAAGCAGGTTTAAGTGATTTGCCCAGGGTCACACAACTAGTAACTAGGATCAGATTTGAACTCAGATCTTCATGTCTCCAAGGCCTGGCATTCTATCCACTGCTCCACCTAGCTACTCTTAGCTTTTCTTAGGGCTTGGTAATTTTTGCCATTTACACAGGGGAGGATTCTTCCAGAAGATTCACAGGAAGGTCTAGCTGAGAGAAAATGAAAAGCAAAGGGGAGCCATATTCAACTCACTTTTGGCCTGCTGCCTGAGTCCTTAGAGCCTCCTTCATGGCCCTACTTGAAAGCTTCGAGTAGGAGAAATCCCTGACCTCCTGAGGCAGCCCACTCCTCTTCTAAATAGCTCTCATTCTTAGGAAGTCTTTCCTAAATTTTCCTCTGCAAATTCTGCCTATTGCTCCTGATTTTTTTTCTTCTGGGGCCAAACAGAAAAGGCAGATCTTCAAATATCTAAAGGCAGCTATCATGTCTCCAATAACGACTTGCTTTTCTAGGCTAAACATCCCCAGTCCCTTAAGTCAATCTTTATACAGCAAAGACTTAAGGCCTTCCACTGCTCTGGTTGACAATTTCAGGATGAAATTCAGCTTATCAGTGTCCTTCCTAAATGCTGGCATTCAGGTCAGAATACAGTTTGACCAAGGAAGAGTTCAGTAAGATTATCATTTCCTTCCTCCTCTCTTAAAGTCATTTAAGAACACATCAGGCATTTTCTTTTGTTTTTAGCTGCCACATAACACCATTAATTCATACTGGAGTTCCAGTTCACCAAACTCCCATATCTTTTTTTAGATATATTGCTGACTAACCACGTCTCTCTCATCTTGTCCTTACAAGATTTTTTTAAACCCAAGAGTAAGACTTTGCATTTATCCCTAATAGGTTTCATCTTATTAGATTTAGTCCAATATTCTAGTCTGTCAAGATCTCTTTGGATTTTGACTGTCATCCTCTGTGGCTTAGCTATTCCTCCCAGCTTTATATAATCTGCACATTTGATGTCAGCATTCTTTTGTTCAGGACGTTCATAGAAACACAGCACAGGATTAAGCAGAGATCCCTTGATTCCTTCATTGGGGACCTCCTACTAAGTTGACATTGAACCGTTAATAACTAGTCTTTAATTCCAGTCATTCAACCAGATCTGAACCTAACTGTACTATCAGCTAAATTAATATCTCTCCATTTTTTTCTGCAAGAACAAAGTAAGAATAACACTTAGCTAAATCTACATAAATTGGATATACAGGGTTTCCATGATGTACTAGCTTAGCTACCCTATAAAAGAAGGAAAGAAGCTTAGTCTAGTATGAGCTGTTCTTGATGAAGCCATATTGACTCTTTCTGGTCATTGTTTGCTTTTCTTAAATGTTCGTTAACCACATCTCTAAACATCAGTCCTGGAAAAATTCCAGGAAGTTGTTTGCAGGTGCTATTATCTTCCCCTTTTTCAAAAATTATGACAATGTTTATCTTTCTGTAGTATGTATCCCATTCTCCAAAATCTCCAAAGAGTCCCTGAAAGTGACTCTTCAATCACATTCATCAGCTCCTTAAGTGCTAAGAATGTGGTCACTTGGGCCACATACTGAAACATCCTCCTTGTTTCAACCATCTGACAATGTCATCCTTCAGGGTTTAGCTCAAATACCAGCTTCCCCACGAAGCCTTCCTCTTTCCATCCAGGTAGAATCCAGACTCTCCTTCATGTGATCTCACATCACTTTGTATTCCTCTTACACATGTATCCTACTTTATATTTCGGTCATAGTTACATATGCACATGTCTTATCACTCCTACATTCTCTTGGAGAAAAGGAATTGTTTACTATTTTTCTTCATATCTCCTCTAGCACCTGGAGCGGTATCTTGTACATTAATAAATGTCCATTGAAGGAATGGATGAATTCTTGCCTCTGTGCTTTCACTTTTGTTGTTCACATCTATCCCCTGCAATGCTTTCCTTCCTTCCTGCTACCACCTACTCTACCCTAACCATTCTTCAAGGCTCAACTCGGCCCACTTCCCCCAGAAAGGCTCCTTTAACGACTACAGTCCAAATTGATAGCTCTCTTCCAAGGCTATAATAGGTTTGCTCAGTACCACACAGTTCTGTACTCATTGTTTCATGAGTGTTGGTCTTGTCTCCCCAGTTACATGTCTTTGCTTTATCCATTGTATCTACTGTCATACAGAACTTTTAGTAGGTTCTAAATTAATACTCATTGATTGATTAATTGATTAATTTGTTCCCATCCCAGGACTTATTGTATGACCTCCAGACACAGGCCCACCCCTTCTAGTCAGTGTTTTTGAGAAGTGAGAACCAAAGACTAAAGTCAGTTATCTGGGTGAGGCAGGTAGATTGCTTTAATATAGATAAAGTGCTTACAATGAACCATCTGAAGAGTTTATTCAGTCCTCCTTTCCCCAAGGGCCACCCATAATTCATCTCAGGCCACAGATAGAAAGATGTTTACCAAGAACCACAGAAGAGCTGAGTTTTGATGCATAATTAACTTCATAGCCCTACAGAATTATTGAGTTTCTGCCCTATGAGGTAGAAAAGTCCTTCATTCTCTGCTCTACTCCTGGAGTAACTTTGGGGAATGATTTCAAACTCCTGAATTCTGAAACCAGCCTTCACCACTGCATCCTTCACAGCCTCCTGGGTGAGGGAGAGACTGGAGAACCTCTGGTCACCAATCATGTAGTAGCTGCTCTTGAGTGCATCAATGAACACCAAGAATCCTCCGGGTTTCAGTAGGCTGTTAAGGTTCTTCAGGGCCTGCTGGTAGGTGGGGAGGTCCTCGCAGGCAGCATCCAGGCACAATGCTGTGAGCAGGCAATCAGCCAGGGGCAGAGAGACAGGGCCCAAAGGCTGACTTTGGGTCACATCACACTTCAGGACCTGCTTGACCTTCTGTCTCAACCTCTCCTCCTTCTCGGCCCACTTCTCTCTGAAACAAACAAAATGATGAGTGCACTAATAGGAGGGGGCAGCTCTTGCTTCCTTGAGCACATAGGTGCTATCTCTCTTTGTTTCAGGCCCTGGTGACAAGACCACCCAAAATCCTAATTGTTTGGGAGTTACCGCCTTTGTGAAGGAGGGGGAAAATGATAGGAGAATGTACCCAGGAGTCCGGAATAACAGCTAATGATCACAGCTTACATTTATATAGAGCTTCCTGTGTGCCAGGCACTCTGGAGAACTTTCCATTTATAATCTCATTTGATCCTCACGCAACTCTGGGATATAGGGAGGGATTATTATGACTTCCTTTTCACAAATGAAGAAACTGAGGCAAAGAAAGTTCGAATGACTTGCCTAGGGTCACACAGTTAAGTGTCTGAGAGTAGATTTGAACCTGGGTCTTCTTGACTCCAGGCCCAGTGCTCCATCCATCGCACCACTGCCTCTATATGCTTAGGAATATACTTTGAATGCAAAGAAGAGTAGTATCTACACTAGCTGTTAAAGCATCCTATAGGACGTAGATCAGAATGAGCTGTAGGACAGAATCTATTACTAGCTTAAAATACTTGGAGGGAATACATCTGAATGGGTGGTAACTACATTAGCATCATTAAAGTGTTTTATAGGAAATACATTAGAATCAGCTGCAAGGTGGTGGCATCTATCTGGAATTTCTCCCAGCTTACAAAATAACATGGTTTTACAAAATTGAAGTGCTATCTTCTAGTGAAAATGGTTTTGTTTTGTTTTTTACTATAGATATATTTAAATTTGCCTGTTTTTTTAAATGCACATTAAAACTTTAAAAATTATGTTCTTACCATTAGTATAATTTTACTGAAAAAGTTTCTATAAATGTAATTTAAGACAAAAAAAGTTGTGATATAAAATAATGCAATTTGGCATTTTTGTACAGATGCACACCAGGAAATGAATGTATCAATAAAAGCTACATCGCTGAATATTTTCCTTTCTATGTTCCTAGCCTCTCTCTTTTCTCTTTCCTTCCTTAATATGTAAATTCCTTTCATATTCTGTATACAGGTATCTGTATACAGAAGCCTGACACAAGGCAGGCAAAATAAATGCTTGGTGCTTTGTTGATTGATTGATTTCCCTTAGTCAGCATTCCTCTTCCTGGGCCCTGTTAGAAGAAGCTTACATTGTATTATAAATAGAATGGGCATATATATTCTCCTCAATGTTCTTGACAGACAGCCAGGAAAGTTCCTGCCCTTTTCACTTATCATCTGCTCTGAAGAGAATCTTCCAATGAAGGCTGACTCACCTGTGTTAGCATGGTTAGCACTGTCTACCCTGCTGCTGGGACATTCAGCATCAGTCACATTCTAGCTGTATGCTCAGGTGGCTAGCAATGGCATCTAGCCCCAGAGGGCAAATACTAACGTGGGAAAAGATGTTCCGAGTTTGGATTGGAATTCTTCCATAGAACTGGGCTAGGTCCTTCTATCTCCTGTCCCTTTCTCCCTCCCACACTAAGCAGTTTTCCCCAGCTCTGCACTCAGGCATCTTCCATACATACCCTGAAGGGGTTTCATATCTCTTTTTCTCTGGCCATAGCCATGTCTCTCTCCATGAATCTGTCTCCCTTTATCCCCCCTCTTTCTACTTGTCTCTCTGTATGACTCCTTTTCAAGGCCTCTGGTTCTCTACCCTCTATCTTTCCCTGAATTTTTCTATATTTCTATGGGTAGCTCTGATTCTCTCTCTCTGTCTCTCTCTCTCTCTGTCTCTCTCTCTCTCTCTCTGTCTCTCTCTCTGTCTCTCTCTGTCTCTCTGTCTCTCTGTCTCTGTCTCTGTCTCTGTCTCTCTCTCTCTTTCTCTCTGTCTCTCTCTCTGTCTCTCTTTCTCTCTGACTTTTTTCTTCCACTGTACTTGGACCCCCAAGGATAATTTTTGCTTCAGGGAATTATGCTTACCCCCAAGTACCCCAGAGATCTGGTAAGTAGGTAGAGAAAAACCTACCTGTCTCCTTCCAGTTCACATACATATTTTACCACAGGAGACCAGTCAAATGCCTCTAGGTCCTTCTTTAACCAACTTTGGAGCTCCTTGAGGTTCTGGTCAGTATAATCAGTGACCACAATCTCTTTAAAGAATTCACAGGCAGAGAGGAGCTGGTAGATGGTGGGACCAGTGCCAATATCGATCAGAAGGTCTCCTTTCACCCTGCCTGTCCCAGAGAAGAGGGCAAAAATGGGTGGTTAGGGATGAGATGCTCTAAGGAATCATCACATTAATTTCTGAATCAGAGGCCAACTTGTGATCTTCAATGTTATAGTGATAGAGGGATATGAACTTATCCAGTCTATGATTCATTTTAAAATGGAATTCAATTCAATAAAGAATAAACTATATAAATAAAAAGAATAAATCATGTAAATGTTTATATAATTGTATTATTGTTATTAGATTTAATCGCAGTGAAGGTCATCATCTGGGACTCAAGTGATTCATTTCACTTGAAGTCAAAGCAAAATAAATCACTTGGGTCCCAAATGGTGACCTTCACTGAGATTATAGATAATTATTATATCTAATCACCATATATTATATGAAAATGATATTAATATAGACACTTAAACAAGATCCTTATCACTAATAACTCACTTGATCCTTATAACCTTCCTATGAGGTTTTCAAATGGGTACAGCCATTCCCCTTTTACAGACCAGAAAACCAAGGCTCAGAGAAGAGATGGATAGTAGAGTAAAGAGCGTATTGCATTTTGAGTCAATGGATCTGATTTCCAGTCCAGGATCTGCAATTAACCATCTGCATGACCTTGGGTTGACCATTTAACCTGTATGATTCTCAGTGTCGTAATCTGTAAAATCAATGCTCTCTAAGGTCCCTTCCAAATCTAAGTCTTCTGGCTTACTTGGGGTCACCTGGCTAAGAGATAGCAGAATTAAAATTTGAGTAGATCTGGTCAGCTTAAATCCTGATCAGCTAACAAGCTGAGGCCTTTGTTCTGGCTTTGAAAAGCTAGGCCCCAGAATTCCTTTTTTTAAAAAAATTATATTTTTAAATATTTCCCAATTGGGGCAGCTATGTGGCGCAGTGAATAGAGCGCCGGCCCTGGAGTCAGAAAGACCTGAGTTCAGAGCCGGCCTCAGACACTTAATCCACACAAACAAAAAAAACCTAGCCGTGTAACCTTGGGCAAGTTACTTAACCCCAATTGCCCTAAAGGGGCGGCTAGGTGGCGCAGTGAGTAAGAGCGCTGGCCTCCGAGTTTGGATGACCCGAGATCAGATCCGGCCTCAGAAAATGAGCACCCACACATAAATAATGACTAGCCGTGTAACCTTTAACAAGTTACTTAATCCCAATTGCTTTAAAAAAAATATTTCCCAATTACATTTTTAAATTTTTACATTCTTTTTTAATATTTTGAGTTCCAAATTCTATTCCTCCCTCCCACCCTTCCCCCATCCTTTAAGCAGGCAAGTAATATGATACTAATTATACATGTGAAGTCATGCCAAACTAATTTCCATATTAGCCATGCTGCAAAAAGAAAACATACACACACACACACACACAAGAAAGAGAAATAAAGAAAGTTTAAAAAGTATGCTTCAGTTTGCACTGAGAGTTCATCAGTTCTCTCTCCAGATATGGAGCGCATTTTTCATCATGGGTCCTTTGGAATTGTCTTTGCTCATTGTCTTGGTCACCAGAATTCCTATACCGACACCAATCCACTTCTATGACGCTGCCTCCCCATGGCTAATTCTCCAGGAACTAACATGGCACAGAGGGGTTCTGCCACAGACTCTATCACCTTATATCACATTTAAAATGACTTCCTAAATTACTTTGGCACATTGAATATAGATATTCCCCATTTCATCCTGCTTCCTATAAAGCATGTTAACACAATTAGTACAGTTATTACACAATCTGCCTTTGAGTGTGTCCAAGTTTCATCTTTTCTCCCCTTCACAATATGGGCTACCCTTAATCATTTAGAATTTGGGAACAGAGATATGTGTAGTACTCAGGAATGGTGACTGAAAAAATTTCAAATAAGGCCTGATGAAGGGAAATCTGCTCTTTGAGTATAGTCTTCCTTCTCAACTCTGGTCTCTGTCCTGATTCAGTTTCCTTGCCTCTGCTTCTCTGATCTGCTCATTTTTAAAAGCCCAGTTCCCAGATCTGCACTAGCCATGCCTCACTCAATCATGATCAATAAGGTATTAAAAGTCTAAGGGTGCTTGTTTATGCCTCTTTAAGAAAACATGATCAAATCTCTCCTCTCTCTAATTTATCCTCCACACAGCTGCCACAATGATTTTCCTAAAGCAAAGGCATGACCTTGTCATTCTCCTACTCAAAAGGTTCCTGTGCCTCCTTACTGCTTCTGAGATCAGATACAACCTGCTTTGTTTGGTTCTTAAAGTCTTTCACAATTTGCGTCCAGCCTACCCCACTAGGCTCACTATGATATCCCCCTCATTCATGAACTCACCAGTCCAGTCAAAGTGGCTTACCTGAGGTTTTCACATAGAACATTGTCCCCTTTCTCTCTTTTCTCCATACCTTTGGCACAGGCTGTGCCCTATACCTAGAATTCATTTCTTCCTCATCTCTGTCTTTCAGAATCCCTACCTTCCTTCAAAATTCACTGATAGACAATCTCCTACATAAAGATTTTTGTGATCCCCAAATTGTTAGTACCCCTTTTGGTTATCTTATATTTATTTTTCGAGAGTTGAGTGAATCAGGTGGGCCCCAAAGTTGGATGAGCAGCCCTAAAAAAGGGCTCGGTAATTCTTCATACAAGAGATCCTACTTCTTCTGAACACCCTCCCAAAATACACACAGACCCTGTGACTCCAAGAAGCTGTAACATGTACAGTGGCCACAGCCTGGTAAACCATCTCAGCAGACAAGCTATACCAGGTTGAAGGTAACTGAGGGGCCTTAAATTTGTTGGTGAGTCAGGGGGGTGTCTACCCCATGCATGTGAAGACTTCCCTAGGTGGAATAGATGGATGAGAAGAATTTCTTCCAGCAGCCATGAGAGAAGCTGAAGCAGGCACTGTGTAACACTTAGAGCTTGGTCGGACATTAAAGATGCCAAGGTCATCCACTGCAACCCAAGCCACTGCCAATCATGCTGACTTTTTTCCTGCCACTGGAAAAGATAATGTCTGCCTCATTTAAATCAAGTTCACAAACATCACCTGTGATGTCATTGGTCCTCTTCAAAATCAAAGGACAGATAAAATTTACTTTGCATATATTTTAAAATTTACAAATATATATACATGCTCCAATGAAATGTAAAGCCCTTGAGAACAGCAACTGTTTCTTTTCTGTTTTTCTGTTCCTGGTGCCTAGCATGGATTCTGACTTATAGAGGGCACTTAGTAAATACTTAGTTTCATTTATTTTAAATCCCAAATTTAATGTCAATCGTGATGACCATACTCATGAAGAAGACACAAGTCAAAGCAAAAGCTCCATCCTTTAACCTTGCTAGGATGAGTAGGTTACTCTTGGTCATATTCTCTGTGTCATAGAATTTGGAGCTGGAGGGAACATTAATGATCATCGAGACCTGAGAACCAGACCCTATATACTGTCTGTCTTTGTACAGCCAAGGATCTACAAATGGCAGACTATATTAAAAACTTGGACCAGTTTTGGTTAAGAAACTTGGACCTTAAGTTGTAGGTCTCCCAAACCTTCACTAGAAAATTGAGGCCCAGAGAGAATGAATGGTTTTACTCAGTCACACATAATTAGACAATCATTAGAGTCAGGTCCTATATTCCAGAGCCATCATTCTTCCCATTACACCATGAGATATGGAAAAAGGTTAGTTTTAAAGTGACACAATTTCCTTCTTCCATCCTACTCCCCACATCGTCAACTTTTTTCCATCTTTAGTGTGAACACATTGAGGGCAGGTTTTAAGGTCCTGGGGGGGGTGGGGGAATGCACACTTATGTGCCCATCTGGTACACAGCCCTCGAATCCACTCAGAATAGAAAGGAAAATCAGGAACAACTGATATGGAATTAAGATGGGAGAGAGATAAATCAAAATAAAGCCCCTTAACATTGTATAAGGTTTCCACAGACTATTCAGGGGACATTTATCTAATGAATAAGGCCTTTTAGAGTTAGGTACCAGTTTTAAAATACTTATCCCATAGGAGACCCAGAAGGGTTAGGAGGCTTTCTCCAAGTCACAGAGTAAATGAAGATTAGAGTGTGCTGAGAACAAGAATTTAACAGTTTCTCTAGTCACATTCACATTGACTAATGGATGAGGTTGGCCTAGTGGGCACTGTCAGTCTCTGTAGCTTAAAGCCTCTCTGAAATACAGGGCACTTTAAGGTGTTTACAAAATTCTCTTTTTTCCCATGCATATCCCTCTTCCTGTAAGTGAACTCCTTTATTTCCTTCTCCAAAATTATGTGACGCAACCTCTCTCTCTCTCTCTCTCTCTCTCTCTCTCTCTCTCTCTCTCTCTCTCCTTCCTTTCCTCCCTCCCTTTCTATTTCCTCTCTCTGTCTCTCATTCTCTTTCTTTGTCTCTCCCCTTTCCCCCTTCTGTCTCTATCTTTCCCTCTGTGTCTCTGCTGTCTCTCTACCTCCATCTTTCCCTTCTTTCTCTGATTCTTCATCCTTTCCATTTCCCATTCTATACCACGTGATTCTGAACTTAATCATAAAATCACAGAATTTCAGAGTTGGAAAGGACCCCAAAGGCCATCCAGTTGGAACCCTACCTCTCTAAGAATCCCCTTCAAAATATTTCCAAGAAAAGGAACAACTGATATCCAATCTTTGCTTCATAAATTCCAGTGAGGAGAAACCCACTAAACCCTGAAGCAGGCCACTTCATTTTTGGACAGTCCTAATTGTTAGAACATTTAGTGAAGCTAGTCACATCAGTCAATAACCATCCCTAGCACTATGTACTCTGGGGTGAGGGGGTGAGGGGAAGGGAGGAGAGTGGACATTTACCAGAAGAGAATGTCATGAAAAGCCTTTTGAGGACGTGCATCAGAACCTGATTTTCTGCAGAGGGGCTGGGTCCAAAGCTGTAATACTTTTCCAGGTAAGTTTGAGGATTGAAGCTGCTCAGGTAGACATCCTTTGCAGTGAACTTGGATTCCATCATTGTGTCTCACTCTAACACTGTAGTTCTGCTGGTTCTCTTCTGGCTGGTCCAGGGAAAGAGCTGTCCAACAGGTGTTACCCTGGCCTCTCTGTCCTGTTAGACCTCAGATATAAGGAGCTGGTTAAACACTAACTGGGGGAAAACATTCTCATTTTTTTTTTACTCTGACAATGAGTTATGAAAGTCCTGAAGTGCAGACGTGGAAGACGAGGGAGATGTAGGAGAGGAAGAGGAGGGAGGGAGAGAGAGAGGGAGAACTAATGTTTCAGAATATCCTGGTCAAGAGAATAACAGAATTCACTCAGAGCAAGGAGGGGTGTATATGGAAAAAATGGAGAATTTAGTGAATTCCCTAAAGAGTGGGGATTTCTGAGAGACTTGGGCTACATTCCCCACCACCATTCCTCCTCCTCTTCCTGTATTAACATTCCAGAAGAGAGAATGTGAGAATGTGGGAAAACTGGGATCAGAAATATGTGTAGTGTTGAGGATTGCTGGCTGAAAATGTTCCAAAGGAGGCCTAAGAGGGGTAGAAATGGAAGGAACCATTTCAAAGGTTTAGTGAAGGCTCCCTACTAACTCTTGGCTTTCCATAACCTGGCTGCAGCCCACCTATCCAACTTTTCTCCCTGTTCAGCAATCTCCCTTAGCCCAGCATACTTTCCCTGCTCCAATCAACCAATTTAAATCCTACCAATCTTTCAAAGTGCAATTCAAACTCCATCTTGCCATAAAATCTTTCCAGAATTTCCTTCCAAACTAGTCAAAAGAGCATTGAATCTGGCATCAAAGGACCTGGGTTCATATTTCAGCTTTGTTACTGCTCAGTCTGCAAAATATAGGTGGAGGGAGGGAATGGATTTGATGATCTAGTCTTGGGTCCCTCTAGCTCTTAATCCCCAATCTGGATTTTAAAGTTTGAACCATACACTCCAGCACTGAGGGAGCCTGAAAGGAGCTCACAGATTGGTTGGAGAGGTAAGACAAATTTAAAAAAACCCTCTAAGAAATGAAACAAAATATGTGACACATTTAAAAAACAGCATCTTGAGATAATATAATGTGGTAAGTATTACTGATTCAGGGGGCGTGTTTATTTCGTGGGTATTCACAAAGTCCCTTGCATTTAAGGACAGACATTATTTGTATCCGCATTGGATTGGTGACCTAGAGAGGTGATGGAGGTGATCTGTTCCACAGGTCACAGAGCAAATGAATGTGAACTGAAGCCTAGAACTTAAAATTTTCATAGTCACATTCACATCAATGAAAAGAACAGAGGTTGCCGAATAGCTCTGTCAGTCGATCTGTACTGAAATGGAACTGATTACATCAAGCAGCCATCCCCCTGGTTCTTTCACCAATTTTTCAAACATTTTCTGGGCACCATGGCTTAAACATTTTCTGTTTCCAACAGGGCCCAGAACAATGCTGAAAACAGGTTAGGTGCAAGGGTTCTTAATTTTTTTGTATCATAGACACCCTCTCCCAAACACACACACACACACACACACACACACACACACGCACACACGCACACACGCACACACCCAAGCACACATGCCTACTTTGGCAATCTAGTGGACCCCTTCTCCAAATATTGTTTTGTTTTTTTTCTGGAAAATATTTCTAACGGAAAGAAATGTTAAGCTTCATCTTGAGGCTAATGAAGATAAAAATGAATTTTTCCCCCTCATCCAAGTTTACAGACCATCTAAAATTTATTCATGGAGGTCTATGAACTCCAGATTAAGATTTGTTGTTTAGTCATTTTTCAGTCATGTTCAACTCTTTGGGACCCCTTGTGGGGTTTTCTTGGCAGAGATAAGGGAGTGATTTGCTATTTCCTTCTCTAGCTCATGATGAGGAAAATGAGGCATGCAGGGTTAAGTGATTCACCTAAGGTCACATAGTTGGTAAGTGTCTAAGGCCAGATCTGAACTCAGGCAGATGAGTCTTCCTGACCCACAGGACTGGTACTCTGTCTACAATGCTACCGTGCTGCCCTGGATGACACACTTTCCCCCTTAAACCTAGTTCATGCAAAAATCTCACTGGGGCCTCTAAAAGACACTCCAGCTGACTTGCCTGTGTTCTCCTCAAGTTTCCCACAGTAAGGAATGAGAGGTAAGTGTGGAAATGACAACTGGTCACTGCCTGCTTTTCTTATTATTTCTTTGCCTAAATTTGGGTCTTCCATGGTCAATAATATATTTGTGAATGCTACCACTGCCACAGGACCTGGGGCTGATTTCCTGAGCCCCATCTACAACAACTCCAGACTATACATGCCTACTTCTTGATCCCACATGCCTTGATGTTACAACTTTCCAGTCTTCATAGTAAATTTATTTTTCTATGGGAATTTTGTATACCCCCTCAATGGTCTTTCTCTGATACCCCATCAGGACACAGAAGGAATCATTGAAGTCTATGCCTGAGACACAGTGGATAGAGTAGTATATTTGGGGTTAGGAAAACCTGTATTCAAATCCTTCCATTGATAATTACTAGCTGTCTGACCCTGGATAGTTCATTTAACCAGAAGGGACCAAGTTATAAAGAGATTGAAATGTCAGACAGAGAACTTTCTACTGGATTCTGGAGGTACCCAAGAGCTGCTGGAGATTATTGATGCATCATGCTAGGCACTGGGGATAAAAAGACCAAAAAGTTCTTACATACTACTGGAGGAAAAAACATATACATACAGAAGAATAGGAAGAATCCATACAAAATAATTCTGGGAGGAAAGGCACTAAGAGGAAAAGTAAACGAAATGATTTGGAAAAATCATGGCTGCCCACCCCCAAAAAGGTGATTGAGAAACCATCCCTAACTACAAACCCAGATGCCTAAGTCCTCATCTTTATAAAATATCTGTGAGAATAATTTATGTACATATTGAGGGAATTCTTGATGAGAAGATGAGAAGATTAGAGACACACTTTCATCAACAGCATTTGACAGTGGACCTCATTTTTATATCCACACAACTGACTGAAAGGTTCAGAAAATATAGAATCCCACTATATTTATTATTATTAAAAATACACTGGATTCTACAAAATGTACCTCCCATAAGCATTGCCCATGAATATGTTAAGATAATAATAATAATGATAGCTAGCTTTTACATTCTACAAATGTATCTTGAACAAGGTATCTCCAGTGCTTTAAGACTTTAAGAGATAGCATTTACATGACACTTTAAGGTCTGTGCAACATCTTAAATGTTGTTGTTATTGTTCAGTTGTTCCAATGGCATCTGACTCTTCATGACCCCATCTGGGGTTTTCTTGGCAAAGATACTGGAGTGGTCTGCCATTTCCTTCTCCAGCTCATTTTACAGATGAGGAAACGGAGGCAAACAAGGTTAAGTGACTTGCCCAGGGTCACACAGCTAGTAAATATCTGAGGCCAGATTTGAACTCATAAAGATGAGTCTTTCTGAGTCCCAAACTGTTGTTTTATCCACTGTGCCACCTAACTTACCGAAGATTATCAAAGATCACACATGATTCAGTACCCAAATGGAAGCAGGATTCCCTATCAGTGAAGGATGTCTTTGTGCTGATTTTATCAGGCCAGGGTACTTTGCAGGGTCTCCTAAAAGATATCCAAAGTCACTCAGAAGAGTACAACCTAACTATCCACAAAGGAAAGAGAAAATTAAATGAGCCATGCCTCTTTTCCAGACTACACTATGCTGTGATGTTATAGGACAGAAAAGTAGTGTGATACTATAGAAACAATACTTTTAGAGGCAGAGTCCTTGGTTTGAATCTTGATTGCCTGAGCCTCAATGTCCTTATCTGTAAATAGGGGGCTAACTGTGTTTATGTGTGGAAGAGAACATACCTGGAATTGGGGCTCAAGCTTCTCACATTGGAGTAGAGATACCAAGCTCTTAGATAACCACCAACGGTGCTTCTAGCTTCAAATATATCATCTTATGATCCTATGACATGTAGTTACATATAAAGTCTATAGAGCAAGTCCAGAGAGTTACCATTTATGTGTGTGAATGTATATAAGTGTATATATATATGTATATATATGTGTGAGTGTGAGTGTATATATGTGTGTATGTATGTATACACATATGTATTGTGTACATACACAGACATACATATATTTTTGTGTACTTGGAGGGCTCTCTCTCTCTCACCTTGAGCCAGTGTGACTCTCAAAGCTCATGGTAAATATAACGAGGGAATTGTCTAACCTTGTTAGGAGCTGTTAGGAATATATGTGGAGTACGTGACTGGTATATTTCCTACATGGACTTAAGAACATGAGTGGACATTCTGTAACTAACTCTAGTCTACTAGTCAATGATTAGCTATGACTGTAAAAACTGGAACTGGGAGTGTGTTCAAAAGGTGTTAGTCAAACTTATCCCTCCTCTTGGCTCAATTCTTCCAGTTTGGTGGCATTCTGGTGAGCTGTAATGCTGAAAGGGGAGAAGCCTTGGATCCTCCACATCCCAGGTCAACATGTGGCCCATGAATAATGGGCTTTCACTCTTTGCCTTTGTAGTTATACTTTCATTTTAGGTGAAGAAGACTGGAGATGACTAGACCTTGAGAACTTTAATAGCTCAAGAGAGCAGCTCATCCAAAGGAATTGAGTCCACACTGAGTTTTACAACAAGTCCAGCTCTGATATTCTAAGGAGCAAGGGTCCAAAACAATTTGAACTCAGCCCAATGGTAGCTGAAATGAGGACTGATCCAACAGCAATGCCACTTCTGAATGTGACCCTGGTGGGATCAATGCCATGATGAAATCATGTCAAGTATGAGCCTATTCTTCCCCAGAGATTGAGGTGGTAGAAAGGAAAAAAAATACCCCTGTGTGTGTGGGGGGAATGCTTGTATATCTTGCTATATCTATAAACAACCCCTTTATAAAAGCTAATTGATATCAATTTGTTATATTGGTGACCAGTCACATTGGCTATATAGAACTAGTGACTAACACTTGTGTATGTGTAGGGGAATATACCTGGGATGGGGGCTCAATAGCTGATAGAACTAACCCTCAGAGGTACCCCTAAAATCCTGCGGGTGTGATGGAGTCAGCCTTGCTCTGAGAGAGCAAGGACAAAGTACTTGCTACATATACACACATATACATGCAATACACATGTGTGTTGTGTGTATACACATATACACTACTGGACCAGTACATATATTTTATATATTTAAACATACACAAATGTATGTAGACATATAGGTTATATATACATATTATCTATGCATATGTATAAAGAGTATCCCAAAAGTCTTTTCAGTTGTTAAAGCTTAAAGTTAAGCAAAGACTTTAGGATACCTTATATCTGTGTGTATATACAAAATGTGTGTGTATATATCATTATAGGATATATGTATATGTGCGTATCTGTATATATGCATACACGTGTGTTTGTGTGTTACATAACCTTAGACACTGGAGTTAGACAAGAAACTAGAACCGATAGAGAAAAGGGGACTGGATCACCTCTGGAAAATTGTGTAGTGCTTTTAACGATTCCTCAAGCTTCTCTCTGGAACAGGGGCCCATTTTTTTAACAATAGTCTTTGGATGGTGCTATGTGGTAGTGAATTAAGGAATATTCCAATCTTTTTAAGGAATCAAAATTGCCCATCACCCAAGGAGCAATGGAGACGTGCATGGCAGGCATAAATGGGCTGTAGCATTTTACAGATGTGAACCACATTCTGCTGCAATGGAGAAAAGGAGCAACAAAGAGATCCTGATGAGTAGGAAAGAAGGTGGGCTGGCCAGATGGCGAGAGTGAGGGACAGCTGATGGACAGCCCATGGCTTCATTTGTATCCATATCAAGGGAACCAGAAGAAGCTCCTGATGTATTAGGAAGACAGACTGGAGGTCCATAGTGTGAGGGTGTGGATAATGGTGGTAGGCATCTCTTTGAGGAGTCTTCACACCAGTGAGATTACAAATCAAGTGAACCAAAAAAGTATTTCAAACTCCCAGACTCCTTGAGGGCAGGGGCTGTTTTTGTCTTTTGTTGTATTTCCAGTGCTTAGCATGATGCCTGGGACATTTTTGTTGTTCAGTCATTTTTAGTCATGTCTGACTCTTCATGACCCCATTTGGGGTTTTCTTGGCAAAGATACTAGAGGGGTTTGCCATTGCCTTCTCCAGCTCATTTTATACATGAGGAAACTGAGGCAAGGAGGGTGAAGTGACTTGCCCAGGGTTATGCAGCTAATAAGTGTCTAAGGCCAGATTTGAGCTCAGGAAGAGAAGTCTTCCTGTTTCCAGGTCCAGCATTCTATCCACTGCCCTACCTAGCTCCTGCACTGAATGATGCAGTTACTCAATAAATACTTGTTGACTTAACGTGACTATTTCTCAATGTATATTTATTTTGCCTCTTATACTTTCAAAAGGCTCTTTCTCTAGAACGTTTCCCACTTCTGCCCTATATTTTCCCTACATGGTTTCCATCCTGATTCTTCCACTCTCATATGTCTGGGGAGGGGGGGTCACCTTGTTTTAAGGGAGATCTTATGGCTACATAGACTTTTACCAAATATTTTTCCTATTACCTTATTATTCCTGCCCTCACATCTTCCTTCTGTACTTCATCTTGATGTAGAAATGACCCTTGCAGCCTTTCCCAAGCTAGAAAGATTTGAAATACCTCATTTGGAAAATGGGGAGGTCAGACTAGCCATCCTCTAGTCCCTCACAGTCCTAGATCTGTGGGTTCCTGCAATCCTATAAGGACAGGCTTGGATTCTGTGAGGATATGAGACTGTAGGTGTGCTGTCCAAGGACCAGAATAACTGTTTGTCATCATGGTTTTAAAAAATTGAACCCTGGGGGCAGCTAGGAGGCATAGTGAATAGAATACTGGCCCTGAAGTCAGGAGGACCTGAGTTCAAATCTGGCCTCAGACATTTAACATTTACTAGCCGTGTGACCTTGGACAAGTCACTTAACCCCAATTGCCCTGCCTTCCTTCCCTCCAAAAAGGAAAAAAAAGAAAGCTGGAAAGATTATTCCACTTAGTTCCAGGCTTATCTTTTACAGATTTTAAACTACACATTTTCAGACCATATAGACATTTAAAGATCAACTTATAACTTAACTTAAATACTAATATAAAAGATTATGATACTTTTAGAAAAAAGTTCAACAACAGTCAAAATATAAAATGAAACTGGGTACCTTTCTTAACATCATCCATCTTTGTCCTTTCCCTTTGTTTTCCCCTGGTCTCTACCTTACAAGTAGATACGAGGGCCTTTTCATTAATCTACTTTGTTTTATATCAAAAGTTCTTGTGGTAACTTGTTAGTCATCTTCAGATATAGATACTGAGGCCGAGGGAATCCTTTTTTGTGATACTCTTCTTTATAGCCTGTTTCTAAGGTAATTTTTATTTGCACGTAAGCATCCCTCTTCTCACATTTTCTTCTCTGACAGAAATGAAGTCTGTAGAGACACAAAGCCTTCCTGCTGGGGTACATAAGCCTCATGAGTCTATCTAGCTAATCCTAGAAGGCGTTACTCCATGATATTTCCTGACCCTTTCTTTCTGGCATTTGTCTTAAGTTAAGGTTTCTTTATCACCACTGGTTTTCTGATTTACCTTAACAACCCTCTGGATAACTGACTTCTTTATAGATCGATTCAAAAAGCTAGAAAGACACTGTGACTCTTACTTTGGAACAAAAGATTGTGGGAAGGATTTGAGTGGAAAAATCAAACTGGTCTAATTTCTAGATTTTCGCTCCTTCCAGATGTACTTGTTTGCTCTTGACTATATGCCACATTCCATCTCCCAGCTCCGTGACAGAGCACAAGATGTCCTCCACGCTTAAGATGTTCTCCCCCCTCATCGCCATCTCTCAGAATCCCTAGCTCCCTTTAAGGCTCAACTCAAGTGACAACTTGTACATGTGGTTTTCTGATCCCCCAACTTGATAGTGGTCCACTCCTCCCCCCCGCAAAATTATTTTGCACATATCTACATATCTGTATACATGTAGTTTCTCTCCCAGTAGCTTCTTAGGGGCAGAGACTATTTATTTTTTTGGTCTTTGTATCCCAAGTACCATGCATGCTTTCTAGCAAATAGTTGGTGCTTAATAAATGCTTATTGAATCAAATAGAACTGAATTAAAAACAAACACAATTCAAATTTTCATAGATTATATGCACCTTGAAGGCAATTCGTCTCTGTATTTCCCTGGACACTTAGCATACATAGCAAGGACTTAATAAATGTTGAATGAATGAATGAATGAATGTAGAAATGAGCCAAATAATGGCTGAATAAATGACCACCAAGTACACCAGAAATGTCTACAAATATTTTATAACATTAAATTTTTTTTTTTTGCTTTTTGGAGGGCAATTAGGATTAAGTAACTTGCCCAAAGTCACAGGGCTAGGTTTTTGTGTGGGTGTGTTAAGTGTCTGAGGCCGGATCCGAACTCAGGTCCTTCTGACTCCAGGGCCAGCGCTCTACTCACTGCGCCACCTAGCCGCCCCCTATAACATTAATTTTTAATTTTACCCATAATAGATTCTAATCAATGGAAATTATGACATCATAGCCTAGTCCAAAACATTTCTTCTAATCCATACTGATCAAAGCAATAATATATAACTCATCTTTTAGTGTTCTGTAAGTAGATAGAATAAAATGTCCATCTGCCAGGCTCCACCAAATCTTTGATGCTGATCAGAGATGTGAATTTTGTTGCACACCTTTCAAATCTAACAGCAAAACCTAGATAAGATAACTTGGGGATTTTCCGGGAAAAAGAATCTCTTTATCATGTTAGCATTGGGTCAAGTACAGCTGGAAGGCAGGGTTGGCTAATAGAGACTAGCACCAAGAATTAAATTACTCCGATTGGTAGAGAAGATCTTGAGATACAATCTAGACAAGAGTCATAGTGGCGAGATAATTAACTCTAGTGAAAAGTTCCGAGTTGTCTATCATTGGGAGCACAAAACAGTAGGAAAAATACTGGACTTAGAGACCAGAGCTTTCAACTGAAGCCTGAGCTCTGACAGACTAGCTGTGGAGCCCCAAGCAGTCAGTTAACCTCTCAGCCTTGGTTTCCTCTTATGTAAAAATTGAAATAATATTTGCCTATGGATTATCACAGGGTTGTTGTGAAAGAAGTATATTGTATACCTTAAAATGCTATATAAATGTGAGTTATTACTACTACTAACTTCAGCTACAACTATGATTACTACTACTGTGTATCAGGAAAGGAAAAGGCCAGCATTCGAGGATCAGTAGACAAGAAGGGAAAGGCAGAGAGGGGCCTCCAAAGGTGGGGGTCAGGAACAATGTCCTAGAGCAAGAGTAATATCAGGGAAACCATAGCGGAAAGTTGCTCTGAGACGGTCAGTAATTGTGCCTCTCTTCTGTCCTTAGTCTGCTTGGTGATGGTGGGCAAGGATGGAGCTGGAGAAAGGCTCCAAAAGCAAACTTCAAAGCTTACTGTAGGCTTGGCAGTTAATTGTAGCAGAGGTATTAAACTTACCTAAAATAGAAAATGAGATAATAATGCATGGAAGGCCCTTTTATAAGCCTTAAAGTGCTATTGGTATTATTAATTATATGCCAACCTACTGTTGTTCACCCTTTGTTTTTGAAGAGGACCAATGGCATCATGGATGACATTTTGAATGGCTCACAAGATGGATTTAAGTGAGGCAGAGTTGCACAAAGTAATTGGCCTCACCCTCTCTTCTAGAGTCCAGTGGCAGGACAAAAGTCAAACTATTATAATGGTTGTTATTATTTATTATTATTATTTGAAGGTCTAACATGCTCCAGCATCATACAGTAGGTTCACTGGGTTATTCAGAACTTTCAGTTAAAATGCTTTTATACGTGGATAAGTCAGTGGGCTCAGGGCCAAATTTTCCAGGGTTTGGGTCAATCTATTAATTAAAGAAAAAAAGACTAAGTCTCCTTATCTCACTCAGGGTGGAAATGCATGGACTACTCACAGGCTAATCCTGTTCTGATCAAGCAGGGGCTTTAACTTTGTCCATTTTGGCCCTGAGCTAGCTTGCCTCCCCTTGAGCAGCCCATTGCTCCTACACACACACACACACACACACACACACACCATATTAATGCCCAACTTCTTTGATCAGCTTAGCCCACTGCAGCACAGAATTCCAGAACTCAAGAGATCTACCAGGCTCAGCCCCCCAGGTAGCAGCGATTGTAAACAAGCACCACCGTATCTGGCTCAATCCATGTCAAACCAGGGAACCTACTGTGTGATGCTGGAGTATATCAGACCTTCAAAGAGTAATCCATGTCAATTGTCTAGGGTTCCACCACCCTGTGACTTTATAGCTTGACTGGGAAAAATACTTCCCTCTTTCAGTGGCATGGGATGGTCCTGTGGATATGGATCACAGCTTCTCTGCCACCTTGTAGTCTTTAAGAAGTACCATGGTCAAAAAATTCATTGCTCTGTGACCAACCTGATGATGACCCGATCTAAATAGGCTGATGCATGAACTACGGATGTCCAGTCCATTAGCAGATTTGCGCTTGAAGCATTTCCGGATTGGAGGATCATGAATACAGAGCTGGAAGGCACTTTAAAGGTCATTTAGTCCAAACTAATCATGTTACAAAGAAACTCAGAAAGCTTATGAGACTTGCAGTCTAGTAAATGTTACAGATTCCTTCTCAAAAGGTTTTTTAAAGACATAAAATGAAATACATAGGATTACAAAGAAAAATAATTTTATCCAAATAAAGATATATATCTTCTTTTTCAAGTTCATGGACCCCCTGAAATCTATCCACAGACTTCTTGAGACTCTAGGTTAAGAATTCATGATGTAAGGGGTCATCAAGCATGTAAAGGGCTGTTATATAGAACAGTGGCATCAAACTCAAGTAGAATGGAGGCCACTAATCCATATAGAAAGATTCCTGCAGGCCACATATTGACGTAGTTTTAAAATGTAATAAGTATCAGGACAGCTGGGTGGTGCAGTGAATAGAGCACTGGCCCTAGAGTCAGGAGGACCTGAGTTCAAATTTGACCTCTGACACTTAGCTGTCCTGGGCAAGTCACAACCCCAATTGCCTTGCCTTTCATAGTATCTATGTTTTGTTAAATATTTCCCAAGTACATTTTAACTTGGTTTGAGCCACACTCAGAATTGTTGTGTGTCGGACACCTCTGATATAGAAGATGACATCAAGTGGTTTAATTTGACCCCAGGACACAATGAGCAATGGATGGAAGCTGTAGGAAAGCCTGTGGCTTTAACATTAATGTAAGGGGAGATTTTGTAACAGTTAGAACCCTACAAGAGGGAGTTTGCTACCTCAGAAAACAGTGGGTTCTCCCTCACTTGAGGCTTTCAAGAGAAGACTATATTATCACTTGCTGGACCTGTCATTCATGTCATGAATTTTTTTCCAGGTACATTTGTCAGAAGCAGGACTTAGACCTAGGCCTCCATAATTCTAACATAACTTTAGGTCTTCATAACTCTAATTCTAACATAACTCTAACTCTAACATACCTCATAACTCCAAAGACAGGCTCTTTATCCACTAGGACATGTTATCTTTCTTATCTTCCTCATTTTGCAGATAAAAAAATTGATACTCAGAGAGAAGTTAATTGACCTGCCTAGGATCACACAGCTAATAAGAGTTAAAGCAGAACCCAGATCTGTTGTTTGATTTCTGTAACCCTGATTGGTATTTGCCAACACCTCTGATTCTTGTGGTATCCACTGGAAGGACCCAGCCAAGAACCATAGAAGGTCCAAGCTGGAGAATATCCTCAGGGTTGAGAGCCAGAGTCACTTAAATAACTCTAGCACCCAGGCTATTTAGAAATTATGAGACTATCCTCTTAGTAATGAATAATAAATAAGCAAAATCTAAACTAAAATGATAAATCATTAATCAAATTTAATGTGACCATGGAGGGCCTAATCTAAGTTCTAATTACTATGATGGGCCTATAAATTATGTATATAAATTATAAATCTAGGCCTTATGAGTCAGGGGAAGAGAGTCTTTTCTTGGGATCCAAGCTGTCCCATTAGTGTGGATTGTGAATCCCAGCTTATGGGGAGGCTGCCATGGAGGGCAAGGAGGGAGTCATTTCCCAGAGCAGCTCCACTCATCAGTTGGGTGAGGACTCCCACGCACTTCCAATCACTTAGGGTAAACCCAGAGAGGGCTGTCCTCCACAGCTTTGTGTCAGTCAGATAACAAGTATTTATTAGGCACCTACTATGTGCCAAGTATTGTTCTAAACTCTGGGATTAGAAAGAAAGATAAAAGACAGTCCTTGTTCTCCAAGGAGATTTCTATTGAATACATTCACACCCATCCAAATAGTTAATGGAAACCATTTGGTTTCCAAAATGCAAATTAGACGGTGAGTCCTCTGGTGGTTGGGCTGTAAGAGATATAATAGTGTGAAAAGATGGTTTGAGAAGGGAGTGAGGAGGGAAAGGGCAAAAGGGTGCCTTCCTTGACTGGAGTAATGAACATGGGTTAGAGAGGATGGGAGTGATAGAGGGGTGGCAAGGTTGAGGGCCAGTGAAAAGAGGTTGAGATGCTACACCCCCAGTGTAGATTTACTGGACCAGAGCACAGACCAGTTTTCCTAATCAAACAGTGAACCATTTCCCACCTCTTGGCCAACTTTGGCCAGGACCAGGGGGCCCCAAGGCGGAGCTAGGCACACTCAGCAGTTCTGCCTTGGCAGGTGACCAGCTTACCTCAGATCACTGTGCACTCCGATGACTTGGCACACCGGCCAGTTCAAGGAGCTTCTAAAACTGCTAACTAGCAAATACCTAGGTGACTTCCATGTGCAGCTATAGTGACTGAGTAATTAGGACCAGTTCACATTCTATCTGAGAGGGAAACCTTCAAAAGTCCCAGATCCACCCCCTCCCAGAAGACCAGAGCTCAATTATATTCTAGTGGTCTTTCTAAACCTGTGGCACCACATACGTGTGAAGCTGTTGCCTGGCCCTGGCTTGATATCTCCCATGGGATTATAGACTCATAGATTTAGATCCCAAGGGTTTTAGAAATTATCTAACCTATGGATTTTGAACCGTTTTTGTATCATGGACTCCTCTGCCAATCTGATGAAACCTGTGGACCCCTTCTAAGAATAAAATACATAGTATTTAAAAGGTCAATTATATTGAAAAGCAGGTGGTGTTTTTTTTATATATTTACATACTACTATATAACTACAGTTTAAAAGTCCTGATCGAATTAAAGCCTGTAATAGTCCAAGTTCACACAACTACTAAGTGGCAGAACCTGACCTTAAACCCAGGTACTCTAAATAGAAATTTGTTATGAGGGGAGGGGAAACTGAGGCTGATAGAGGATAGTAGACTTTCCCCAAAATTTCACAGATAGTAGGTAGCAAAGCTGGGATCTGAACCCCTCTCCTCTGCTTTCTAAGCCTCAGTTTCCTCATCTGTAAAATGAGACAGTTACACTAGATGACCTCTAAGGTCAGCTACCAGTTCTAAATCTTTTTTTTTTTTTTTTTTGCTTTTTGGAGGGCAATTGGGGTTAAGTAACTTTCCCAAGGTCACACAGCTGGGTTGTTTTTGTTTGTTTGTTTGTGTGTGTGTGTGCGTTAAGTGTCTGAGGCCAGATCTGAACTCAGGTCCTTCTGACTCCAGGGCCTACGATCTACTCACTGCGCCACCTAGCCACCCCCACCAGTTCTAAATCTATAATACTGAACCTTAGTCTCATGCAGATGGGGGCTCTGCCCTATGTGGGACCTTAAATATAGCCCAGCTACAGATTGGGTTGCCACTCCCTGGGACTGGTCCTTGCCCTCCCAAGAGGTCATTTACTCAGAAAGAATAGGAGAAGAGCAGGCAGAAGGAGAAATGATTGCCTTATTGAAAGATGCTCTTAGTGCCTTCTAAAGGCCAAGCCCTAGACTCGATTGCCCCCTTGTGTCAGGAGAGGGAAGGAGCAGGCAAAAGTTAGTAAAAGATAGGAATGGTTCAGAAAGTCCATTATTTTTGTCCCCACATATTAGGGGCTGGAGATCAGCTATAGCGGGGCTTCTTAGCCTTTTCCTTATCATGGACCTGCCTGGAAAGCTTATGAAGTTTATGGATCCCTCCTCAGAATAATGGTTTTAAATGCGTGAAACATATAGGAAATTACAAAAGAGAAAGGGAGAAAGGAAGCCATTATTTATTAAGTCCTTAGTAGGTGTGGGGGCAGCTAGGGAGCACAGTGGATAGAATACTGGTTGTGGAGTCAGGAAGACTCATTCTCATGAGTTCAAAGCCGGTCTTGGGCACTTACTAGCTGTGGGACCCTGGGCAAGTCACTTAACCCTGTTTGCCTCAGTTTCCTCACCTATGAAAGGAATTAATTTTTTTTTAAATGGCAGATCACTCCAGTATCTATGCCAAGAAGACCCCAAACGGAGTCACAAAAAGTCAGAAACATCTGAAACAACTGAACAACAATGAAAAGAGTTATGAACTTAGAATTAAATAGTATGAGAAAGACCATTAAGTCCAACTTCCTCATTTAGGAAGTAAAGTAACCCTTGCCCCCAAAGTCACAGAGGGGCTAAGTGGCAGGATGAACTCACGTGGGAACCCAGACCCTCTGACCACAAAGCTAGCGCTCATTCCCCAGTATGATGCTGCCTCATTTCTAAATACATGCTAATTGTAGGTGGGAAGGTACTATGAGCTGAAGGGTGGGGGGAGCAGGAAAGGCCTCATGCAGGAGATGGGCCTCAGCTGAACTCTGAAGGAAATCATAATTCTAAGAGGTAGAGGGGACTCTGGAGCATTGACAACTGATAGTGACTTGATGTTCCAAACCTCCCAGGAGCATGGACATTTAAACAGGATTCACATTCATCTTTTCTTGTTGTTTAGTCATTCAGGCGTATCTGATTCTTCATGACCCTCTAGGCCATAACACACCAATGCTGGCAACAGAGTTTTCTTGGCAAAGATACTGGAGTGGTTTTCTATTTCCTTCTCCAGCTCATTTTACAGATGAGGAAACTGAGGTAAGCAGGATTAAGTGACCTGCCCAGGGTCACACAGCTATAGTAAGTATCTGAGGCCAGATTTGACCTCAGGTCTTCCTGACTCCAGATCCTGTGCTCTATCCACTGAATAACCTAGCTGCCATATTCATCTACCAACTCACAAAGCAAAGCCACTACTGTATAGTGAAGGACATAGCAAATTAGGCTGGTCAGCCTAAGTCCTGTACTCTGTAGATTCTGGACTGCTGGCAGCTTAATGAGGGGATAAGGCCAGGAATGGGAAGGATGGGGGAGACTTTGAAACAAGGGTGACCATGCCAGTAGGTCTAGGCCCTGGAGTGTAGCCTGCAGGGGGTGGCATGTCCCCTGTTCAGATATCAGACTCAGGAGCAGCCAGCTATGGAGAAGGTGGTAGCTATAGCAGCTGGTACTTAGAGGCCTCACCACCTCTGTAACCTACACAGCAGAACAGGTGCCGCTCATTCTGCCTCACATATCCCTCAAGCTGTCCTTTTTTAACTGCTTTTCCCTTCAAGGCTGTTACTAGGCTTATTTAAACCTGATTTTACCTGTTCTTCAGGAGTTAAAATAGCCCTGGCCACGTAGAATCCCACAGTTCAAAGGGAGCTCTAGGGGTTTACCTAGTCCAATCCCCCCACCAAAGCATAAATCCTGTCCATGACACTGCCTCTTCATGGACATCTCTGATGATGGGGTACTCACTACCTTATTGAGGAAACCCATTTCCTTATTAGGAAGTTCTGACTATTAGTTAATTGTATTGATCATAAGATCATAGAGCTAGGAGGGACCTCAGAGGTCATCTAGTCTAACCCCCTTGTTTTTACAGATGAGGAAACCGAGGCCCAGGGAGATGAAGAGATTTGCCTCTAGAAAGTCACTAATCTCTGGGGCCCAGAGGAGAGCCACACCCATAGGGAACTTCATGAGGATTCCACAAGGGGACAAAATAATGTCCTGGAGTTTAGAGACAACTCTTGGTCCCATATCAAATGGCTGTTGCTCCTTTTCTGGGCTCTAAAGGGAATCCTGATGAGTTGGGGTTTCTTGTACTGTTGCTTATAAGCGCCCCATCCAGGGTGCTCTCCAATATCAATCAGCCAATTGACATCAATTAGCTTTTTTTTTTTTTAAAAAAAGCAATTGGGGTTAAGTAACTTGCTCAAGGTCACAGGCCAGTCATTATTTATGTGTGGGTGCTCATTTTCTGAGGCCGGGACTGATCCTGGGTCATCCCGATTCTGGGGCCTGCACTCTTACTCATTGCACCACCTAGCTGCCCCCATCAATTAGCCTTTACAAAAGACTGTTTACTGAGAAAACATAGAACAAAACAATCCTGCCAAAGTAGGGAGAATGTGCCTCTTTTGCACACATACAAAATCCCTAGTGAGAATGGCCTCAAACTTAAACTGGCTACACTCATGTAGAAAACTCTTGAGGGGAAATCTCTCCCTATAGACATCCTCCCACTTGGTTCACTCTGGACTCAAACTGAAGTCCAATCTTTCTTTTAAAAGAGATCAGGGGCAGGCGTAAGGGGAGGAGCAAAGCTATTTTCGGGTAGGAGATAGGACAAAAACATGGTCCAAAGCAGCTCCCAAACAACAACCTCCCAGAGTGATTTTACCACTTAGATAACTTTCCATGTCCACCACCCCAGGGAACAAGTAAGGAGGCTTTTGCTGCAAAGCCTGTGCCCCACGAGGGAGTATCTGACCTCCCCCAGTGTCTGCTATAGAACATCATCAGCTACTGAAAGGTCTACATTGTATTATCCCACTCCTGGGGTGTCAGCCTTATCACTGCAGGCAGCAGTGAGTCATAGATTACAAGATAGGGCCTATGGAGAAGAATTAGGTGAGCCCCAGGGCAGGTACAATATAGACACAGGATAAGAATCAGCTAGCATTTAAGACCTTTCACGTCTGTCTCCCACTTACCTTTCCAGGTATATGTGGTTGTCCAAGTTGTCTCTATAAACTTGCTCGTCCTCAGTCTTGTCCTGCCCTCTGCCAAATCCATGTATAGGTTCAATCCCAGCCCTTGGCTAGAGTAATGGGGGACTAACCAATGAGAGTCTAGAGGTGGAACTGACCAGGTTACAACTTTGTGAACTTTGAAAAATTGGAAAAACCATCCAAAGTTGTCCAGACACCGGAGTTACTAGCAATCTACTAGATGTTGTAACAGAATCCACTGGAGATGATAGCAGTGTCTTAGGGGACGGTTATCAGAGGATGGGAGCACCTTATGAGAGACAGAGACAGAGAGAGATACATAGAGAGACAAACAGGCAGAGGCAGACACAGAGAAATTTTGGCTTTGGCCTCTAGAAAAGCACTGATCCCTGGAGCCCAGAAGAGGGCTACATCTATGTGGATCTTCATGAGGACTCCACAAAGGGAAGAAAGAATGCCCTGGAGATTTAGAGGCACCTCTTGGCCCTATGTTTTCTACAAGCATGTCTAACTACCTTTATAAGAGATTTTGCAAGTGTGCAAAGGAAGCTTATGGCACTGGTTTGACAGGATTGCTTTGTAACTACTATTCTTTCTATGCCTTCTCAGTAAGCATCCTCTTGTAAAAACTAACTGATATCAACTGAATGATATTGGGGAGCACATTGGAGGGAAGCTTTTGAGCAACAGTATGAGAATCCCCAGCTTATCAGGGTTACCTATAGAATGCTGAAAGAAGCCAACTGGGGAGCCAACTTCCAATGCAGGAATTGAAAGCATAAGCCCAGAGCAGGCCACTATACTTGGCACTTATCTCTTTATCTGTTTCTAGGCAGCTAGAGTAGTTAGAGCACCAGACCTTTAGTCAAAAAGTCCTGAATTCAGATCTTACCTTGTACACATATAAGCTGTGTGGTCCTTGGCAAGTCACTTAAACACTGTCTGCCTCAGTTTCCTTATTTGTAAAATGGGAAAAATAATAGTTCCTACCTCCCAGGGATGTTATGGGGATAAAATTAAATAATATTTGTAACATGCTTTATAAATCTTGAATTACTTTATAAATACCAGCCATTTTTCCTTCAAGGCTCAGTTCAGGTATTCCCACATTTTCCAGGAATCCTTCCCTGATTCCTCCCAACCAAGGTAAAAGGAATCTCTCCCTCCTTATATTTCTATAGCAGTTTTTCTAGATCCCTCCCTTGCCCTTGTCACAGTCTATATCATATCATATTAATTTGTATATATGTTTCAATCAACAAATATTTATTAAGCACTTACTACATGCCAAACAGTGCTAAGCTCTGGAGGTACAAAGACAAAAATAGTCTTTCTTTGGAAGGAGTTCACATTCCAATGGAGGAAACAAGATGCAAGATACACAGAGAGTAGAAAGGAACCTTAGAGGGGAAGGCCCAAGGGACTGGGGGAATCAAGGAAGGCTTCCTGCAGAAGGTGGGATTTAAGTTGTCTTAAAGAAAGTCAAGAACTCTAAGAAGTAGAGGTGAGCTACAAGTCCCCCGTTGGCAGGAACTGTATTAAGAGGCAGCATGATGGAGTGGAAAGGGCTCTGGACCTATTGTTACAGACCCTGAGTCCAAGTCTTAGATCTGACACTATTAATATGGGTTAGGCACGCTCTTTACTCAATAAACTCCAGTGGCTTCCTATTGCCTCCAAGAGCAAATACAATGTGCTCTGTTTGACATTCAAAACCCTTCTTAACCTAGCCTGCTCCTACCTTTCCCATCTTCTTCAGTGCCTTACTCCCTAATAACTACTCTTCAATCCAGTGACCTTAGCTGTTCCATGAATAAGACACTCCATCTCTCAGCTCTGAGCTTTCTCTCTGGCTGTCCCCATGCTCCAGACATTCTCCCTCCTTCACTCTATTTACCTCCCTGGCTTCCTTTCCCAACTAAAATCCTACCTTCTACAGGAAGTCTTCCTCAATTCCCTCTGCTAATTATTTCCTATTTATGCTGAATATAGCTTGCTTTGTATATGTTTGCATGTTGTCTCCCCTGTTAAATTGTAATCTTCCTGAGGGCAGGGACTATCTCTTGCATCTTCTTGCATCCCTAGTGCTTGGCAGTGTCTGGCATACAGTAGACATTTAATAAATGTTTATTGATTGATTGATAGTTATCTAACCTCTCTAAGTTTCCTTCTCTATAAAATGATAACATATGTACTTTGTATATCATAATGTTGTCATAAGGAAAGTAAAAGCTTTGTAAACTTTAAAGAATTATATGAACATCAATTATTATTACTTTCATTCTTTGTACCCTCAGTGCCCAACACATATTAGATGCTTAAGAAATGCTCATTTAATTAAATTGGAAAATAAAAGCAGCCCCAAGAGTAATTTAATGCCTACCTTAAAGGTATTTTTGCATTTGAATAGAAGATGCCTTAACCCCAAAGGTAAAACAAAAGTAGAATTCTCAGCTCCATAGTGGAGGAGACTTTTTTTGGTGGTGGCAGGGGAGAGGTGTATCTCAAAGTTGGAAGGGACCTCAGAGGGTCAGGTAGTCCAACTATACAATGTTCCTGACAAGTGTTCATCCAGTCTCCACTTGAAGACATCCACAGATGCTAGATTTGTTCCTCCTGAAATGGCACATCCCACTTTTCAGCAGCATTACTTATTAGGAAATTATAGCGTAAGGAAGTTCTTCCTTTATTGAGTCCAAATATGTCTATTTGCAATGTCTCCTCACAGCTTAGTTCTGTCCTTAAACAGACAAGTCAATCCTACTTCCAGGTAACTGCCCCTCAAACACTTGAAGGCAGCTGACTTGTGCCCCCTAAACCTTCTCTTCCCAAGGATAAATTTCCCCAGATTCTTGTCAGAATCTTCATACAGCTGTCCAGGGCTGCACACTTTTAAGGCCATCCCCAGGGATTATGTAAATTTCAAATTGATAATGATGAATGAATTCAATTCTCCATCTGTTTAAAGAATGTTAAAGGGACTGTGAGGAGCAAAGATATCTAAATTAGGAGGCAGTGGGTATTCCCTTGGGTTGGTGACCCCTTTATTATGAGCAGTCCTGAAGAGTTCAGTTCTTCAACTCCACACTAGAGGAGAATCAACCTCATTGTTCTTGCCTGATTTTTATTTCTCAGATGATTTGGGTCTTAACCCAGGTACATTTACCAAGCATATTAAAATCATTTGTGACTAAGATAAACATTTCCTGCTTATATGGATCTCACTCAAAATCACATTCAGGAATTTTTATAGTAACAGGGTTCCATGGGCATATTCAATGACCCAGTAATGCCATTACTAGATCTATACCCTATAGAAAGAGGAAAAGGACTCATATGTATTTATAGCAGTTCTTATGGTAGCAAAGAATTAGAAACCAAGGGGATACACATCATCAAAGAATTAGAAACTGGGGAATGGCTGAACAAGTTATGATGTATGAATGTGATGGAATACCATTGTGCTGTAAGAAATGATAATGAGGATGTTTTAGAAAAAGCTGGAAAGACTTACACAAACTGATGCAAATTGAAGTGAGGAAAATCAGGTGAACAATTTATACAGTAAAAGCAATATTGAAAAGATAATTAACTTTGAAAGACTTAGTAACTGATCAACACAACAACCACCCACAATTCCAAAAGATTAATGATAAGAACATGGCTTGGACTGTTTGGTTGGTTGTTGTCCTTCATGCTCAAAGAGGACCAAAATGACTTCAGTATATTGGAGGTCATATTCATTGTGTCTGACTGGCTGAAAAGACCAGTACAAGCATGGAAGGCTCTGCTACAGGTTGGACACAAATCGTCCACATAAGCATTTGGAATGGAGATGTCTCTACATTTGTGCCTCTCATGTTTCTTCTGAACTGCTTCAATTCTGCTTCACTCATAGAGCACAGCACCTTCTTGGATGCAGGCATGCCATGCTGGGTGGTCCTGTCCTAGTGTCTTCCATGTCTCACAATTAATTCCAAAGTTCTTCAGAGAGAACTTGAGAGTGTTTTTCTATTGCTTTTTCTGACCTCCATATAAGTACTTTCCTTGTGTGAGTGCTCTATAAAATAGTGTTTTTTAGGCAAAAGTATATTTGGCACTTAAACAATGTGGCCAGCCCATCAGAGTTGTAGAGTTTGAATACTTGGCAGTTCAGTTTGAGAAAGAACCTCAATGTCTGGAATCTTATCCTGCCAGATGATCTTCAGAATTTTCCTAAGACAATTCAAATGGAAGCGATTCGGTTTCCTGGCATGACACTGATAGATTGTCCAGGTTTCACAGGCATACAACAACGAGGTCAGCACAGTGGCTCTGTAGACCTTCAGTTTAGTAGGCAGCCTAACACCTCTTCTCCCACACTTTCCTTTGGAGCCTCCTAAACATTGAATTAGCTCTGGCAATGCATGTATCAACCTCATCACCTAGTTGGACATCTCTCAAAAACATATGCAAAGATAAGTGAATTTATGCACAACATTCAAAGCACTTTGTTGCATCTCAGCTTCAGAAGTTGCTTTGAGTGCACAATCATCTGTGAACAAAAAGTACACCAACTCTCCGTCCACTTTAGTCTTGACTTGTAGTCTTTTCAAAGTGAATAATTTACCATCAGTGTGGTAGCTGAGCTTGACGCTATTTCCATTCTTGTCAAAGGTGTCCAACATCACTAAAAAGCACTGGAGTGAACAAACAGTCCTTCTTTGAAAAAAAAAACATGTATGTCCAGCTCCAACTCCAGTAATCTGGCCTTCATTTGCCAGTGTTGTTTCACTCGGGGCTACTGTTTGGTTGTGATACCCACTGAGTTCTCTCACAAGAGCTGTTTCTTTCAGGCATACTGGATTCTGTGGCAAGCAGGCCAGGGTTAGGTGAAACAGGCAATTATTAGGGTCCATTTTCTAGCCCCTTCCTCCTGCCATGAGGTGATCAGTACAGTCCTTTAAAAAGGCTGCTCAGACACCCAGGGGGCTGCTGAATCCCACTGCTACTTCAATCCAGTGAGAAAATGAATCCATGACCTGGGTCACTTGTGTGCAGTGTTGTGACTACAGCTCCCAATGTATCTGCACCTCAACACCTGCCTATTTGCCACAGGACTTTGAGCTAGGTAAAAATGGTCAAATGAAATGGGTGATGTTTTTTGACTCTGTCATAAATTTGATTTAAGTGAAGCAGAGTTACTCAAAGTTGCCAGCCTTACTTATACTCCCAGAGACATCAGAGTCCAGTGGCAAGACAAAAGTCAGAATGACTGGCTATGGCTCTGGATGTAGTGGATGTCTTTGGTGTCTTCAATGTCTAACCAAGCTCTAAGCACTCTACAGTGCCTCCTTCAGTCACCTTCATGGCCATTCAAACAAATTGTTCTCATCTGCCCATTTCACTAGGGAAAGTCACTCTATGCTTGGGGCAGACACCCCCCTCCTCTTATTCACTGACCAGTTTGAGACTTCTCAGTTACCCTCATTCTGGTTTAGTCTTTTGCAAAAATGGTTAACTGGGCTGTGGGCCATTGTGCATGATATAGCTTCTTGGAGCCAGATTTGAGAGTTGGGTAAAGCAGGTGGACACCAAAAGTGGATGAATAACCTTGAAAACAGCTTGGCAGACCTCAAACCAGTTACTAGTTTTCTCTGAATACCCCATACACCTTGAAGTGGCAGTTAGATTCCCATCGTGCTAGCTCCTACACAAGGCCTCTCACAAGGCCCCTCAGGGGGCCCCAAGAACCTAGTGTAAAGGTATGACCGTTGTGAAACCTCGCCCTGCACCTGCCTTGTAACCAAGATGTAACTAAAACAAAGAACTGCCCCATTAGCTTGAAGCCCCCCCTTAGTTTACATTCCTATGTAGCAACAGTTGCCTTGCTGACCACTGTTTGTTTCAGGAAGTACTTTTTACTGTATATAAGCTTGCTGGACAGACTTCTCAGGGCTGCCTCCCCTTTTGGGGACAGCTGCCAGCTAATAAACGCACCCCCCAAAATATTAATTGGCTATGCCATCTTGTATTTGCATTAATTGTCCATTACATTGGAGGTTCCACCGAGGCCTTCCTTTTTCTTTCTTCTGTAGCAGGTTTCTATGATCAGAGCAAGTAGTCAGTAAAAGATGGGCTTTAATATTATTTTCATCTAGAATTAAAACATGTCTAGAAAGTTATGTAAATTGTTTAAAATAATTTTAAAAGTTTTCAACTAATTTTTTTCATAAAAGTTTAGTGATTATAGACCCAGTTCCCTATGAAATAGAGATAGATTTATCCAAATGATTTTGGGTCCCAGTTAAAAAGGGGGGAATCATCAGGTGAGTCAAGAGAAAAGAAAGATATCATTTTTAACACCAGGTTAATTCAAATTGTTTTTAGAGTCCATTTATGAAAAGCTGAACAAAGCAGATAAGAAAGTTTGGGACAAATGGGGTTCATCCAACCCCTCCTGTTTCCAGATCATTGATATCAATTTTAGAAATCAGAAAGATTTGTAATTAACAGCTCAATCAAATTTTAGATGGCCCTATCTGAAGGACACAAGTCCATATTTATTTGCTATTTAATAATTTGGGGAACTGCAAATTTTACTGTTTCTCTAAAGCCTTGACCACAGGAGTTATCATTAAAGTTGATAATGGGATGGCAGAGGCTGCAGGCTGTGAACTGTTCGAGGTGGATGTCTTGTGTTTGGAAAAAGTCTGGGGACAACCTGGGACACCGACCAGGTGGGATCTCTCTTACTTTATTTCCCAATTGTGTCTTTTCTTTCTGAAAAGGAAACTTCCCACCTATTTATGCCTAAGCCTTGCTTTTAGTACCTGGTGACTATCTGAATGACCAACAGAGATGACTCATGCTTGGAATCAAACAAGGCCAAGAAGTTTTCCTCCTGGTAAAGTTTATGATATTGTCCCTCCTTTTATTCTATAGCAAATACACTGAGAAGTAATATTCAGGGCCAAATGAATGAATAAATATAGAGATAACATCCTTATTAACAACAAGACAAAAAGTAATGACATAGATGCCTGATTGACCAGGATAGTTAAGTTTGAGGAAAGCAACAGGACCAGACTAGATGACGCCTAGGATTAAATACAGATGTATAAAATTGGTTTTAAAAATTTCCTATTATGTGATTTCATGATTTGAACATGTTTGGGAAAAAGATCAGAGGTATGGATTTTTGGATTTTAGATGAGGTCAAAATTATCTGGTCACCTCTAAATCTGAAATGGAGAAGCAAAACTCCTTTTTAAATTCTGTAACTACTTGAGGCATCTGGGATTTTAAAGTGTTGCTTAAATGAAACAGGTATATTGTTTGTATGTAAGTTCCCTTGGTCATCTTGGTGACATGTACCTGACTTACTGTAATTGTGTCTTTTTGTATTAATTGAGCCTAGCCCTGTGTGGCTAAGAAAACTGAATTATTTGTTTGAATCTAGTCTTGCATGGCTAGAAGTGGAGCTTTATATGAAAAACTGTTTCTGAGTAGTTGATTTTGTTTCTCAGTCCTATGATATTTCTGATGATGCCTTGCTTAAGTCTCTCCAAGCTCTCCGGAACGTCCAGGAAGCAGTTCATGCCATCTACCAGACTGCTTCACAGAATACCCCGAAAGAGAAATCTGCCCACACCAAGGGGACCACCATTCCGGACCAGTGGACAACTGAAGCAACCAGAGACTTGAAGTTGAAACTTAAGAGGCAGCCATGATGTCTTTTCTGTTTGTCTTTTTACCCCTTGCTATTGTCAGTAATCCCGATAGCCCCCTGCTTGATTAATTGCTTATCCACATATGTTAGAAAACGGATTCAGGTGGTCAAACTCTTTGCCCCTTGGCCTCCGTTGAGTCCAAGTTCTAGTTATGTCCTTGAAAAGGGAGGAGTGACGTGGCAGTTAGGTTCCCATCCTGCTAGCTCCTACACAAGGCCTCTCACAAGGCCTCTCAAGGGGCCCCAGAAACCTAGTGTAAAGGTATGACCGTTGTGAAACCTCGCCCTGCACCTGCCTTGTAACCAAGATGTAACTAAAACAACTGCCCCATTAGCTTGAAGCCCCCCCCTTAGTTTACATCCCTATGTAGCAACAGTTGCCTTGCTGACCACTGTTTCAGGAAGTACTTTTTACTGTATATAAGCTTTCTAGACAGACTTCTCAGGGGCTGCCTCCCCCTTTGGGGACAGCCTCCGGCTAATAAAAGTACCCCCCCCCAAAATTAATTGGCTATGCCATCTTGTATTTGCATTAATTGTCCATTACAACCCCACTGGAAACTAGCAACTTAAAGAGTGTCATCTGAACAAATTTTTCTTGAAATTAAATTTTATTTATACCTTTTGCTTTCACATCAACCAAAATTTCTCCTGTATCCCACTCTCCAGAAATCCATTCATTTATGACAATGGTTTTTTTTTAATAAAAAGAGGAAAAAGGAAAAAAAATAAAATTAAAATGTTGAAAAATCTGACACTATCTACCATGTTCCAAATATGTAGACTCTCTCCCACCCAAAGGAATGTAGGTCTCTTCTTTTTTTGGGGGGGAGGGGGGAAGGCAGGGCAATTGGGGTTAAGTGATTTGCCCAAGGTCACACAGTTAATAAGTGTGAAGTGTCTGAGGTTGGATTTGAACTCAGGTCCTCCTGACTCCAGGGCCAGTGCTCTATTCACTGCACCACTTAGCAGTCCCTGGAGTTCTCTTCTCATATTTCTTCTCTGTTCTTTGTAATTTTACAACATTCATCTTCAAATATATTTTTCTTTTTTTTCCTGTTCATTCTTTTAAAAAAAATTTAAACATTTTTATTTAAAGTTTTGAGTTCCAAATTTTATCCCTCCCTCCCCTTCACCCTTCCTGAAATGGCAAGCAATCAGATATAGGTTATACATGTGCAATTATGTAAAACATTTCCACATCAGTAATTTTGTAGAAGAAGTCTCAAAAGAAAAAAATGAAAGAAAGAAAGTAAAAATAGTTTTAGTCTGCTTTCAAGCAATATCAATTCTTTCTCTGGAGGCAGATAGTATGCTTCATCATTAATCCTTTGGGATTGTCTTGGATCACTGTATTGCTGAGAATAGCTCAGTCATTTACAGTTCTTCAATGTGAAATATTGCTGTGTACTGTGTACAATGTTATCCTGGTTCTGGTTCACTTCACCATGCATCAGTTTATGTAAATCTTTCCAGGTTTTTGTGATATTATCTTGCATGTAATTTCTTATATCACAATAATATTCCATTACAATTATATACCACAGCTTATTTGGTCATTCCCCAATTGATGGGCATCCCCTTGATTTCTAATTCTTAACTACCACAAAAAGAGCTGCTATAAATATTTTTGTACAAACAGGTCCTTTTCTATTTTTTTGGATGTCTTTGGCATTCAAATTTTTTTCAATTGTTGTTATTCTTTCCACTTATATTATTGTTGTCGCTGTTTATATTGCTTTCTTGGCTCTGCTTACTTCACTTTGTATCAGTTTACACAAGTGTTTCCATGCTTCTCTGACTTCCTCATATTCCCCATTTCTTATAGCAAATTAATATTCCTTTATATTCACAATGGTGGTGCAGTGGATAGAGCACCGGGCCTGGAATCAGGAAGACACAAGTTCAGATCTGGCTTCAGATACTTACTAGCTGTGTGACCCTAGGTAAATCACCCAGCCTCCATTTGCCTCAGTTTCCTCACCTATAAAACGGAAATATGACCTTCCAGGTTTATTGTGAGAATCAAATGAAATAATAATTGTATGGAGTTTAGCACAGAACTTGGCAATGCTATATAAATGTTAGCTCTTATTATTGTTATCATTTATCATTATAATCTACCTTGAAAGGCAAATTCAGTCAGGGGAGGGAAGCCTCAGGAGAGGCCCTAGACTTTAGCACATAAGGCAGAGACCACAAAATTCTGTGAGACTCTCCTGAGGAAGAGATCTAGGATAATTGCAGGGAAATTGGGGTTAAGTGACTTGCTGGAGGTCACATGGCTAGGAAGTGTTAAGTGTCTGAGGTTGGATTTGAACTCAGGTCCTCCTGACTCCAGGGCTGGTGCTGTATTCACTGTGCCACCTAGGCACCACTTCAAATAAAAATTTAAATAGAAATTCAGTTGGAGGGATGAGGAAAAGATTTTGAGGAGAGAGAATTGACCTGAAAATGCAAGGCCTTGGGTTTGGGGTTGATTGTTGTCCTTCATGCTCAAAGAGGACCAAAATGGCACCACTATGTTGGGATCAAGTTTCACTGTTCCTGACTGTGGCTGATCAGACCAATATAAGCTCAGAAAGCTCTACACCAGGTCAGGCACAAATAGTCTACATGAGCATCTGGAATGGAGATGTTTTTAAATTTGCTCATCCCACGTTTCTTTTAAGCTACTGCAATTATTTCACCCATAGAGCACACTGCTTTCTTTGATGTGGGCATACCACGCTGGGCCATCCTGTGCCAGTGTCTCTCATGTCACACAACTGATTCCAAAGTTCTTCAGTATTGCTTCTCCTGACCTTCTTGTGAGCCCTTGCCTTGTCTGAGTTCTCTATAAAATAGTGTTTTAGGCAAATGTACATTTGGCATTCTAACAGCATGGCCATGGAGGGGAAGAGCAGGGAGGTAAAAGGGAATGAGTCAACCTTACACTCATTGGATTTGGCTTAAGGAGGGAATAACATACATACTGAATTGGGTATCTTACCCTAAGGAAGTAGGGGGGAAGGGGATAAGAGGGGGGAATGATAGATTGGGGGAGGGGGAGTCAGAAGCAAACACTTTTGAAAAGGAACAGGGTCAGAGGAGAAAACAGAATAAATGGGGGCAGGATAGGATGGAGGGAAATATAGTTAGTCTTTCACAATATGATTACTATGGAAATGTTTTACATAAATACACATGTATAACCTATATTGAATTGCTTGTCTTCCCAGTGGGGGTGGGTGAGGAGGGAAGAAGGGAGAGAATCTGGAACTCAAAGTTTTAAAAACAAATGTTAAAAAATTATTGTTACATGTAACCAGGAAATAAGATATACAGGCAATGGGATATAGAAATCCATCTTTCCCTATAAGAAAGTAAGGGGTAAGTGGGTAAGGGGAGAGATAAAGGGGATATATGAGAGGGCAGACTGGGGGAAGGAGTAATCAGTATGCTTGCCATCTTAGGGTAGGCATAAGGGGGAGATAGGGAGAAAATGTGGAACTCAAAATATTGTGGAAATGAATGTTGAAAACTAAAAACAAATAAATAAATTCTGGAAAAAAGAAGAGTGGCCAGCAGAACAGAGATCTGTACACAACATTCATAGACCTGACTGAGGCCTTCAGTACTGTCAGTTGTGAGGGCGTGGAGAAAATTATGGCAAAATTCATTTACCTGGAGAAGTGCATCAGTATTGGTTGTCAGTTTCATCACGGTGTGCTTACCTGGGTTCTGGATAATGGACAGTGCTCCTGTACTATGCCAGTCACTGAAGCAAGTCTGTGTGTTTGCTCCCGTGCTTTTAACATGATGTTTTCAGCAATGTTGTCAGATGCCTTCAGCAAGACAAAAATGGCATCAAGGTCAGCTACTGTGCTGACAGGTTGAAGGTGGGGTGATGATGGACACCTGAGCATATCCACCAAGAGTGGAATTCCCAGAACATCACAAGGCTACTTGGGCCTAGAAAGAAACTGATGAGATTAAAAGGGATAAGAGAGGCATGCCATCCGGATACTTAATTTAACTAAGAACCATTGCTAAACAAATGCTAAGTTCATTTGTTTCTAAGTACTGGGGCCTTCCAAATTTTGGTCCTCTGAGACAAAGCTCTCATCTCCCTG
Source organism: Gymnobelideus leadbeateri (assembly GCA_011680675.1). Lineage (NCBI taxonomy): Eukaryota > Metazoa > Chordata > Mammalia > Diprotodontia > Petauridae > Gymnobelideus > Gymnobelideus leadbeateri. Next base: position 730,417 of record WOXC01010095.1, on the reverse strand, counting down.
TCTTTATTGTCTTTGCTTTGGGATGCTACCAGAGTGGCACATAGCATATTAATGCGGAGCAGGTTATCAGTCTCCTGAAGTCACTAACTAGTGATTGATTAGAGGATGGAGTCTGAAGTTCCTCTGGTGGGTGGAGGAGATATTGGGAGAAAACTTGCTTTGCCAGACTATTGAAAGGAGATAAAACCTGAGTCTGACAAGTGGGAGTAGGCTGGTCTATGGCTTATTGGGTAAGCAGTTAGCACAAGGGAATTAAATCCCTCTTTGGATTACTCCAAAAGAAAGATTAAAAGGCAGAGTTCTTGGGGCAGCTAGGTGGTGGTGCAGTGAATAGAGCACCAGAGGACCTGAGTTCAAATCCGGCCTCAGACACTTGACACACTTACTAGTTGTATGACCTTGGCCAAGTCACTTAACCCCAACTGCCTTGCCTTTCCCCCTCCAAAAAAAATTGCAGAGTTCTGCAGTCTAGGGGGTCAAGCTTTACAAGGAAAATGAACAAGTAAGGAATAACGGAGTAGGACTGATCACAGAACCAGGGGATTTAGTACTCAAAGCCAAAGAAAGCTCAAGGAACATATAGTTCAACATATACTTTCACTTTACAGTGAAAGAAACTGAAGTGACTTGTTTAATGCTATAGAGATAGGAGATTATGGATATGAATCCAGGTCCTCTGACTCTAAATCCAGTACTATTAAATAATTTCAACTCACATTAATATAGAACTTCAGGATTTACAAAGTACTTTCCTCATACCATCACTGTAGAGTAAGTAATATAAGCAATACAATCCCTATTTTATTTTGTTCTGTCATTTCAGTTGTGTTCAACTCTTTATGACCCCATTTGGGGTTTTCTCTGCTAGGATATTGGAGTGCTTTGCCATTTCCTTTTCCAGTTCATTTTTAATATGGGGAAATTGAGGTAAACAAGCTTAAGTGACTTGCCCAGGGTCACACAGCTAATAAGTGTCTGTGACCAGATTTGAACTCCGTAAGATGACAGGTCAGCACTCTATCCACTGCACCATTGACCTGCCACATACCCCCACCCTCACTCCCATTTTATAGATGAGGAAATTGAGCTTCAGAATATATAATCCAGGATTAAATTTTTCATACACTCCTTCATATTAAGCATTTATCACCCCTGGATTATTGCAATACCCTGCTGATTGGCCTCCCTTTCTCAAGTTTCTCCCCACTCCAGTCCATCTTTCCCTCAGCTGTCAAATTGATCTTCCTAAAGCACAGAGCTGACAATGTCACTCCCACTCCCCACACCCCAGTCAAAAACATCAGTGGCTCCCTATTACTTCCAGGAACAAATAAGTCCTTTATAACCTAGCTTCTTTATGTGTACCTTTCCAGTGTTCCTCACTCTCCTCTACGTACTTTATGATCTAGTGACACTGGTCTCTTTGTTGTTCCTTCAGGGTTACCTCCCCGACTTAAACTCACAGGATGGGTCCCCTGAGGGACAAATATTCCAGATTCAGCTTACTCTGTATGTCTGTACTCCTAAAACTATAGCCCATGAGCCTCTACTAACTCACTGGCTTTTTTTTTAAAGCAATTGGCGTTAAGTAACTTGCTCAAGGTTACACGGCTAGTCATTATTTATGTGTGGGTGCTCATTTTCTGAGGCCGGATTCGATCCTGAGTCACCCCAACTCCGAGGCCCGCACTCTTACTCATTGCACCATCTAGCCGACCCTCCATAACTCATTGACTTTTAATAGCCAGAGAACACAATTAGCTCAAAGTAAAATATTTTGCTGAGATGGCATTGTAAGAAGAGTAGCTTACAAAATAATTCCCCCCATAGACCTGGGTCACACAGAAATACACATGGCACCATTGGGAAGAGTGGCCACAAACACAGAATCCACAAGTAGGAAGGCACACATCTAGAGAACTCATGTGGCCCAGACAACTCATACACCACACACTGAGTGGCCTGGTAAGCTCTCTCTTCTCATGATGTCCTCATGCAGCTCCACCTTCATGCAGCATCTCTTCTAGGCAGACCACTCAGCGGGGTTCCCTGGGCCTACTGCTCTTTGCCCTTTGATTACAAAGGTAAAATTAGGGCTAACTCAATTGAATCCAAAAGCTCTTCTTGTCTTGAGTCTTAACCGACTCTCAGAATAAACAAAGTGGGTGGTGGTGGTGAAGGAATCACTGAGCCTATGGCCAGTTAATGAATTCCTAGATTCCCTCAAATTAAATCAAGTCTAATCCAAAGAAGTTCTTCACACCTTGAACAAGGTTCAAAGCTTATTTAAACTTTATTTAAGACCTGAACACCTTTTGTCTCTGCTTCCTGCCCACTTGTAAAAACCTCTATTCTAAGACCTGAGAGAGATACAAAGTTTAAATAAGACACAATCCCTACTCCTTTATAGCCTAGGAGGGGGAGAGTGATATTTTTAAGTGTCCCATTAGAGCTGAGGAGGTAGGTTGTTACTGATCTGGGGTAGAAGGGAGGTGGTCAGGGAAGGCTTCGTGGAGAAGGTAGTACTTGAGTTGGGTTTTAAAGGATGCATAGGAATTCAACAGGTACGTAGATAAGAAGAGGACACTCTAAAAATATGGACCAATGTGAGCAAAGGCATGAGGACAGGAATGTACTGGGTGTGATTTGGGGAAAATAACAAAATGGTAAGTAGAGATGAATAGAACCAGAGTCATCTTATAGTTGGTTTATCTGCCTTCTTTCCTATTACTCTTCCATCCCCTCTTTCCAGTGCCCAGTATGGGGGAGACACTTGGAAATACAGTCAGGGTAGTGAATAGAATATTATTCTGGGCTTAGAGCCAGAAAACCTAGCTGTGTTCAAGTTTCTCCTCAGGCACTTGCTAGCTCTTGATCAAAGAATAGGCAGTCACTGAATTAAGTCCTTCCCTGAGTTCTGAAAGAAAGAATTTCTCTAAGTTCCAGGTGCTGTAGCTATTGTTCTGAGATGGCTGTTGCTGTGTTGAATATGACAAGCTATTGCATATGGCGGGGAGATATGGACAACAAAACTATATAGTATGATTGTGGGACAAATGTTACTTATCTGATGATAGTGTGAACCAAGAAAGAGAAAAGAAAGGAGAGATGAAAAGATAGATCTCAGAACTGTATCAGCTAAGTTGGAAATGATGGATTCTATAGTTGTTTTCAGAAGTGAGTTTAGCTGAACAGGGAAACAGATAGGAAGCAAGAGAATTCATAAAAGTCACTCAATAAATCAACTATATGCATACATTTAGGTTGGAAGTGGAAGTATCTAATCTCTAGGGAAGTTACATTCATCAAGAAAAGTATGTGGACAGTTTCTGACATAGAAAAAGGACACCAAAGTTTATAGCCATGAGTTATTCTGAGCACGTGGGTTTTAGTCACCAAAGTCTAGAGCTATGGGTTACTTTGAGCACAGGCAGGTTTCTGTAAATGTGCACCACTCTTCCTCACAAATATTGAGTGAGTTGGTTAGAGAGTGTCATACAAGTTTCTGTGTGGATTGTGATGCATTTATTATTTCTGCATTCACTTTAATTTATGAATATTTGCAGTTATCACTTTTAATTTATTATTAATTTTTATATCTTTAAATGTCATTATGAGTACCTGGTTATATAAGAAGAAATACATCAGGTAGGGTTGAACAAATAGATTTGTAAATAGGAGAAGTTGTATGTTCCCTCAGCAGAGTTACCCTATGGATCCTGAGAGAATTTAAGGTGGTCCTTCTCTGGAAATTTTAATCTGTCACTGTGAGAGTTCAGAGAGATCAAACAAACCCAGAGAATAAGGAGGAGGTGTTCACATATACATGTGAGAGGACTTAGATCATGCCCCCTACACACACACACACACACACACACACACACACACACACACACACACACACCATACTCCTCTTAATGGGCAAGTAACTCAAGCTCTCTATGCTTGTTTCCCCACCTGTAAAATGGGCATAATCAAAACAACTACCTCAGAACTGTTTCCAAGATCTTTTTAGGTATAGCGGAGTTGCATAATCCACACATTTAATTTACCAACATATTTGGCAAAAGGCGGGAGGGAGAGAAGGAGTAAGGAAGAGCTAAAGCCAGAGAAAGTAGCAATTTTCAGAAATTCTGACCCTTCCACTCAAAGAGCACATACACTAGAGTAAGTTTGAGATGAGAACAGTGAATAATCATACTTAGATGTGAATGTCTTTCTTTTTTTTATACAAATGCTTTATTAACTTCTGTTTTACATCATTCATTTCCGCCAGATTTTGAGTTACAATTTTTTTCCCCGTTTTTCCCCTACCCACCATCCCAGAATAGCAGTTGCACAAGATATCGCTTCCTCCATCCTGCTCTCTCCCATATCTTCTCCCATACCCCCTTTGACTTTTCCATTAGAGCAAGGTGAATCTCTGTGCCCCAATGTCTGCACATCTTATCTCCCAATTACATGCAAAAGAGTATTAATAATAGTATTTATATACATTTGAAACATTTAATTTTAAGACCTCGAATTTCAGATCCATTCCCTTCCTCCCTTGTCACCCATTCCCTCTGGGAAGATAAGTAATTCAGTATATGTTGAACATGTCTAGCTATGCAAAACATTACCATAGTAGATATATTGTACAAGGCTGCTTATAATTCCCTCCCACTCATCCCACCCCCCACCTGGTCCATTCCCTACATGATCCTGTCCCTCTTCTATAGTGGGTACTTCCAACCTCCCCTCCCCCCAAGGATGCCCTCCCATCCATCATCCCTCCTCTCATCCCCCTTCCCCCTATTCTGCTGCAGGTTGAGATATTCCATTTAGTATGTATGTCATTCTCTCCCTGAACCAAATTCAATGAGAATGTGGTTTTGCCTTTTTGCCTTCCTATTCTTCCCCTCCCCTGCAACCACTTCCCCTTGCTTCTTCTACATGAGATAGTTTACCCTACCCTGTCTCTCCCTGTCTCCTCTTGCCACTTTCCTCTCTCACCTCATAATTTCACCCCTTAAGTATCATCCCTTCCCAACAAATTCAACCTATGCCCTCTATCCATGTATAACTGTAAACATATATACACACATTCAAGTATGTATTCATGTGACCATACACCCTTATTTTCATTATTTTCATACTGAGAAAGGTTTCATCAGTCACAGTTATTGTTCTTCCATGTAGGAATATAAATAGGTTAACTTTGATAAGTTCCTTTAGATTTCTTTTCCCTGATTACCTTCTCAGGCATCTCTTGCTTCTTGTGTCTGGATGTCAAATTTTCTATTCAACTCTGGTTTTTTCCTCAAGAGTGCTTGAAAGTCTGCTGTTCCACTGAATGACCATATTTTCCCCTGAAACAAAATACTCAGTTTTGCTGGGTAGGTGACCCTTGGGTTCAGTCCCAGCTCTTTTGCCCTATGGAATATCATATTTCATGCCCTTCTATCCCTCAGTGTAGAAGCTGCCAGGTCCTGTGCTATTCTGATTGTGTTTCCACAATATTGAAATTGTTTCTTCCATACTGCTTGTAGTATTTTCTCCTTGATCTGGGGATTCTGGAACCTGGCTATAATATTCCTGGGAGTTTTCTTTTTGGGATCTTTTTCAGGAGGTAATCAGTGGATTCTTTCAACCTCTATTTTGCCCTCTGGGTCTAAAACATCAGGGCAATTTTCCTTGAGAATTTCTTGAAGGGTGATTTCTAGGTTCTTTCTTTGATCATGGCTTTCAGGTAGTCCAATAATTTTTAAATTGTCTCTCCTGGATCTATTTTCCAGGTCAGTGGTTTTTCCCATGAGATATTTCACATTGCCTTCTAATCTTTCATTTGTTTGCATCTGTTTAACAGCATCTTGATTTCTCATAAAGTCATTAGCTTCCGTTTGTTCCAGTCTAACTCTGAAGGAATGAATCTCCTCAGTGAACTTTTGAGATTCTTTTTCCATCTGGCAAATTCGGCTTTTTAAGGCATTCCTCTTCTCATTGCCCTTTTGGGCCTCCTTTGCCATTTGAGTTAGTATATTTTTTAAGGTGTTATTTTCCTCAGTCAGGCTGTTGACCCTCATTTCATACTTTTCCTGCATCCTCATTTCTCTTCCCAATTTTTCCCCCACTTCTCTTATTTGATTTTTAAAGTCCTTCTTAAGGTCCTCTATGGCCTGTGACCTGCTCATATTTTCCTTTGGGGCTTTTGGAGCAGGATTTCTGACCTCACAGTCCTCTTCCTGTTCCATGCTTTCGATCCTCTTTGCCCCCCAAATAGGAGTCTAATGTTTCATTTTTCTGTTTATTTTGTTTCCTTTGCCTTGGCATGTTACTACGAACATGGGGGGTCTTCACAACTCCCGTTTCTGGCAACCTGCATACCCACCCCACGACCTCCACCCCAGACCACAATCCAGATCCAGGGAGGTTAAAGCAAGAGCGATTACCCCCCAAGACTTATCGCTGGATCTCCCTACAGTTCGCAGGCCGGGAGCTGGTGCCACCACTGAAAACTGCAAAATGGCGTGTCTCTTCAGTGGCTTCTAGCCCCCAGGGAGGTAGCCGACATATTCCCCAAATACTGGTCCCAAAGTCCATAGGGCACTAACCTCTCACTTTGTCCTAGACATGTCTGTGTTGACAATTCTGGAATCGCCACAGCTGCTGGTGTTCTGGGGTCCCTCCAGACGGTTGCTGGCCCGGCCACCCTGGGGCTAAAACCGTGGCTCAAGTGGACATGGGCTTGGCCCTCCATGCGCTGTGCTGCCGGCTCCCAGAGCGCTGTGCTGGTCTTTCCTGCAGGGCTCCTGGGCTGTCCTCAGTGGGAGGTTAGCTTCTTTTTGTCGTTCTGTGGGTGCTGGGGCTCCAGAAGTTGTTCAGAGTCCCCTTTTACATAGTTTGGAGGTGATCTGGGGGGAGAGAGCCTTGGACGTGCTGTTTCTACTCCACCATCTTGGCTCCGTCCAATGTGAATGTCTTTCAAGAGTATTTACCCTTTCAATCACCAGTATTCCACCAGTTAATTTATTTTGTTTATATGATTTTTTTCTCCTACAAGCCCTAATTCCACTTCTTTCCTGATCAGTAGCTTATCTGAGTTTGTGAAAAATAAAATCCACATTTGTTTCCATAGCAACCATCTCAATCCCATCTGCTCTCTGACACAGATTGTCTTCTTTTAAAGGGACTGTCACCCCTTTCTGGCTATAACCATTTAAAGGCACTAGCCTATACTTTGTGGGCAATTTAAGGGATTTTCAGGAGTAATTTGCTATATAGATATTAGTTGTTATTATTGTCCAAGGCTACCTGATGATCTTGGAGGATTCTTGTGCCCAATTCACTGTCTAAAAGAAAGGTTAGAAAAAAAAGCTTTGTGATATCTCAATTGGTGCAGCCTGACCATGAGCCTAGCTATACAATGTATGACAGCTGACACTCATTGGTCAATCAGTTGCACAAAGGAAGAACAGACTTGGACACTGTGAGGGCTGAGAGTTGCTTGCTAACTCAAGAGTTCCTTGGAATTTGATTTTACATAGGCAGTGAACAAGTGTACCTTTGACTTATACATCTGCCTGGTTAATTACTTCATCTCTTGCTATTTCCTTCTCAGAGCTTATCACTTATTGGTTACTCTTGAGTCCTTCCCCAGCCCTCTAACCTTATCTTCTAGCTATCTAACATATTCTGGAACTGTTAAGACTTCATTACAATTTGGATCCAGATGACCTTGAGTTGAAATTCCTATCAATGATATGCTACCTGTGCACCCTTGGGAAAGTTGCCCTGTAGGCCTTGGTTTGATCTTCTATAAAATGAAGCCCCTTCCAGCTCTAAATCCATGATCCCATGACTAGATGACCTCTGAGGTATCTTCCAGCAATAAATATGATCCTTGATTCTAGGTTCTGGAATATATCTAGCTACTGTAGCCTTAGTTCTAGATAAGAAGAGGGCTGGAGACTCATTAGTCAAGGCAGTGGCCAGACTCACTAGGCAAGCTGAGACATTCCTTGAGCCTGGCACCCTGTGAGCTTGCCAGGGAACTTGAGACATGCAGAGTGAAGCCCTGTTCTTTTGGGGACTTGGGTTTCTATAACATTTGCCTCTCTTGGAATCCTCGTTAAGTTTAAAGGAGAAAAGGAAACTTCTCCCCAACCATGGGGGCAATTTCTCTAGGGTCTAGGGCAGGGATGGGGAATGTATAGCCCTCTAGGTCCTCAAGTGTCCTTTGACACTTTTCAGTCCTTTGACTGAATACAATTTGTTCTGTGAAGTTTGGATTCAGTCAAAGGGCTGCACTTGAGGACCTAGAAGGCCATATGTGGCCTCAAGGCCACAGGTTTCCCACCCTTGGTCTATGGGAACAGAAACATAAAAGGGACTTAGGTTTTCCCACCCTCATTCCAATCCAACAGAATTGAAGAGGAAATTATCATTTTTAAAAAGTTTTGTTCAGAGTCTTCAGTTTTGCTCGAAATATAGTTATCCCTTACACACTACAAAGGTTAGGGGCATGGCACTCCAGGATCTAGAAAATCCACATAAAATTTTTTAATCCTCCCTTTATACCAGAGAAGAGTCTAATTTTTTCTTTTTCTTTTATGGGGTGTTACAGTACCTTATTGTAAAATTTGGGTTGATATACGATATTTCTGAGTCTCAAAACTTTTTTTCTGTCTCATTTTCTGGCCTTTACATGCTGTCTGAAGCTTCCACAAAACTCCCCCCCCCCCCGCAAATTCCCATTTAATTTCTTATGCTGACCCACGATATACCAAAACCATGTTGGCTAAAGTCATGATATAGAAGGGATAACTGTACTTGGTCAGAGCAGTTTCCTCTTGTTTGCTCAAAAGCCTGAGGCTTTCCCAGGGAGTTTCTATAGTAAGGTGTGCCTGAGTGCCCTCTTCATCAGAGTTCCTCTCATGTGTCTGGGCTCCAGTCGGCTTGTCAGTGTTCTTCCCTCCTAAAATGGCTCCTAGAATTGCTCAACATATTCCAGATGAAGTTGAAAAATTAGAGTCCTAAACTAAGGACAAGAGCCTATATCTGAAGCAAATGAGACAATGTGGAGTATGAACTTGAACAAGAAGTCATCTTTGAGGCCCTAGAGGATTCTTTCCAATACTGAAATATGCTAAACCTTCCATGGTTTCACACTCTGCCTGATAGAACTCTAATCCAATGAAGTCAAATCACAGTCTTAGTTGGAATGGACCTCAGCTTATTTAGACTACTCTCTGAGGGGCGGCTAGGTGGCGCAATGAATAGAGTGCCGGCCCTGGAATCAGAAGGACCTGAGTTCGGAGCCGGCCTCCAACACTTAATCCACACAAACAAAAACCTAGCCGTGCAACCTTGGGCAAGTTACTTAACCCCAATTGCCCTAAAGGGGCGGCTAGGTGGCGCAGTGAGTAAGAGCGTCGGCCTCGGAGTTGGGATGACCCGAGATCAGATCTGGCCTCAGAAAATGAGCACCCACGCATAAATAATGACTAGCCGTGTAACCTTGAGCAAGTTACTTAACCCCAATTGCTTTAAAAAAAAATATATAGAATAGACTACTCTCTGCCTGACCAGGAATCCCCATTAAAACTTTTTCAGTCAGTGTTCATCAGTCTTTTTTTCAAGGATTCCAGAGAAATATAGAACATTATCTCCAGTGATAGGTAGCTCATCTCACTTTCAAAGAGCCCTAATTGTTGGGAAGTTGTGTTTTTTTTTTCTCCAAAAGTTGACTAGTCAGTGGACTGTCAAGTCCTGAAATGACAGCAAGAAAGGGGTCCTCTAGGTCTGATCTATGAGCCAGCATTTTTCTGAACCAGATAGAAGAAAAGAGGAATGCATAAATTGATGTTCTCAGGGACTTAGAACCAAAGAATCATAGAATGTTGAGCTGCAAGAACCTGTAAGGGTCATCTAGCCCAACCTCTTTTAGATTACCAACACACAGTTAATTAACAGCAGATGAGTACTGGAGCTTAAGTTTCCAGGATCCTAGTCCAAGGTTCTCTCCACTCCGGGCCTTAGATTTGGTTTCTGCTAGTCTGGAGGTGACAAGAGATTTTAAAAGTTAGAGGGAGGAGTGGCTAGGTGGTGCAGTGAGTAGAGCATCGGCCCTGGAGTCAGAAGGACCTGAGTTCGGATCCGGCCTCAGACACTTAATGCACACACAAACAAAAACCTAGCTGTGTGACCTTGGGCAAGTTACTTAACCCCAATTGCCCTCCAAAAAGCAAAAAAAAAAAAAAAAGAGGGACACCATAAGCCATTTCAGTTCTTACCTCTTCTCAGCAAACACAGTGAATCAACTTATCCAGGAAATAGGACATCTATTTGCCTTATAACAGGACCTAAAATAGAATGCCCAGTCAGCTGATCAAGATACTCTAAGTCTTCTCTCTGCACCATTCCACAGGCTAATTCCTCAGGCCAAAAACTGTCTCATTCCTTATCTTTCCCTCTTAGAATTCCTAGTTTGCTTCAAAGTTCATCATTTTCTACTTGAAGCATTTCCTAATTCTCCCCCAACTTTGGGGACAGTATTGGTTAAGTTACACAGGTTGGGTAGGCATGCATGCCTCATAGGAGGGATCTCTTAAATTCATGAGATCAAAGAGCCATTTGAGTACTGAGTGGCCCAGTGGAAAGTCTGGAATCAGGAAGATCTGAGTTCAAATTTCACCTCAGACACTTACTGGCTGTAGAACCCTGTACAAATCACTTACCTTCTCTTTGACCTCAGTTTCCTCACCTATAAAATGGGAAAAATAAAAGCATCTACTTTACAAGAGTTGTTATAAGAATCAAATGAGGTAACATATGCACAGGTCTTTGTAAACTACACAAGTACTATACAAATTCTAGCTATTGTGCTACCTTTTTGTCTATATATAATATGTTATATATGTATGTACACACACACATAGTCTCCTCCAATATAATATAAACTCTTTGAAGGCACAGACTATTTACTTCCCTCACTGTAGCCCTAGTACCTGGCATGTGCAGGCATTTAATAAATCTTCCTTGAGTTAATTCATATTATGGTTAAGTACTAGACTGTATGTTAGGTCTAGGTTCTAGTCCTGACTTTTCCACTGGTTAACTGTGTGATCTTACATGACTCATAATCACTCTGAGCTTTGATTTAATCATCCTTAAAATGAAGCTATTGAACTCGATGATCTATAATATCCCTGTTAGCTCTACCATCCTTTATTTCTAAATGAGAGGTTGCACTGGCATTCAGTGTTTTCTTCATGAGCGCCTTGGGGATTGAGTTTCTGGCTTTGAAGAAGGAAAGGAAAAAAAGAGGGCAAAATGAGACACAGAGGAAGACTTAGTTCAGTACTTCAATGGATCTGCAATTTCATTAAGGGAGTGAAATACTCCCAATAATACAGATCAAAAGTCATTCATGCCTGCCCACCCTTTGCAACTCTTACCTGTATCTCTTGTAAATCCACTACAGGTGGTCCACTCAATATGCTGGGGGATTTCCTCTAATTCTCTTGATATTATATGGATATGAACACATTTTCTTTTCCTTTCCAGAGATCTTCTTTCTCCCCCATTCCCTCTTGGGCTTATTACAAGTACCCTTTGTTTCCCTTCAGCCATATATGTTAGAAATGAGGCTTCAAAGGCAGGTTCTCCCCACACTGGACTATGGAATGTTATGCACTAAACCCTGAACCCTAAGCTCTACACCAATAACCATGATTCCTGAGCATATTTCTTTTGAAGCTCTGGCAAACAGCAGAGTCAAGACCTCCATGTTTAAGTTCCCACTAAGAGTCACTCACCCTCAATCTGTAGGAAAGCATATCCAAGCTGAATCCACAGTTGTGATCAACACATCTAGAAATATGATCTGGGAGTAGTGATAATGCAAGTTCGGAGCTCCTGGGAGCTGTCCGTGGCACTGGAGTCTAGATTGTGCATTACTGCTTCTCGCCACCGAGTGACACTAGAAGCTCACATTAGGCTGAAAGAAATACTGCCCATTACAGATGAATATTACTCTTGATGTTGGAAGATAGAGATAGAGATAGAGGTAGAGATAGAGATAGAGATAGAGATAGAGATGATAGAGATAGAGATACATATATATATATATATACATATACATATACATACACATACACATACACATATACATATATATCAAGAGACAGAGACAGAGAGGCAATTCAGGATTGGGAAGATAATTAACAAGGTCCTTTCTAAGGGATGGGACATCCTCTGGCCCCTAGAAGAACAGAGTGATGAACCAGCATGAAAGATTAGTTCTGGGATAAGCATTTAAAACTGTCACAGAGCTGTGGTCCACAAACATGCTATGTCTGCTAGGCAGTTCTGTCTGTAGGGAGGAAACCCTTAATGACTTTTGGAGAAGAGTCATACCAACCTGGAGTACCTAAGATTCTTGCAGTTTCATTTTCATCCTAAACTGAAAACTGTCCAGTTCCTTTATCTCTTTAGCCATTTGTCTTCTGCCCCCTAGACAGTTTAATACTTAGGTCCAGAGTTTCACTGACTTGGGATAGCCACTTGTCCCAGAGCTCACCCTCAGCCCCCTTCTATCTCCTTCCCAGCAGGGTAGACAATTCCCAGGGAAATAAGCAATAACAAAACAAAATAAACAACAACAAAAACTGTCTTTGTTGAGATGATGTTCTTCCCCTAGATTAAGGCTGAGTAGGTTGGGAGATCCAGGACATCAGTGTGAGGGGAGGAAGCTAATGAGAGGAGGTGGTAAATGGAAAGGACTAATTCAGAACTGCTCTGTTAGGTAAGGTTTTCCAGCTTTCTCTTCAATTGCCTGGTTCACTACTGACTGCTTTTTAGTTTCAATATGCTAAAACACTGATATGAGGTCTAATAAGATGAAATAATAGGTTTAAATGAAACATTTGTTTCAAAAAATAAATTTCACAAGTATGAGATGGAACTAGGCAACAATTTGTATAAAAAAGCACTGGACTGCAAGCCAAACATAAGTCCACAGAGTGCTATGGCAGCCAAAACAAGAGAAGAATGGATTCCAGAAATACGGAGATCTGCCACTGTATTTTGCCCTAGTGAGGACCTAACTGGAGTATCATATTTAGTTTTGTGAAAAAAGTTTTAGGAAGGATTTGGTGAGTGTCTAGAGGAGGGAGACCAAAAAGGTGAAGAACTTCAAGTTAATGTCACATGTGGATCATTTTGAAGGAAATAGACCCACGATGAAGCATGCTATTCACCTCCAGAGAAAGAACTGACATTGTCTGAATACAGACTGAAGCATGCTGTTTTTCCTTTCCCTTCCTTCCTTCTTCCTTCCTTCATACTACCTTCTTTCCTCCTTCCTTTCCTTTTTTCTTAGTTCAAGTCTTCTTACACAAAATGACTAATGTAGAAATGTTTTACATGATTGTACATGTATAACCTATATCGGACTACTTACTGTCTCTGGGAAGGGTAAAGGGATAGAATTTGGAACTCAAAACTTAAAAAAAAAGTTTAAATGATTTTAACATGTAAGTGGGGGAAAATAAAATATTTTAAAATGAAGGAAACAGAGATGTTTTGCCTGAAGATAAGATGACCTGAGGGGACATGACATTTGAAGGACTTGAAGTATTTGAAGGGACATCAGGTACACACATCACAGCATACTAGGTCCCCCAAAACTAGCTGGTAGTAAAGAAAACCTGGGTTCAAATTACTTCCTCTGATATGCACTGACTGTATGACCCTAGGCAAGTTATTTACCTGTAACACTCCCAAGTGATTCTCAAAGACTTTAAAGTACAAAGTAGGTGTTGATCTGCATTGGGAATTTCTGCATTGATAGCTCCCCCATGCTAATGAAATTACAGGTCTAATTAAAAAAAAAAAAAGAAAACAAACCAAAAAACCCAAGTCATGTGAAAGAAGGATTAGACTCATTCTACCTGGTCCCAAAGGGAGCTGAGGGCAATGACCAGAAGTTGTAAAGAGGCACATTTGGAGATGAAGTAAGGAGAAATTTCCTACTAATCAGAGCTATCTGAAAGTAGAAAGGGGAGATTCTGTATCATTAGATATCTGCAAGCAAAGGCTGAATGACTATTTGTCAGGTAGGGTGTTGGAAAGGTCGGACTAGCTAGTTACTGGGGTCTTTAACTGAAATTTTGTGATCCTGAGAATCTTGCAATCTAGTAGCAGAACTGGACCACATTCTCCTTCTGTCCTCCTACCTCTCCACAAATGTTCTAAATGCCCCAGAAACCAAGGTATTAAGGTAGCCAGACTTCAGCAGGTTCATAGGACATGTTCATAGGACAGTCCCACCTTCTGGGTTGATTTCTGAGCTACTAGGCATGAGGATGGCAAAGAGGAAGAGATATCATGGCTTAGTGATGGTCTATCTCCTGATGTTGGACAGGCCCCACTAGGTGGTGATAGTGCACTAGAGATGCTGGTTCTCAGAGCCTGGACTGTCTGTCCCCAGTCCCTGCCTGCCCAGAGCTTCCGAGCCTCTCAGCCATCTCTAGGCACCAGGGCTCTGTAGATATGAGAATAATCAGGTTGCCCAGTTTCTTTCCTCTTATGGGCAGTGTCTGGGCAGGGTCTTATCAAGGTAGTCATTGGACTATTAGAAACTAGGATCCCAACTACAAACCTACCTATAGGAAGCCTTCCCCAACCCCCTCTTAATTCCAGTGCCTTCTCTCTGTTAATTATTCTTTTGTATATATTGGTTTGCAAGTCATCCCCCCATTAGATTGTAAGCTCCTTGAGGGTAAGGAGTATCTTTTGCCTCTTTTTTTGTATCCCCAGAGCTTAGCACAGTGCCTGGAACACCGTAGGTGCTTAATAAATGTTTAGTGATTATTCTCCAGGACACTGTGTATGTCCCTACAGTGTGCCACTCTCAACCTATGAGATGCCGCTGTGCTTGTAAGCTAGAGCTCCTACCTGCACCATTGGCCAGGTTCCAAATGCAAGGGATAGGGGCAGAGTTGGCTTGATGGAAAAAGGATGCCCTTGCAGAAGGTCTCCCTGGGGTCAGCTACAAGTCCTGAAACATTGCATGGTTCAGAGTTATTATATGTCTGTCCAGGATGGAGGCACAAAGAATACTACAAATTTTGGTTTGTTTTGATCCCAGTAGCTGTGATGAAAGGAGGCTAGGGGACATCAGCTGTGCATCAAGGTCCCTCCTGAGCTTAGAGAGCAAGAGGCAGAATGGGAGCAGAAGGGGATGGGGATGAGAAACACAGGTTAGGCACAGGAAAGAGCTTCTCTATGAAAGGGGAAGAAGCCACAGGAATGTAAAGCTGATGGAGCCTGTGAAAGCCCAGGGCCATTTCCTTCTCTGTAGAATTCTCAGAACAGGAGACAGAGCCCTGCTTGTTTGGGCTAAGGGAGAGCTGGCCTCACCCATAGGCAAGGGGGTGGACCAAATGACCCCTTGAGGATGCAGAGGGGCTTAGGTGAGCCTGGCATTCAACAGATCTCCCAATCCAGGCTTGTTTGGTTCAGAAAATGGAGGTAGGTGAGTGTTGGAGGCCAAAGGGTGAACTCTCCATGGACCAGGCCTCTTCCTTTCTGAGGATGGGAATAGGAATGGGGTGCAGCATTCAGTTGTGAGTCTTCTGAAAGAAGTACAGGCTTAGCTATTAATGTAGTCGGTAAATAAATAAAGGAGGGCTTAAGCTTAGTGTACAGCAATCAGTTTAGAACTACAGGATAATTAACACAGCGGGAGGCTGCAGTACTGTGGAGTCAGGTTTAAATGAGCGAGTTCACTTTCACTGAGGCAAACTTATTCTACCCCCTGGGGAGCCAAAAACACAGCCCCAGAGGAACCCACAGAGAGGAGAGCAAACTGGGGGGGCTGGTCACCCGCCTTGATGCCCAGGGCCTCAGCCAGGCTGGGAGGGATGCCTGTATGTGTGTGTGAAGGGCAGGGCCGAACCGGGGGACAGCAGAGGTAGGAGGAGCACCCCGAGTCATATAGTAGCAAAGCCTGTAAATGGACACGCATGGACACACAGGAATCCTGGCAGTACTTCTGTAGGACAGTGCCTCTGCACTCCATGTATGGTTACACTGCATGGCATCTCTCTTGAGCAGGTGTGATTGTGTCCCTGTATCATACGTACGCCCCAGCGTGAGTGGGGGGAGGGCGATTTTAGCCAGTTCTCTTAGATGAGAGTCAGACAATATTTAAGCTTCAAACGTAGCCTGGTACTTAAATTTCTTACTTAGGAGGATGCAACAGTAGCAGGGGAAGTGTGTAAAATAAGGACCACGGCATTTAATCTCTCCCAATTTTTACATCTTTCGAGTGGAGATAACAACGTCCAGGGGTTGCTGATGATGGTCTTATGGTGGTATGTGTAACACAGTTTTGAAAATAGCATTGTCTTCTACAAATGAAGAAAGTACTTCCTTACCTTTATACAGGTCAGTTAGAGGAAACAGAACTTGTGATTTTTATTAATACTACTGCACCTGATCAAAAGAAGGCTGAGTTTGGAGTAAGGACTTGTGGCTTTGGAGTCCAGCTCCATTTTCACTGTTCTCCTGTCCCCCCTCAGTGTTACATGACCTGGAACCGGTCATTGACCATGGCTGGGCCTATCCTCTCCTCCTTCCCCTAATAAAATAAAGGAAACCAAACCACCAGACGTGGAACAATCCCTTCCCTTCCTGGGATGATCTCTCTGGTATTGTGAAAAGAAGGTGCTGCATACTCTTCCAGGGGTGGAGAATATTATTAGGGTGTTTGTTGACCCAATTCCATATTTCTCAGTCATGAAGTTACAGGGAAGGGGTGTGTGTATGTGTGTGTGTGTGTGTGTGTGTGAGAGAGAGAGACAGAGAGAAAGAGAGGAGAGAGATATGCCTCTTCCTCCTAAATTAACTTGGGAGAAAAAACTCATGAAAAATCCTAAAATGCGAGGAACAGGATTCCTAAGCCCATCTGATCCTCTGCCGATCCCCCTCACCCAGGCCTGCTCCTGCTACCCACTCTTTAGACCTGGGTTCAGAGATTGGGGCTGGGCCCTGCTGGGGAGTGTCCAGAATTGCCTTCCCTGCTCCTTACTTCCCCACCCCCAGTGAAGCCGGCAGTGAGTGGCCCCAGGCCAAGCCAGGCTGAGTACTAGGGCTCAGCCCCCTGCTGACCAGGCCTGGGGCCTGGCCTGCCCACGAAGGGGAGGGAGTACTGCTGAGGCCGTCAGCACAGGGGGTGAGGGATTGAGTGAGGCAGGCCACAAAGTGTTCTCAGGCTTGCCAGGCCGGGGCCCCTTTCTCTCCATGAGATCATATCTGGGTCAAAGAGCATGTAAAGCCGGGAGACCCCAGCGGTCACACAAAGCCCATTCAGGCCGGCCCCTATTCACTCCCCTCCTCTCCCCCCGGCCCTGCACGGCCACCTTGGACCCCAGCGCAGCGCCTAAGCTCTGGCTTTGATGTGCTCCAACAGAAAACGGCGATTAAATGTTGTTTTAAAGAGGGAAAGCTCGCTGCCCTCCCATCTGTCAAGAGAAGGCTGAGGCAGGCGGGAGGGAGGCTGGGGGAGGGGCAGCGCTGGCCTGGAGGAGTATGTGTTTGTGACTGGGTGTGTGTGTGCATGTGGGGAGCACAGGACTGGCCCAGAGTGTGAGAGCATGTGTTTGGAGGCTGTGATGGGGGTGGGGGTGCCAGGAGGTGTTGGAGGAGAGGAACCAAAGCAAAGGGAGGATGGGGGTGGGGGGTGAGGGTCACTGCTTAAAGAACAACCACCACAGCTTGGATAAATGATTTTTATTCCCCAAGGTGAGAGTAAAACGGAGAAATACTGAGAAAACATCCGTGAGGAAAGGCACCAACAGAGAAATGTCAGATTCAGAGTGGGGAAAAAAAGACTGGAAAGGAGGTGGCCTTGTACACAAAGCCTAGCACGAGTGGGTAGGGAAAAGCTGTCTGTCCCCTTCCTAGGCCTGAGCTTTCCCATCTGTGAAATGGGTTTCTGACCAAGTCTTCTTGAGGAAACCTCTTCCTGCAGGATGATCATTCCAATTGGCTCCTGGATCAGTTTCTTGAAGAGCAAAGTTTTCTGTGCCTATGGCGCGCGGGTGCACGTGTGCGCACACACACACACACACACACACACACACACACACACACACACACACACACACACACACACACAAGAAAATAGAACTTATGGGCTATCTCCATTTAGATTATGTCTTCAGCACCTAAAGTCAGAAAATCAGTAGCCTTCTCAACACAGGGAGGGCTATTTCTTCCCCCTAAAAGGAAATGTTTTCAGGTGACCTGGAACAACACTTTGGAGATGGGGGGAGAAGGTCATGGTACCATGTTAAACACTTTCCCAGCCCCAACCAAGATTTAGCAGTGAGTATTTGAGTTCAGCAAAATAGAACCTGTACATAAAACTATTTCTTATTATAAAGATCAAATCACCTCCCTGAGCCAGAACAACAGGAGGATAGAATGAAATCCCCCTGCAATAGATGGAATCTTAGTTGCCAACACTTGGGGTTCATGGGTTGGTTCCACCCAACATTATCAACCTATGGTAAACTACAGCCCAGGCCGTGATCAGTGCAAAGGAAACTGGGAGCCCAAGAGTCTTGTTCTATGGAGGAAACTCAGAACAGGAGATATGCCCATCCATCTGGCCTGGAGGAGAGTCACTCCTTCTAAGAGGCAGGCAGTTAGGTGTGTAATGTGGCTTTCTGGTAGAGCCCTAACAGTACTGCTGTTGTTGCTATTGAGTGTTTCAGTCATGTCTGACTTCCTGTGACTCCCCTAACAATACAAGATGAGGATTTAGTTGCCAGAGTGGATGAGCAAAGGTGGTACATGGGATATTTCTGAAAGCATGGAACAAGGGAGGGAGAGCTTAGGAATTAGCTTTGGCCTGAACCCCCTCTCCCTGGAAAGACAGGAAACCTTATCCATTGATCTTTCTGGACATCTTTCATATTGAGTAATGATGAGGCTAGGCTTGAGGTCCTGTTGCTTGATTTGCCTGGTTAAGGTGGCTGCCGACCGAAGGTCTTCCCTCCCCATCCCCCACACCTCAAATCCTGTCACCCCACAAACAGCCACACACTCTCAAAAGTTTATTTTCTATCTTTTGCATTCTGCTCAATACAAGTGTAAGTTTATTACTACCAAGTTTGCTACCAGGAAAACAAGAACTCAGAATGTCAAGACTACAGTCTGGAGATGAATTGGCTCTGATATCCCTTCCCACCCCCGCTACACCCCAGCTAGGAAGAGAGGCATAAAGGACAATTTTTTTTAAAGGGGGAGAATTTTTTTTAAAAAAGTGACAGGCCAGCCAGAGACAACTGAATTAACTTTATTCTTTTTTCTAACTGCAGATTCAAGGTATACAACTGAACATTGCTATTTTTCTTATGAGACTTATAAATAAAAATACAAAAAATGTTCACTACAAAAAAATCTACTGTTAGTAGGATGTAAAAAATATTCTCTTTGCTATAGAAGGCACAAACTTCACTTAGTGACACATGGAGAGAGAAAAAAACCTGCAGCAGTAAATTCATTTTTTTCTTTTTTCTTTTTTTTTCTCTTGTCAGAAACACTGAAGTTACAAAGAAACACGTCAATCTACACGGAACGAAGGCAGATGCGGAAAGCTGCAACCCGGACCGCACAACTTCGAGCGAACTGCTTCTGTACTAGGACAGAGAGGGCTGGCAAGCAGGACTGACTTCGAGGAGAGAGGAGGGAGGGTGAGGAGGAGGGGGAAAAAAGGAAGGAAGGGGGCCGGAGCCAGAGGAAAGGAAGGGAGAGAAGGTTAGAAGACAGAGAGAGGGAGGTGGGAGAAAGACAGATTTGTACAAAAAAAAAGGAACCGGTAAAATTGAAGAAACAAAATTGGGCAACCTCCTAAAATTAGGCTAAGAGGAGGTGCTGAGGTAGACATTAACTAGAACATCAATGAATTAAAAACACTATTTTGTAATACAGAGCGATCGGGACTGGCACTTGTGCTGTCGCGACATAAGACAAGCCATGAAAACAAAACCAAAAACAACAAAATGAAAACAAAACAAAAAACACCCAAACCAAAAGGCTTAGTTTTGCTTGGTCCAGCAGGGCGGCGGCCCTCAGTGCTATAATTTACATATATATTTATATTTATTTATATATATATATATATATGGATAGGATTCCACGGTGTCTTACCATGGATTCTTAACCTTAAAAAGATCATGCATAACACTATGTGAACAAACACTATGATAGACACCAAGAGGTTGGTACCCTGTCTGCACAGTGGGATGGCCCAGGGTGGCCTGGGAGGGAGGCAGTGTCATGCTAGCTGGCCTATTAGCCATTCTCTTCCTGCCCCCTTCCCCCTCATCCCACCTTCCAGTTTCTCCTTCTGTCCCCCTCTTCTGGCTCGCTCAAGATTTCTTCACCACCACCATTCACACCAAAGCAGAGTTTGTCTGTGTGTTGTTGTTGTTGTTTTCCTGAAATGTCCAGATAAGTGCCTCCATTCTGCCACTGGGCACCCTGTGCCTGGAAGCTTCAGGGCAGAAGGTCCAGGAGGGAGGAAGGAAAGGAGGAAGAACTAGGGATGTGGGGAGACAAAAATGGATCAGGGAAAACAGACCCCAACATTCCCAACTGATTTGACACCTCTTCCCCCTGGGGCACAGTTTGGTCTTTTTATTATTATTATTTATTATTTTTGTCCCAGATCACTCACATCCTTGTTCCTTTGGATCCTCCTACATCAGGGCTTCAGAACATGGTTCCAATCTTCCGAAGGATGGAGTTCAACAAAGGCCACCTCTCACTCCCCAAATAGGGAGCAAGCCCACAGCCCTCCTCCCCTCTCCTGGGACATCCCTGCAGCTGGTTGTACCAATCAATGGATTCTAGAAAGGTACCATACACTTGTGAGGAATTGCAGCAGTTTTTTTTTCTTTTCTTCTAAACATTGGAAAAAAAAACTGTTCAGGCACAAAGATTAAACAAGCCTATGTTACATCCTTGGATTGTACTGAAATCAGGGAGTCCACAGTGCCCCCTGGTTACCCAACAACTATTTTCCCACCTTTTCAAATTTTTTTTAAACCACCACATCCTTGACAACACAAAGCAGGAGGGGTTTGATTTGTTTATATCTCTCTCCATATATATAGATAGATCTATATATACATATATATAGATAGATATATTTTATATATGTCTATCCTATATGTACATAGGATATTAATGCTTCAAATGATTGAGGGAGCAAACAGGAAAGGCAGCACACGAGTGTGAGGAGAATGCCACAAGTGATCGAGGAGGACCAAGAGAATCACAATCTGTGAGGCTAAAGGAAACTCTCACAACTTTTCTGGCTTTCCATCTGGAAGAGTTTCACTACAAAGGTGTAAGGCAGTAGCCAGCAGGGGCTGACTGTTAGCAGTAGCAAAGCTGAAAGGAGTTGGGGGGAGGGTGATGAGGAGAAAGGGGCTGGGGAGAGAGAGAGAGAGAGGAAGGCAAGAGAGAGAGAGAGAGGAAGAGGAGGGAGGTGAAGGAAAGAGGGAGAAAGAATACTAGTTAGGAGAAAAGGAAAACCAAACTCTGAGACCCAACTGTAAAGAGAGCTAAGACTCTCTTTACCCTCCCAGTTCCAACTTCTCCACTCCTCCGTGATTCAAAGGCCTAGGCTTGTGTGTCCTTCTAGTTCTACAAACAGGTAGAAAGTTCCAAATGTTTTCTAACTGTTCATCCATCCTACATTTTACCCCCAAAGCTAACCAGACCATTGAAAATTCTTTTTTCTCTCTTTTTAGGTTGTGGGGTAATGGGAGAGAATGGCTGGGGGAGAGGAAAAAGTAGGATTTACGGTCCTCCAAACTCCAGTTGTGAGTGACTGGGCCTCTACAGGGTGGCAAGTACAGTGCCAGTCCTATGCGGTCATGTTTGTGAAACCCCACAGCTCACCCTGACCCCTCTCTGGCAAACCCTCTGAATTTGCAGAGCCCCAGGGGCATCAGGGAGGCAGCTGGCTCTGATTTAGTACCATCCAACTCTGTAACACCAGATTACTACAATACTGCATGATTTGAAGACACGACTGCACACACATTCAGCAGCACGCACACACACATTCGTTTTTTTTTCTTTTTCCCCATTCACATTGCAAAAGGGTAGGGTTCTGTGAGAACTGACAAAGGAATTAACAAATATTACAAAAATATTACACTTTGTAAATATCAGCTCAACCCTCTCAGCTTTTATGAAGTGGGAAGGGGTGATCCAGGTTAGATGGGGAAGGTCTGGAGATACTGGGGGTGGGGGAGAGAGGAGGAAAGTTGGCTAATCCTATGGAATAGTTTGATTATTTCCACACAAAACTGTGTGTTATCTTTCTTTAAAATCCTTGTTTCTGGGATTTGTAGGACCAGGTGGCCAGTTAGTGCTTCCTCCTTCCCAGGGTGAGGAACCTTTAGTGCATAATAAATTTTCTACTATCTGTCCCTCCCCAAAATGATACCTCTCTTTTCACATTATAAACAAAACAACTGTCCTAGTCACATATTTCAAGTTTAACTTCTTTTTTTCCTTTCCAAAGCAGTAAGTCTTCACAATAAACTGCAAAACAGTACTCTCCCTTGACCTCCACCCCCTGCCCCAACCACTGGTCTTACTTATCATGTGATTACTCCTCCCCACCCTCCAAATCCTGTCCCCCTAGTTTTAAGGCCTTCAGATTTGGTGGACGAGGTTGAATGGGGGTGGTTAGGAAGTATAAAGGCAGGGGGATAAGGGGGGTCACAGCAGCACCCCATCCCTCCAACTTCCCTTTTTTCTTCATGATCCTCCCCATCACATACAGCTTCCTTAAAAATCACTTTTTAAAACATAGATAAAACACAGCCACAACTTTCCCAGAGAAAGACAAACACACACACACACACACACACACACACACATACTTAACACACAATCATTGCAAATAAAGCCTGAGATGAAACAGCAGCCCATCCCAAAGCAAACACAAATATTGCCAATGTGCTTTCAAAATTGGGGGAGGGGGGGAGGGGAGCAGAACGATGGGATGGGGAAGACGGAGAAAAGAACAGAAAGAATTGGACAAACAAACATAAGAGGTAGCTTTCAGAAAAAAAAAATCCCTCCCCCAATCAAAACCAAAACAGAACAAAAACCCCCAAACAACAAAATCTTAGTTTCCCACCAGACTGGCCCAGGGGAAAAAAAACAATTTTGGTAACGATACTGCACACCCAGGGCAAGGGGCACAGAGCTACGACAATGTAAATAATCCAGACCTGGAAGCCTGAATGACGACAAGTGTGGGATAGGTCGGCTTTTTATAAAGGAATCTGGGGCCCAACTTAACTGGATGGACCTTGCAAATGGCCAGGTTCCACTACTGGGCAGCTCTGCCACACTCATAAAGGCCAGGCTGGTAGGTGACTATTTTAAACCCCTGGAGACTTCCATCTGAGTTCTCCCACTTTCCCCTGCAATAAAAGGACTTTACTCTCCCATCCTGAGCACTGTATCCCTTGGCCCCTCCAGGGGGTGGGGGTGGGGAGAGGTGGGCACCGGATGAGTAGTGGGTTATGGGGATGGAAGATCACAACCAAAGTCTGTAAAAACAATTACAACTTTACACAAGAAAAAGATCACCCCCTCCCCTTAAAAAAAACCCAATAACAATAAAAACAAATCCACACATACATGAGGGAAAAGCTCATGAGGTCACAAAAAACTGAGGTAATTCAAGTACAATGTGCTAAACGCAGAGAGAAAGAGAATTGGGGGTGGGGTCATGAAAAGAAGCAAAATGCAATGAGACTGAAAAGCCTCCTCCTCTTCCTCTCCCATTCCTTGGCAGATTTGGGGGTGCAGCAAGTGGGGGAAGCAGGTCTGGGTTATATAAAGGTGAGGCCCAGGGATCATGTACCCCAGAACTGTCCTTCCTGGAGGATCTTGGACACTGATCCCACAGCTGACTGGGGAGTTGTTCCTCTGCCTTCCTGCAGACTCCAAGAGACCACAAGACCCACCCACCACTTTTCTTCTCCAGTTGTGGAGGCACACTAGGCTTAGGAATGGAAGGGGGATATCCTCTAAATATTTCCCTTAAGAAATCAGCCCCTTTCTGTATAGACTGTAAGCTCCTTGAAGGCAGGAATTGTTTTTTTAACCTGTTATACCTAGCACCTGTCATGCACATAATAGTAGGCGCTTAACATTTGTTCTGGAACTGAGTTGTGTATACCTTCCCCAATAAAAACTGACTGTGGGGGTTTTGTGTATGTGTGTTTTCGTGTTTCATTTCCTCAATTTTTAGGGCCAATTCTACCCCTAGCGGGTCTAAGGGAGGGTGGACTGCTATGGGGTTTCTTGCTCTTAAGGATAGCAACACAGCAAAGTGAGTGGGAACAGGCTGAGCCACACATGAGAGACAGTTGTTCTTAAAGCAGAATTGCTAGAGAAGGTGACATTTCACCTCTGGAAGGCTCAGTATATATAAGGGGGCATCTAGAGACTTTGGGTACTGGAACCTAAGGAAGGCAGTCTGAGTGGGAAAGGCAGAAGACAATTCATATCATGAACAGAGGACTACTAGATACAGGGTGAGAGAGAAGAAAGTAGCCAAGATTGAAGAGTGAGTGAGTGAGTGAGTGAGTGAGTGTGTGTGTGTGTGTGTGTGTGTGTGTGTGTGTGTGTGTGTGTGTGTGTGTGTGTGTGTGTGTGGTGGAGGGAAGGGGGCAGGACCTAGTCAACTAGCACTGTTATTCTATAGCTGATGAAAAATTCCATGTACTCTACCATCCAATCTTCTTACCCCCAACTCCAGATTTGAAGTCCCCCGCAACCTCTGTCTGGGGAGAGGTCAGGCAGTGGTTATGTGGAGATCAATAAACCTGCCTCGCTCTGGGCCAGATGTACCCTATCCCCACTTCCCTAAACTTGGCTCCTGGTCAGAGGAAGAAGGATTCAAGGCAAGGATGACTGGGAAGAACACAAGAACACCACCTAAGCAGAATAAAACAAAGCCCCCCAAATGAAAATCACTTAGACTGTCCCAGAGTGGGCCACACCTGTGACCTGGGGCACCTAGCCCCATAGCATGAGCCTGGAGAGAGAATCTTGTATAGATACTAAGGTCAAACATAGTTATCAATCCAGTCCTTTTTGTGTGTGTATGCATGTGTGCATGTGTATATGCGTGTGTGTCTGTCTGTACGCGGTCCTTCAATGATTTCATCTCTCTCTCTCTCTCACTTCTTCCATTTCCTCCTCTTCCTCCTCCCCTGGAGCCCCTTTCACACGTAACACAGATAGAGGTAAGTCTTCTCAATCCTCCAGTCAGGTGGGATCTCCTCAGGCTTGTGGCCCTTCATGTGCTTCTGCATGGATGAGAGGCTGGGGCAGTACTCGGTGCAGATGGTACACTGGTACGGGGAGGCGCCATTGTGTGTTCTCAGGTGTTTAATCATGGCGGAGTAGTCCCGGGAACGCTGGTGACAGAGCTTACACTCAAAGGGCTTCTCACCTGGGAGGGGACAGAGGGCAGGGGGACGAGGGGAAAAGGGAAATGCATCAGATGCTCCAAGGGACTCTTTGTACTCTCTGTCCCTGTACTCCACTTAGGAGTTTCCTAAGCCTCTCTCCATAGGAGAGGTGCCTTCTCCTCTCTCCTCTCCCATTGAAGGGAAGGGGAATCAAGAAAGGGATCAGTGAGGTCCTTTACAGAAGAGAAGGTAAGGCTCTAGCAGGTCCCATTTCCTAGATTACAGTACTTTCCAGGCCAAAATTTGGGGTGGGATAGGGTTGAAGCAGGGGATACTCCACAGGATGATAAGAGTGAAGGTTATAACTATTCGATTTGTTTAAACCCCTGACAGATCTTCTAGGTTTCTTCTGGAGTTATCTGAAGTCAAGGAGAACCTGGCACTCAATGTATTCAGGAGACACAGAGGATGGGGACCTGCCTAGACAATGTTAAACCCTATCCCAGATTCCCCTATTTCTTCCCTCTGCTACAGCCCCCTGGAGCTGAGCTGAGGATCAGAGGGAAACTTGCTTCAATACAGTAATTAACTGGCCAGCCGTCTGGATATTGATACTCACTCTGTGCAGAGGACCCACAAATGATGAAGTAATGAACAGCCAAAGTGATCTAACTATCGACCTGCTATTTACAATAGTTACCACCAATGCATTTAACGATCTGCCATCCCCAGCCACATCTTGAGAAGGGCTGTGGGAGCCTTGGGACTCCAGTGGCCTTTGGGTTGCCGTGGGCACTAGCAATGAGGATTTCCAACCTTCCTCTCCAAGTATCTGGAGGATCTGATTAGAGTTCCCAAAGAATATCAGCAGGAGAAGTGAGCTGTGGACATGACCTCTTTCTCCCTTTCTGGCTCTTTCCATAGACAGACTCCCTTAAGCCAGTAGCACTGTCCAGAGGGCACTGAATCCCACCCCCTGCCTCTGGACACATCTCTCTATTCCAATGACAGATAATAGGTCTCTCCTACTCAAAAAGAGAAGACAAAAACTTTCTAGCTTACCAAGTTGTAATGTGTCTTATTTCTGGAAGGAAGAATGAATAAAAAGATATGTGTATATATACATACACATATACACATACACAATATATAATATCCATGTTATATATTATATAATACACATATAACTTGTGAAATATAATACACATATCTACACATATGTATGTGTATATAATATGCATGTATGTGTGTCTGTGTATGAAAACTCCGTGCTCCAATCTCCCTGATGAAATCTGGACTGTTCTACTTGTTTCCCCCAAAGTTAAGAGCTGCTGACCCTCCTGTACAAAACAAGTCTTATTTTTATCTCAGCATGTCCTGACCTCAACCTAACCTTTATCTTAGTCTTGATCAAACTCAATTCATCTTGACCCCTAAGCTCAAGGCTAAACTCAACCCTCAGGCTAATCTCCACACTAGTATTCGGTTCAGCCTTAATTCATTTTAACCATTCACTACATAAAACCTACTCCCCGTTCCTGCACCCCTTTCAAGATCCTGCCAAGATCTACCCAGCCCTTCCCCTGTGCTCTTGGGAAGGCCTGCTCCATAAGTAAAAAACTTGCTTTCATCTTAACCCTTTATCCTTTATTGTCTTTATTTCCTTTATTGTTTCCTTTATTGTCTCCTTGCATTTGCTGAGACCTCACTCCCTCCTGATGACATAGCACTACTGGTCAACCTTTCTAGCACTTGTGCTTCCACCTCCCAACTCACTGCTTGTCAGAGGAGTCAGAATACTTGTCCCATTCCCCTCCCTGCCCCAATTTCTAGACTCTCCCTCTACCACCATCACTTAGCAACTTCTTTCTTTGAGGTTCATTCAATTCATATTTGTCACCCAATCAAGATTCTAGTAGCTATTATCTACAGAACCCCTCCGTCCCCCACCCAGGACACTCTCCTTTCTTCCTCAATGAATTCACCAATTACTTTAATCTTTCTCTTCTCTCCAACTCCTGTATTCAAACTAAGGGACTTTGATAGATAGACAGACAGACAGAGACAGACAGATGGATATATTCCCCTTTTCCTTAATTTACTCAATTCCTATGACATATTTCTCCATCCCACCTCAGTTACAAACAGACATGGTCTTATCCTTGCTCTTGTCATCGCCCATAAGCCTTTTACTTCCATATTCATGAACTCTGAAATTCCTTTATCTGATCATAATTTTTGTTCCCTCCATCTTTTCCTCTGCTTCTATCTCTTGACTCTGTTCTTCATGCTCTCAGGGAATTTCAATTCTCTCCCTCTAAGTTATTTCCCAGGCCATCACCCTTGCAATGGCTACACTCTCTTCCCTTCCCTATCCTGATTACTCAAAGAACCAGTTCAATTCTATTCTATCTTCTAGTCAAAAGTCCCTTGGCCCTTCATCTCATCACCTCTCTGAAGCCCAGCTTCAGATGATACCCATCATTTACTGCCTTTGCTCCAATCCGAGTGTTGCCAAGTGAAGCTGGAGAAAGTCAGTCAACTAAATTGACTGGTTATTCACTACAAATTTATGTCACATCATCTCAGAGGGGTCTTCACTGTAGTATGGCAATACTTTTACACTTCCCTAATCCATTCACTATTCCACTGACCGACCTCAATAGTCAGAAGTAGTCAAGGCAAGGCTGAGTGGGAAGAACACAAGTACATTTATATTGTCAGAGAAGAATAAAATTAACCCCCCAAAGGGAAATCATTCAAACTCTCATGCAGTGGGGAGAGTTTGACCTGGGATGCTTAGCTCCAGAGGTGTTCTAGACCTTTTTATTCCTCCTCAAGCCTTCCATGGATCCCTCTCAGCTAAAAAAATGGAGGCCACTGGCTGAGATCTCCCTCTTCTACCCTCCTACTCATCACATACCACTCAGAGGCTTTCTGCCACAATGTCCTCCTCCAACTCTGTCTTACATCCTCTGAGATACAGTGACACCAGCCTGCCTGAGATTCCTTGTACGGGACATTCCATCTCTCACACGGTGCATTTTCACTGGCTACGTCCCATGTCTGGAACCCTCTCTCCTTATAGCTCTACCTTGTGGCTTCCTTCAAGACTCAATTAAAACCCTGCCTACTTCAAGAAGCTTTTCTCAGACCTCCTTAATCTCAGTGCCTTCCATGTGAGATTATCTCCAATTTACCCACAATGCTGTCTGAGTTTTGTCTTCCCCATTAGAATGTACACTGCTTCAAGGTAGGGATTCTTTCAGTCTGTAATTCAAAAACAAGACCCTTTATCTAGCCTCAAGCTGCCAAGTATCTATTTCCTACCAGTCATTACCCCCATTCCAAACTTGGGGCCCCAGTCCCTTGCGTCTCCCCCCTGAACTGGATCACCTCAATACCTGTATGGACCCTGTAGTGGGTCTCCAGTTGGTGCTTGAGGCTAAACTTCTTTCCACAGCCATTGCACTCATAGGGCTTTTCCCCTGTGTGAATACGCTTATGGCTCTTGAGCGTGCTCTCGTCCCGGAAACAGCTGCCACAGAATTCGCATTCATATGGGTGGTCACCTGTAGGGGCACAAAGGGTTGTTGTTGTTCATTTGTTTCAGTCATGTCTGACTCTTTGTGACCCCCTTTGGGGTTTCCTTGGCAGAGATACTGGTTTGCCATATCCTTCTCTGGCTTATTTTACAGATGAGGAAACTGAGGCAAACCGGGTTAAATGACTTGCCCAAGGTCACACAGCTAGTAAGTATCTGAAGCCAAATTTGAACTCAGGTCTTCTGACTTCAGGATCTATCCACTGCGTCACCTGGCTGTCCTACAACAACAAAAACAACAATTCTTTGTACTGATTCTTTTAGGACAGTAGGGGCTGTGGAACAGGCAAAAGGAATAGGTTAGTTTATAATCTCCACTGTCCCAGAATACTTATGGTGCCACCTTTGCTTACATGGGCATAGCTCCCGCTTGTTCTCTGAGACATGCCCATGAGTATTTTACTTGTATTTTACTACAGAGAATATCCTTTTCCCAGAATACCTAGAAGGTTTCATGAAGGAAAAATGAGGCAGGTTCCAAAGGTGACCAGAATAGAGGCCTTTAGAGAGGAGCAGCTCTGGTGCCCAAGGATAACACATGAAATGATGATGATGATGATGATGATATTTTTATGCCCGTGTTATCTACATGATACATTACAATCATACTTCCATGCCACTTTAAAATGTATAAAGCACTTGCCTAGAGGCAGCGTATCATTCCCCATTTCACAAAGGAGGAAGCTGCAGTTGATGGCGATTAAGTGACTTACTTGGCCGTATTAATTAAGCAGAAGCTGAGATTTTAATCTAGACCTTGTGACTCCACGTCAGTGCATTTCTGCTTTATTATCCTACCTCTCCTTATGCCCGCTGTGACTCAATGGACAGGGTGGAGTGAGGCCGACCTGGGCTCAAATTCTGCCTCATACTTCCTAGCTGAGGGACCATGGCCAAGTCTTTATGCCTGTCTAAGCCTCAGTTTCCTCTTCAGTAAAATGGGAACAGTAACAGCATTTCCCTTACAGAGCTGCTGCAGGGATCAAAGGAGACAAAATTTGTAAAGCACTTTGTAAAACATAAAGTACCACATAAATGCTAGTATTATCTCATTTATCTATTCTCCCAAACCAACAAGCTAGCTTAGGTCAATGTGTTCAGGCTGAAGGATTCTCCAGTCTCTTACTGCTCTCATTCTCGTGAGAAACCTCCTCACAAACACCTTGGATTGGGATTGAAAGTTCTCCATAATTTGGTTGCAACCTCGTTTTCCAGACTTAATACAAATCCTTTTTTTCACATAATTTTGGTCTATTAAGTCATTCCCCAAACTCAACATTCCATTCTTGTCACCATGTATTTGTTTCCCATCACTGACAGGTGCTCCCTTAGCTTCTTTGTAGTCTTATCTAAGATTCTGCCTCTCATAGCAGCCCAAATTATCTGTATACAGTGTAATCTCAGAAGAATGGAAGATTTTGAGGGCAGGGGGTTATTTCATATTTTTAAAAATTCCTATATGGACTCGTACATAACAGGTGCTTAAAAATGTCTGTCCAATTATAGCCTTCCCCTGCCCCAATCCCATCAGTACCCTTCTCATGTCCAATAGCCCTTGACCCACTTTAGTATGCTAGGTGGTCAGAAGAGCAGGTCTATGGCTGAACAAACTTGGGATTTCATTCCAGCAATGGGATCCTCTCAGGATGAAAGGTGAGGATTCCAGCTACTTACTTATTACGGGAGTGAAAGAGCGGACAATAAAGATAGATTGATCACCCCAGACTTTGTTCATGAATATTTAAATATCGCTGATTCGTCTTGTCACTGTAATTACAATTTCTCTGGGCTGCATCTCCAACAACCACAGTTTATGGTAAAGAATGGCCTTCTGTATTTCACTTGTCCCTCTGCAGATGTGTGGGGCTGCCAACCGTGTAATGTCCTCTGCATTTCATACATTTTCTTCAGCTGCTGAAGGTTTAAGTCATCCACAATGACCTACGTTTTTTCATTATTCCCATGTCAAACTGCACTCGTGCCTGGGCATAAATTGTCCTTCTCGTTATAGACTCACATGCCTCTGCCTTCACTTCCTCTTTAAAATGATATTTTACTCTCTTTCCCTCTCAAACGTCCCCCGCCACCTCGGGCCTCTAACCAAACCTCCTCCCTCCCAAATTAGGGCTTCCATGTCCACATAAATCCTCATCCCTCTGATGACTCCAAAGGGTTTTTAAAGCTCTGTGGGGAGTGGATGCTGAAGCTTGCTCATTCACGTACTGTCTTTGGTTTGTAGGAGATGTCACGCAAATAGCTGTGAGAACCCAGAGAAGGGAAAGAGGGCTCTATCCATGGGTAGTACGGGGGGCTGGAAGAGCAGAGAGATCCTTTCCATTGCCTTCTTTGACCTTGGTCAGGTAGCAATTGACGGGAAGGTCCTGGGAAGTAAATGGTAACCAAGTGATTCCTTCAAATATCTATCTGAGAACTGACCAAGGCATGGGGTTCATAAGCATTTTGTATGCCATGGACCCCTCTGATAGTCTGGTGAAATCTTATGTATGGACCCATTCTCAGAATCATGTTTTTTTTTTAAAATAAAAGTAATTGAAGGAAATGCTAAATTTCAGTTAGAGGTTAGTGAAAACAAAGGTGCAATTTCCCCCCATCTAAGTTTATGGGCTCTTGAAATCTGTCTGTGGGATCCAGGTTAAGAACACTTGACCTAGACAATGCCCCCCTCCCCTTAACTCCTTTCCTTGCTAGGGCCAGACTGGTAACAAGAACCCAAAATTTAAAGGGGGTTTAGGCTAGTTCAGTTCATTCTTTGGCACTAACCAGATGTATACATATGTGTATGTATGAGTCTAAAAGCAACGTGGGTCCTTCTGTATGTATTCATATAGGCACTGCCTCTGTGTGTCTGCCTGTGTGGCTGTCTGTATGTTGCTTTCTCAAATCAAACTCAAATCTTCCATGAATCTCCAACCATTAGAGGTTTAATCAAGGATTCAGTATCCTCATTAAGATATAAATAAATAAATTAAATAAGGACCATGAAGAATCCCAATCAGGACAGTAATTAAAAGTCATCAGGGGCCACTCAGTAAGGACCTGCCAACTCATATATTTTTCCTCTGGAGGCTATGATAGCTTAAAAAGAAGAGGGGGTGGGGGGCAGATGTTAAGTCTGAGCTGTGTAACTGTTTGGATTTTAGTGAATTTAATTTTGAATTAGATTACATGTTAAATGACTTTAAATATGGAATCTCCAGCTTAAGGAAAGAAAAAGAAGGTGATTGGGAGAAGGGGACATGGAGGGGGAGGAGACACAGGAGAAGGAGGATGGGAAAAAGACAGAGAGAAGAGGTGGGGTATGGAAAAGGATATAGAGATTTTAAGGCACCAAGAGCACCTGGCCTGAAATCCTCTCCCTGAGAGTTAATCGTGTCCAAGTCTCCATAATGTACACAAAACTGGCTGCAGAACTAAAAATCCAATTTGTGGTATGTTGATTAACTCCGTAGCCTTCTTAATGAGCTTGACATTAAGTGCAGGACAAACGAGACTAATTAGAGCCCCCTCTGGCCTGCACAGTGCACCTGTGACCCCCTGCTCTTAGATCTCGTTACCTGATGGTTTCACTAGCAGGGTCAATCCCAGTCCCCATCCTCCCTGCCCCCACCCCTTTCATTTCCCTGGCCCTTCCCTCCCACCCCCTTCCTTCTGCACAGCTGAGAGTTTATTATATGATGAGCCGTGTGAATCAGGGATCCATCAATGCCAAGAGCTCGGCTGGACTAACCTACCAAACACAGCTGCGGACGCTAAACACACAGCCCCAGCAGCAAATGGGCCGGGAACAACAGAATATTAATGAGGCATTGTGCGGGTGCGGGTGTGTGTGCGTGTGCGTGTGTGTGTCCATATGAATAAGTATGTCCAAACAAACGGGTTCATGATTGGTATTTCTTTACCTGTGTATTGGTTTTGTGGGGAGGGGAGGAAGGGGGGTACCTGGGGATTGCTTTTTTAAAGACAGAGGGAGACATCAAGACTTTTTTTGGACCCCCTTGATCCAGGAAAGTTTCTCAGAGTAAGTGAGATGAAGGCTTTTCCTTTCCCAAACCTTTGTCTGGCAACAGCCTAGGGACTGTATATTGAGTCTGCCCAAGTTGAAGAATGGGAAATATAAAAACTGAAGCCACAACCTAGAAATCCAAGAGTTGACAGTCAACAACCAATCCCAGGATATGAAGCTTCTGCGTGCATGGAAGGGGCAGAGTCTGGGGAGATGTGGTTATCTGCCCTCTAACCTCTGGTTGTGTCTGAACATAGGCAGATGGAAAACCAGTCCTTGAGCCCAATAACATCTGGGTCAGGTAGTGAAGGGAGGGCAGGCTGTTTGCAGTCCCTTTGTACATACTAACAACCCACTCCAAAGATCCCTTCCTTCCACCCAGGGTGCTTTAGAGGCCTAGGCACCGATGGGGTACCCATTATCAGCAGTTGTGACATGTGTAATCATGAGAAGAGCTTCACGACCATAGGGAGTCTGAGCTCACAGCCCTGAGTCTCTATTTCTGACCCTGGCTGAAACCGCTGGATCCCAGGAATACAAATTTATTGATCTAGCCTTAAGCTCTGATCTCTGCAGATATAAGAGGAAGCTAAGTGTGACATCTCAAGCATTCCCCAGAGCTGAAGCCAAGGTGATGGCAAAGGCTAAGAAATGACAATGATGGTTTCCCACAGTCTTCCAGAACTTGGCATCCTTACAAATAGCCCCAATCACTTATTTCCCATGATATCCCATGGCTGTCTTTACCATAGAAACTTCATGACCACTCCTCACTGGCCCTCCCATCCCTCCTATGCTCAGATGAACACTCTGATAATTGGTACTTTTCTTGCCCCTCCAGCCCCTCTTTTGGGGATAGGACTTGTGATTTAATTGATAAAGGTAATTACCAGTGAGGAAACTCCTTCTACTACTTAGCTCAGGGTCTTCAGAGAATTGCCAGGGAGCACTGAGTCAAACCATTTCCTCAGGGTCACAGTCCTTTATGTGTTAGAGGCAAGATTGGAACCCTGATCTTCCTGACTGCGAGGCAGGCTCCCTATTCGTGAAACCATGCTGACCCTCCCCTGCTGGATGGCTAACACACTCCTACCTCCTGCTCCCCATCCCTATGATTCTGCAGCAACATCCATTCCTCCTGGGATTTCTCCCAGTCTGTCATCTCTCCCCAGCTCAGGCTGACTCCCCTCCTGACATCATTCTTTTGTTGTTCCTGTTGAGTTGTTTTAGTTGTGTCTTTGTGATCCCTTTTGGGGTTTTCTTGACAAAGATGCTGGAGGGGTTTGCCATATCCTTCCTTCTCCAGCTCATTTTCTAGATGAGGAACTGAGGCAAGCAGGGTTAAGTGACTTGTCCAGGGTCATATAGCTAGTAAGTGTCTGAAGCCAGATTTGACTCCACTGTGCCACCTAGCTATTCCATTATTGTGCCTTTTGGGACCACTACTGTTGTTAACACACTCTCTTTCATCCCAAATTTCTTCATTTCATCATTCTTCCCACCTTCTTTGAGGCAGTTAGGTGGCACAAAGTGATGGGCCTGAATTCAGGAAGACCTGAGTTCAGATCCAGTCTCAGATACTTACTAGCTGTGTAACCCTGGACAAGTCACATTACTTCTGTTTGCCTCAGCTCCCTCATCTGTAAAATGGGGATAATAACATGTAATGGGAATGGGAATTTAAAGAGCTTCCCTGCCCCTTAGTAGACCTAGGGGGGAGTTTGAAGACCTCCCCTTTTTTGAAAGTAAACTCCGCTCCCTGATATATTGAACATAGTCACATGAAGCCTGTAGTGGTAGGAGCTTGCTGAAGGGAAGCAGCACCCACAGGAAGCTCGTAATTAGAGCTAGTGGGGGGGTAGGGGGGAGGATGCTCAGGCAAGGAGATAGAGAGGTTTGTGAGAAGGCTGAAGGATGATGTGGCTCTCAGTGTTATTACGGCTTCTGAATATCTTTGGTACTATCATGGAATCGGCTTACTGGTTTGGGGATTCAGTTTTCTGGTGTCTAAATAAATCCTTCAGTTCTATCCTCTATCTGGAGAGTTTGGCATATTTTGCAATCAAACATCACGAAATACTTATAGTCATGGTCTTTATCATGATCGTGGGCGCTGTAAATATTGCATTGGTGCTACATAACACCTACCTTACAGGGTTATTGTGATGATCAAATCAAATAATATTTATAAAGTGCTTAACACAGTGCCTGTCACATAGTAGGTACTGTATAAACGCTTAGCTCCTTCTCTTTGCTCCCCTCTTCTTGTGCTCATGGAAATTTGGTTTGTTCTGGAAGGCACTTCCTCCCTGGCCACCTTTGCTAGGGTTGTTTGCTGCTTCTTCTCTCATGGCCCGTGACATGTAGGGCCAGGAGGAAGAGTTTCATTTTGATCTTTATTTCCATTGAGCTTGCCATCTCTCAGCAACCTCTCTTCAATTAATCAATCAATAAGCATTTATTAATTGACTGTTGTATGTAGGCACACTTGGGATACAAATACAAATAAAATAGTCTCTGCCTTCACTAAGTCTGCCTCACCTTAGCCCAACTGTTATAAACTAAGTTTAAGTTATTCTTTCTTAAGGAGTTCAATCAATGAGAACATAATCAATCAGTCAATAAACATTTCTGAAGCATCTGCTATGTGGGCCAAGCATCAGGGAGACAAAGACGGAAATTAAACTGTCCCTGCCCTTGAGGAGCTTACATTCTATCAACGTGTATACATATTATTATGTGCAAAATAAATAGGTTATGGCAGGGATAGAGAGGTGGGTAAAGGGGGATTATGAATGATTTCATGTAGAAAATGCTTGAGCTGGGTTTTGAAGGAAAGCAGGCATTCTAAAAGGCCAACAGGAGAACAGAGTTTATTTCAAGGCATGGGTGAGAATCTGAGAAAATGCAGGAACATGGGAGATGGACACTGAGGAGCAGTAGCAAGGTTGGCTGAACTGTAGCAAGTGTGAAGGGAAGGAAGCCAGGGAAGGTAGGATGAAGTCAGGTTGTGAAGGGCTTTAAATGCCAAACAGAGGCTTTAGCATTTGGTCCTAGAGGTAACAGGGAACCACTGATGATAATCCACATGGTCCCACCCACACATAAGTAAGATGATCTTGGCAGCTGTGTGGAAGATGGATTGGAGAGAGGAAGAGACTTTAGAGATCCATGACTACATTCATCTAGGTAAAAAGTGATGAGAACCTGGAACTGAAGTGGTAACTGTCTAAGGGGACAGATGCAAAAAATGTTCATGGATGTAGAAAAATCAAGATTTGGCAATATACTGGATGCCTGTATGGAGTAAATGACAATGAAGAGTAACCAGGTGATGCAGTGGATGGAGCACTGGGCTTGGAATCAGTAAGACTCCTCAGAGCTGCCCCAAATGGGACACATCTATTCTCCATTCCTGTCCTACCTACTGGGCAGTTCCTTGAGAGGCTGAGAGGTAGTCAGCACACACGTCTCCTTTCACACATGTACCCAAAAGTACAGACCTATCTCCTTCTTCTCTTTCTTTCCCAGCCCCCAATCCCAGGCAGTAGACAGACAGACAGACAGACACACACACACACACACACAGTTACACAATGTGTCTCTCTTTCATACACACATCCACACTTTACACACGTGCAACAGATGCCTGGTCACATCCCTAAGATCACAGATATCTAGACAAAGAAACAGAATCAGAACCATAGAATCTCATCGTTGGAAGGGACCTCAGAGGCCATCTAGCCCAAGTCATGCCTCTACAACATACCCAAAAGATATGTGCTCATCTAGCCTCCAGAATGGAGAACCCACGCCTCTTGGAGAAGCCCATTTTACTCTGGTTGGACTGGGCTCTAATTGTTAGGAATTACATTGAGATAGGGCACTTGGTCTCCCTCATACATACACCCATAGACTCAAACCTTTTTCTCCTTCCCTCTTTCTCTCAGCATGACTACTCTCTGGCTCAATCCTACCAATTCTTTTTTTTTATTCTAATTTATTTATTTATTTTTAGTTTTCAACATTCATTTCCACAAGATTTTGAGGAATTTACCCTCCCCCAACACCGAGATAGTGAGCCTATTGAATGACCCTTCTCGAATCTGTTCTCTCTTATATCCACTCCCACTCCCCCTAACTTTCTAGTGAGGCAAGATGGATTTCTATAACCCAATGCCTGTATATCTTTCCCATTTGCATGTAAGAAACAATTTTTAAACATTTGTTTTAAAACTTTGATTTCTAGATTCTTTCCCTTCTTCCCTCCTCACCCACCCCCACTGGGAAGAAGTGTTTCAATATAAGTTGTACATGTGTAGTTACAGAAAATGTTTCCATAGTAGTTATATTGTGAAAGACTAACTATATTTCTCTCCATCCTATCCCGCCCCCCACTTATTCTATTTTCTACTTTGACTCTGTCACTTTTTCCTCCTCCTCCTCCTCACTCCAGGGCTGGCACTCTACTCACTGCGCCACCTAGCTGCCCCTTGGAATATTTTTAAAGAGGTGATTGGTGAATTCTTTCAATTTCTATTTTGTCCTCTGGTTCTAGAACATCAGGACAATTTTCCTTGAGAATTTCTTGAAGGATGATTTCTAGGCTCTTTTTTTTAAATCATGGCTTTCAGGCAGTCCAATAATTTTTAAATTATCTTTCCTAGATCTGTTTTCCAGGTCAGTGATTTTTCCAATGAGATATTTCGCATTTCCTTCTACTGTTTCATTTGTTTGGATCTGTTTTATAGTATCTCGATTTCTCATAAAGTCATTACCTTCTATTTGCTCCAATCTAATTTTGAAGGAATTATTCTCCTTCAGTGAATTTTTGAAATTCCTTTTCAATCTGACCAATTCAACTTTTTGAGGTATTCTCCTCATTGGCTCTTTGGGCCTCTTTTGCTATTTGCGTTACTCTATTTTTTTTTTAAAGTCTTATTTTCTTCAATCAAGCTGTTGACTAACTTTTCATGATTTTCTTGCATCATTCTCATTTCTCTTACCTGATTTTCAAAATCCTTCTTGAGATCCACCATGGCCTTTAACCAGCTCATATTTTTCTTGGAAGCTTTTGATGCAGGTGTTTTGACTTCCACTGTCGTGTGGTTCCATGTTTTGATCCTTTTTGTCCCCCCCAAAAGATTCTATGGTCTGATTATACCTTCAGTGGGAGATTTGTTTTTCTTTGTCACTTTGAGGGTTCTGTAGCTCTAAAACTTAGTCATTTTTTTTACAGGTATTGGAAGTGGTTGGTGCAGGAGCTCAGGCAAGTTCCTGTTTTTCTCTGCCATATTGGCTCAACCACCCCCCCCCCATTCTTCTTGATAGTAAGTTTAAATCTGCCTCCTACCAACTTCCATCCATTGTCCCAAGTTTGGTCCTATGGTACCATGCATGTCCAGTCTACTCCCTCTTTCACTTTACAATCCTTCAGATGCTTGAAGACAGCTAACATAACACCCATACATCTTCTTTTCTTCAGGTCAAACATCCCCAGTTCCTTCAAGTGATTCTAAGATGGCAAAATGTTAAGACCCTTTGTCATCTTGCTTATGTCCTCTGGGTTCTCTGTAGTTTATCAGTTGTCCTTCCTAAAACATAGCCCAGAATGGGATACAATACTCAAGATAGGGTCTAAAGATGGCAGGACCATTACCTCCACATTAGTGGACACTAGGCCTCTCTTAATACAGCTTAAAACCCTTTCTTGGGTACCATCCATGTCACACTAATGACTCATACTGAACTTTCACTCTTTTAAAACCTTCGGCTCTTTTTCAAATGAATGTAGGCATGCCTCCCTCAACTTGTAGTTGTGATGTATTTCTGAAACCAAGTCTAATACTTTGCCTTTATCCCTATTAAATTTCATATTATTAGATCCAGTTCAGTGTTCTAGCTTATTAAAGGTTTTCATAGACCCTGAATCTACCATTCAGTGTGTTAGTTATCCCGTCCAGCTTTGTATCATATGCAGAGTTGTCGAGCAGGCCCTCTGTTGTTTTATCCCAGTCATTGGCATTGGGCCAAGCAAAGCTTCTTGGGTTACTACACTGAAGACCTCTTTCGAAACTGATGATAAGATAATTAATGACAACTTTTGGGTTCTTCCTATTAAACCAATTCCAAATCCATCTATGTTTTAGCCCATATCCCTCCATTTTTCTACAATACTAACTTGAGAGACTTTGTTGAAAGTTTCCCTAATGATTTATGTGACCTATATCTACTGCATTGCCCAGATCACCTGATTCAGTAACCCTATCAAAAAAGGAAATGAGGTTAGACTGGCATGATGAAACAATACTGGTTCGCTGCAGCCACTCTGTCTTTTTCAAGATGTTCACCAATAATCCCTTTAACAATACCTTCTAGCTTCTGGTCAAGATTTGAAGTCAAGCCCTCTAGCCTAAAGTCTAAAGCCTCTATTCCCAATCCTTGCCCCTCAATCTTTTTAAGGAGACATTTGCTCTACTCTAAGCCTATGCTACCTGTGCTCTAATTCAAATTGGAATTGATTGTGGAGATGCTGGCAAAGGACCACTCACCATGGTGTGCCTGTGTTCTATGAAAGGTACTGTGCTCTATGAACAAAGCAGAATTGCAGTAGCTCAAAAGAAATGTGAAATGTGCAAATTTAGAGATATCTCCCCTCCAAATATTCACATGGTCCTGTGGTGGAGCCTTCTGAGCTCGTCTTGGTCTCATCAGCCAGTTAGACATACGGTGCCTTGAATCCAACACAGTGATGTCATTTTGGTCCTCGAGAACTTAGGACAACAACAGCTACCAGCAGCTACCTGTGCTTGCTTAACACAATTTTTGAAAGATAATCAACAGGCTCAGTCATCACATCTTCTAGTTCTTTGATTACTTGAGGATAATCAGTGATTCCTTCTTTGATTCTCTTCTTTCTTCCAATATAGTTTTAAAGGCCCTTAGCTTTCCTCACCAGCCTCAGTTCATTCTTGGCTTGAACAATCCTGATACGATTCTTACAAGAATGAGCAATGCCTTTGTATTTATCTGTTGTTACCTGTCCTGACTTCCGTCTCCTCTATGAATCTGTTAAAAATCTATGTAGGCTGACAGGCTCCCTTTTTATTAAAATTGGTCTCTGTAGACAATTCCCCCTTTTTCCCCTCATCTAAAAACTGGCTACTTTTGTGCCTTGGCAAATATTCTGCCCCTAAGAGTTTTCTTTCTAGGTTGAGTTTCCACGTAGATTTTAGGAACTACCATCGTGTCATCGTGCAGATCACAAGATCATCTCAACTCTTTCTCTAAACCTTTTGAAACTTTGCTTTCCCAAATCTAGGGTGCACGTCAGAATAGACCAAACTTTCATATCCCTATCACAGCTTCTAAAATGAAGTGGTCATTTCCCCAGTAATTTCTTATCATTTCTACTTCAGCAACAAGTTTCTCCTTGGTGAAAATAAGATACAGAACAAACTTTTCCTCTGTTCGATAGTGTATGTCAAAAGGATAGAATTCTCATCAAGGAAGTCAAGAAATCATTAGTCACTCTGAGAGGAGAGGAGGAGAGGTGAAGGGAAGAAAGAAAGAGGGAGAGGGAGATGGAGAGAGACAGAAAAAACGAGAGAGACAGACAGAAACAGAGACAGACACAGACAGACACTGACTATTCCCAAATAACTGAAATCACTGAAGTCAACCAGGCCTCTATGTCAGGAATATGATCTCTTTCCTAAACTCATTATTTCCTCTTTCTGTCCTGGCGGTCTGCAGTACACACCTATAACATTTTCACTTCTGTTTCTGCCTCCATGGATCTCTTCCTCCCAGTTCCTGAATTTCATCATGACAGTATCTCTTCCTAACAATGTTATTCCATTTCCTTTTACCTATTCTGTTTTACTTGAATAGAGGAGACTTTTCTAAAACCGTATTTCACTCATGGGTCCCATCCCACCAAATCTCAGCATTACCTTAGAGATCCAATTCTTCCCTTTCTCATTCTGTTACTTATACTCTGTGGCTTCACATATAGATATCTGAGCTAATGGGTCTTAGTAATGTCTCCTGTCTTAGAGTTTTCATCTCCCATGAATTTCTGGGCATCTCAAAGATTAATATTTTTCTTACAATGTAACTACTGATAACTCAAATGATATTTTTTTTACAGTGTAACTACTGGCATGTAGCTTGGTGGATAGTCTATACACAGGCAGTTTCCTTCCCCCTTCTTCCTCTTCAACTTAAAACCCTTTTGATTAGATCTGCAGGACTCCAAGCAGTCATGTTACGTAAACTCCATCTCTCATATGAAGCCTGTTGCTCCTATATCTTAAGCCACAGTCCAGAAAGCAAAATCCTCTCCTCAGAATCATCTTTTATCTATAGCTTTTTACTTTAAAAATCTGCATTTCCCCCTCTAAATCCCTTGCTTTTGCTTGGTAGCAGAGATGAAAACGCCACCTATGTCCCTACAGTCTTCAGTTTCTTGCAAAGGACTCTGTAATCTCTAAAAATGCTTTCTAATCAACTCTGAATGATTTAGCTATTCTCAACAATACAATGATCCAAGATAATTCTCAAGGGACTTATGATGAAAATGCTATGCATCTCCAAAGAATGAACTTATGGGTTCTGAATGCTGATCGAAGCATACTTTTTCTTTATTTTTGTTGGGTTTTTTTTGGTTTGTGTTTTCTTTCACAACATGAGTAACACAGAAATATATTTTGCATGACTGCACATGTATAACCTATATCAAATTGCTTGCTTTCTCAATTGAGGATGAGGAGAGGAGAGAATTTGT
Source organism: Gymnobelideus leadbeateri (assembly GCA_011680675.1). Taxonomy (NCBI): domain Eukaryota; kingdom Metazoa; phylum Chordata; class Mammalia; order Diprotodontia; family Petauridae; genus Gymnobelideus; species Gymnobelideus leadbeateri. The sequence continues at coordinate 688,487 of WOXC01010095.1, read as the reverse complement.
GTCAAAAAATTTTAAAAACAAATGTTAAAAATTGTTTTTACAAGGAACTTGGGGAAAATATTAAATTTTTAAAAATGCTTTCTATATTTCTTTTGGCAAGATCATCTGTGCCCATGTGAATCACAAGATATGTATAGTAGTTAGTCAATCTTGGGAAGTTCTCTGTGCCATCTTGAATATAAGTCCCAGGAAAACAGCAGACCTCTCAATTTTTATCATATAAAGAAAAAACTGACCAAGACACAAAGAAACACATGTAGACAAATACACACCAAGTCAGACAGGGTGACATGCAAACCTGTACAGTTTCAAAACCATAAATGTACAAGGGCCCACATTAGAGATGGACATGTTCACAAACTGCTAAATTCATTGATCCTCTTCAAAAATGAAGGACAAATAAGAGCTAAATTCAAAAAGAAGATCTAGAGTTAATATTATGTTTTCCTACCTGAGCATGAAAAAGGAAGGGAAAAGACTACCTTTGATTAACTCCTTAATGTAAATGACACAGGGAGAAAGCCCCCTTAGGCTAATCTGATACTGTCTCTCCTCTTCTAACCTTCCTGTAGGGTATTCAGCCCAACCTTCACAGACTCAGGCATCTCTCCTCCCCTGCCATGCTTTCTGGTATTTACTGTGCTCATGTGACTGTGTTTACAGCAGAGGAATTTCTATCCCTCAGTGTTTAAATGTATATCCTCACACTCACTCTAAACCATGGTACTTAGGAGGATCATCATTTCTTTTGTTAATGAAAGGATATTTACATTGTATATTTACATACGCAGAAACACACGACTTCTTCCTCCTTCCTTATCCCAACAGTTAAACAGGAGTAATTGCAAAGGATTCAACTTCACGGGGTGCGAGATGTGGGTATTGCGTGTTAAGTATGTGGGTATTGAGCCAAAACTACCTAAGGAAAGCAAAGAAATGAGGCAGGGTAAGGATGGAGGACAAACTCCCCCCCCATCCCTCATTCTGACATATACAAGCTCTTCCCTGACTTGGGGATTCCCTTGTGATTTTATGCCACCATTGAAAGGCAACATGGACCAATGGATAGAATGACAAAGTTGTAGTTAGGAAGATCTAGGCTTGAAGCTCGTTTCTGACACTTATTAGCTGTGTGACCATGATATGGTGGACCAGAAAAACTTCTGGTTTTTATAGGCCCGCCTTTCTTGCAACAGACTAGCTTTGCTTTAGAGGCACCCCATTCTGAGAAATCAATGAGGCTCAGTTAAGACCTACCCTCTTTCCCCATAAAATATTGGGCCTTCCTCCAGATTGCTGAGTAGCCCTGCTATGTGGGATGGACCCAGGGGTAACTATACCAGAGAAGAGTGGTGACGGCCTGGCATAACCTAGGCATCCAAGCCAGAACGGATCTCTCCAGTGCCCATTAACGCCCTTCCCTCTTCTCACCAGAGCCTTAAGATGATCTCTAAATCCCAGAGCCAGTCTTCAAACCTATCCTACCTGTCCAGAGACCCAGCTGTATCTTTATGGCTTGGAGATTCTGATACTGGTGTATTCTTGTCCCCTCCTTTGTCGCTCCTCTCATGCCCCTCAAATATTTCAAATTTCCCAGTCATTTCCAAACCACGTTGCCTTAATGCATACTCTTTTTAGCTGTCCCCATATGCTATCTTTCCCCCATTAGAAATGTAACCTCCTTGAAGTAGTCTTGATTGCTTTTAGTTGTATTTACACAGCTTAGCACAATGTCTGACACCTAGTCTAAGTGCTTATAAGCAGGGGATTTTTTGTTCACTGATTGACTCATTCATTTATTCATCTTTCTCGTGTGAAGTAAAATATTCCTATATAAAACCCACTGCTTATAGCATTATTGGCTGGTTTGCTTCTTCTACATTGTAGTCCCCAAAAGAGCTACAACAGACTAGGAAAATGGTGTCAAACTCAAATAGAAACAGACCCCAGTGGGTTACAGACTGTCTTAGAAACCAACAAGTTCACATTACCTATGGATTACTGTATTTTTATTTTATTTTGTTAAATATTTCCCAATTCTATTTTAATTTGGTTCAGGTAGCAATCAGGAGTTTTGCTGCTGAGTCTGACACCTCCAAACTGGGACATCTAGCCAAAACACATAACCCTCCTTGAGTTTTACCGTCCTCATCTGCAAAATGAGGATAATAGACCAATAGTATCTTCTTGTTGTTGGCTAGTCATTTTCAATGATGTCCCTTCATGATCCCTTTTGGCTCTTTCTTGGCAAAGATACTGGAGGGGTTTGCTATTTCCTTCTCCAGCTCATTTTACAGAAGAGGAAAAGGAAGAGTCTGAGGCCAGATTTGAACTCAGGTCTTCCAGACTCTAGTTCTAGCGCTCTATCCACTGATAGCTACCCCTTATTATTGCACAGTCTTTCACAAAACTAGGGTCATTGGTTCTTATGGGAACATGAGTAACTCAAACCCTGCTCTTCTCCCTCTACTGTCAGAAGAAGACACAGGTCAACTCTCTGTGGTCCTACAGCATTTTTTAAAAAATCATTTATGATACTGCCAAAAGTATAAAATGACTCAATAAAAGACCTGGTCCTAGAACCCAGTTTTCCTGACTCTCATTTCCCTTAGACACTCCATGCAAAACCATACTGTCCTGCCACCCTGACTTCCCATGCTGAAGGCCCCCAGGAGCACTGGTACAAAATAAAAATTGTTATCCTAGGCCAGAGCAAGGAAGGCTCCTGTTCCCAAGCCCCATCCCATCCCTCTTGGGCTTACCTGTATGGGAGCGCAGGTGGCGCTTGAGAGCCGTGTGGCTGGGAAAGGTACGGTTGCACTCACTGCAGATGTAGCTGCGGACACCTGCATGGACTTCCATGTGTTGTTGGAGGGCACTCTGAGTCTGGAAGCGCTTTCCGCACAGTAGACAGAAGACAGCCATGTCAGTGCCTGCATAACAGAAGGAAAGCTGGAGGTCAGCAAACCCATCCACAGACGTGTGGATGGCCCCCACACCCTGCCAACCACAGGCCAGACATATGAGAACCCTCTCCATTTTATGGTGAGATAAAGTAAGGCATGAGGTAGCTATGGATAGAGCATCAGAGTCAGAAAGATCAAAGTTCAGATCTAGCCTCAGATACTTAGTAGCTGTGTGGCCCTGGGCAAGTCACTTAACCCTATTTGCCTCAATTTCCTCATCTGTAAAATGAATTGAAAAAGGAAATGGCAAACTACTCTAATGTCTTTGCCAAGAAAACCCTAAATAGGATCACAGAGTTAGATATGACTGAAACAATTGAAGGATATTTTTCCTCCCTCCCCAGAAGAATATAAACTCCTTGAAGTCAGGTGCTGTTTTTGTCTTTGTGACCCTGGTACTATTTTTGGAACATTATGCTCTTTCAATATTAATTTCTTCTCCAGGCCCATGGTACCAGTGGCCACAGTTGGGAGCAAAGGCAGAATGATGGCTTATGAAAGCCATGGTCTCTAAGACTCTCCCCAGGAATACCTGGCATTTGGCTGACTTTTCTGGGGCTACAGCAGCTAATCCTTTCAGAATGGTGTGTAAGAGGTCCCAGGCCCTCTTCTGGAATCGTAACTCACACTCCTACAAATTTGGATTCGTTTTTCCTCTGTGCATTCACTCACATTTATCCACCTGCACAATTTCTCCCCTAACAATTCTGGGCAGCTCTATGCTTTGCTACTATCTACTCCCTATACATAATCAAAAAACGAACTGAGGCCCAGTGTAATCCAACTAAGCCAAATGACAGAGAACATCTGAAAAGGGAGAGGCCTCCTACTGCTTCCTTGGCTGCTGGACTTACTGAACCACGGGATGAAAAACCTCAGATTTAGAGTTCTCCATCTTTCACATTTCTCTGGTTCCAAAGACCCAGGCCTGGAATCTTTTTATACCACCAATGACATCAAATGGAAGACAGCTCCCTTCTCATAATTTTTGTCTTACTCTGGACTGACTGAGCTTGAAAAGGAATAGAAAGAAGGCTAGTACCTCAACGAATGAGAGACCATGCTGGGGAGTATCATCAAACAAAAATACAGGAATAGTGACCGTCTGAGGCTTAGCTAAGTTACTGGCCCTAGCTTTAGTATGACACTGCAGGGTGGCTCCTTTGGTGGCCATTCCTAACTCCTGAGGACACCAAGAATCTCACGATTTCTGGGAGAGGATCAGGAAAAAGAAGAGGGACATAAACCCAGAAGTACTCAAACTTAGAACCAAAATCTGCAGTGCTAAAAGAGAAGGAAAGAGGAAAATGTTGATGGGAAGCAGAACCACTGTTCCGATCCAAGCCCTTCCATATGCCTAGAACATACTTCTTCCTTGCCTCTCTCTCATCTAGTTCTTTTCTTCCCTTATGATGAGGCTCAAAACCCATGAAGCTTTTCCAGATCCCTTCTAACAATGCTGGTACTCTCCTGTCCAAACTACCTTGTGTTTAACTACTATATGTATATGTATGGTTTATAAAAATGTGTGTGTGTGTACACATACATATATATGTATATATGTAATACATCTATCAAACATATGATTCTTATTTCTTTATATTCTCTATATTAATGTGGGCATTTGCTGTCTCTCATTAAAATGCAGGTTCACTGAAAGTAGGAATATTTCATTCTTTACACTTGTATTTCCAGGACCTCGTTTGGAGTACCTGGCACATAGACATCATTAAGTATTAATCATCGATTATTAACAAATACTTGATTGATTGAATCTGAATCTTATTTCCTTTTGATTCCCACAACAGAGGTATTCACCCCTTTATTTGGAAACACGTACTATTAACCTACCATGTGCAGACCAAAGAATTAAGTGCGTGGGCTAGACAAGACATTGCCTTTGCCATCACAGAGTTCATGGTCTAGTAGGCGGACAAGACACAAATACAGATAGCTATAATATCGCATCAATGATACACACATAAAATTGAGGCAGCTGGTTACACAGGGAATAGAGTGCCAGGCCTGGATTCAGGAAGACCTGAGTTCAAACCTGAACTCAGATGCTATATGACCCTGGGCAAGTCACTTAACCTCTGTTTGCCTTGGTTTCCTCATCTGTAAGATGGAGAAAATAATAGCATCCACCTTCTAGGGTTGTTTTGAAAATCAGATGAGATAATTATAGATCACTTAGAAAATGCCTGATGCATAGTAACCACGGAGAGAGCTTATGATGATGATGATGATGATGATGATGGTGCTGGTGGTGATGGCAATGATGAGTCTGAGGTGGGGAAGGGCAATTAACCCAATGATCATGGAAGGCTTCATGGAGAAGCTAGCATTTGGGTTGGGCTTTTAAACACGGGTGGCAGTGGGACAGGTCAAGGAGCAGAGGAAGGACATTCTAGGGACAGAGAACACTGTGAACAAAGGCATGGAAATGAGAATATATAATACTAATATGTGGAGCAGAGAGACACCCAGTTTGGTTAGAATACTGAATAACGGAGAACACAGATCGATCTATGATCTCATCAAGGTGGCTGTTTCTGCCAACACAGGCCTGCACATTCACTGAGACCTGTCCATGTCCACCACAATGAAGCAAGAGACAGTTAGAATGGCAGAACACAGTCAGACTATAGAGGGCCTTGAATGCCGGGCAGAGGGCTCTACTCTATAGACAAAAAAGATGCTCAAGCAGAAAAAGAATTTAGGATTGAATTGATGCCTAAGAAAGTTCACTCTTGGCAGTGGAAGGGAGGATGTATCTAAAGTGGGAGAAAGTAAAAACTAGGAGACTTATTAAGAAACATCTACAGTGGTCCAGATAGAAGAGTGGCCATAGGAATACAAAGAGTGGCCACAGTAATAGAAAAAAGAGGAGGAAGGCAAGAGGAAACGTTGAGGTACGACTGACTGAGCATGAGGGGTAAAGGACAGCAGAGACTCAAAGAGATAAAAAAAATTTAGGGAGACTGGGTGAAAGGTCACTATTTTACAGAAATCATGAAACTGACACGAGGTATGGCTTTTGAAGGAAAGAGGGTAAACTCAGTTTTGGATACACCAAGGCAGTGTTCAGATATCCAGATGAAAATGTCCTTCAGGAGACAGAGATCTGGAGCCCAGGAGAAGTCAGGGCTGGGGATTCAGATCTGTTGTCCAGAGGTAATAGCTGATGCCACAGGGAGAATATTACCCAAGGCAAACATGGAGTGAGAGAGAGAGAGGTGGGCTGAGGACAGAGTCTTAGGGAACACTCACAGCAAGGGGTCAGGAAGAACCAGAGGAGCACAGAAGGACTGAACCCAAAGGCAGGCAGAGCATCCAGGAGAGGGTGGTCAAGAATGGGAAAAGTTACAAAGGGATCATCGAGAATAACTAAAGGAAGAGGACCCTGAATCAGTGATTAGGCTGTCACTGGTGACCTCTAAGAGAAGAGGTTCAAGGGAATGGCAGAAGCCTGAGTGCAATCAATAGAGGGGACAATGGATGAGCATCATCCCCTTCTCATGCTTGGGATCCTACACATTCTGTGACAAATTTTCCTCTCTTCTCCAATAACTAATGGGCGTTAGTACTACCTGGACTTTTATAGAGTGACTCCTAGGGCAGTTGGGTGGTTCAGTGGACAAAGTGCCAAGACTGGAGTCAAGAAGACCCATCTTCCTGAATTCAAATTTGGCTTCAGATTCTTGCTAGCTGTGTGATTCTGGATAAGTCACTTAACCCTGTTTGCCTCAGTTTGCCTCTTCTGCCAAACAAGCTGGAGAAGGATATGGCAAACTACTCCGATATCTTTGCCAAGAAAACCCCAAATGAGGTCATTTAGAGTTGGGCATGACTGAAAACAACTGACCACCAAGGACAAAAGTGAGTCCTTACTGAAGACTTTCAGGCCTCTGGCTCCAGCAACATCTCTGGGAGAAACTGAAGGTTTCATTCTCCCTCCCTAAAAAAGCCCACTGAAGACAGGAACCATTTCACTCCTGGCATATCAAATGCTTACTCACTTAACGAATGCTTACTCATTGATTGCTCTGCTGAAAGAGGGAGGTGCAAGCTGAGGTGCCAGTCCCCTGGACTGGCCATCAACAAGTTTCAGTGACAAAACTTAGCAGCAATTCTTTCCAAAGGTATGGGAGTCATGGGAGAGGAGAAGGGAATAAGCATTTATTAAACCCTTACTACATACAAAGCACTGTGTTAAGGGCTTTACAATTTTTATCTCAAATGACCCTCACAACAACCCTGTGAGGCAGGTGCAATTATGGTCCCCATTTTACAGTTGAGGAAACTGAGAAAGAGTTTCAGTGTTAGAGGTTAAGTGACTCACCTAGGATCACACAGCTAGTAAGCATCTGAGACTGGACTGAACACAGGTCTTCCTGCCTCTGGGCTCTGCCCACTGAGTCCCCAGGGGCCTCAAGCTGCCTAGCTGTATGGAGGTAAGTCTATAGGCAGGGTATCGCCACTACCTCCCTAAAATAAGGACCCCTAGGGGGAGCCAGGTAGCACAGTGAATAGAACACTGGCCCTGGAGTGGGAGTCAGGAGGACCTTAAGTTCAGGTCTTTAATTCAGACGCTTAACACTTACTAGCTGTGTGACCTTGGGCAAGTCACTTAACCCCAATTGCCCTGTCTCCCCGCTTCCAAAAAGACCAAATATATATTTAAAAGAATAATAGTGCTGGGGCAGCTAGGTGGTGCAATGAATAGAGTACCGGCCCAGGAGTCAGGAGGACCTAAGTTCAAATCCGGCCTCAGACACTTGACATACTAGGTGTGTGAGCTTGAGCCTGTCACTTAACCCCAACTGCCTTGCCTTCCCCTCTCCAAAAAACAAACAAACAACAGCAACAGCAAAAAGAAGACCCCTAAGTCAAAACCAGACACTCAAACCACTAATATTCTAAATAGGAACAATTTAAAGATCATTTATGCTATATAACCTCTATCAGACTGACTGCTTGCTGTCTTGTAGAGGGGGAGAGGAGAGAGAAAAATTTAGGACTCAAAATTTTACAAAAATGAATGTTGAAAACTATCTTTACATGTAACCAGAAAAAACCAAAATATTATTAAGGGAACAATTTTTTTTTTTAAATCACATGGACCTTAAGAAAAAAAGGTCACATGCCAAAGAAGACCGAATGTCCATGTGCCCACAGCCTTGAAGTACAATGCATTCAAAGATGTGTTTTCTGAAAAGATCAAGGATTCAGAGATTGCTCTGGGTATGTCACAATAGAGGAATATTACAGCCAGAAGGGACCCATGATCATCTAGTCAAACTCTCTCATCTTACAGAGGAGGAAACTGAGGCCCACAGTCTCAGTTACAGCTCTTGATCCAGGAATCCACTGTAGCAAGTCTGGCCTAGGGTGTAAGGCCACAAGTAGCCCTGAGTCCTTTGTCATCTGCAGAACTCTGTTTCCTTGGCTTTCAACTCACCCTTCCTGGGGCCTCTTGATGAACAGCTTGTCTGGGGAGCCCATTTTTTCCACCCCACTAACCCCCACCCCAATCCTATGCTAAATTTCAGCTTTGTAGACAGGTTACAAAAGCTACAAATGTTCATTTACTGCAGAAAAAAAAAAAAAAACCCATGCACTGTCCCCAACATGTTTCCTAACACTCTTCACTCCTACCCCATCTCTGCCTCTTTTGACCACATCTTCTTCTTCCTGTTCTCTTTCTTACTTGGTTCAGAGGTAGGATGGTATAATGGGAACAGTACCAGATCTGAGTTAAAGGACGGAGTTTAAATCTCTGCTCTACTATCCACTACTTGTAGGTCTCTGGGCAAGTCACTGAATTTGGCTGGGCTTTAGTGTCTCTGTAAGCAGGGGGGAAAGGGGAGAAAATGAGCTGGGGTGTAAGGTTCCTTACAATTTTCTAAATCTTTAATTATTTTATTTTTAACTTATGGAATAAAACAAGCATTTCCGTAACACAGTATAAGACAAAGATGATTACACATGAAGCTGAAAATCTATTATGTACAACTTGCTATTCCTTTTAAATAAAGTTATCATGTAAATTTCTTTTTTTCTCCCCCATAAAGATGACTACCATTAGACAAAAATATGTATGTGTATATATGTGTGTATATACATGTAAAATCATGCTATACATCCTTCTATTTTTCAGTTCTTTCTCTAGATGCAAATAGCATCTTCCCTCATATGTCCTTTGAAGTTAATTTGGGTATTTATAATAGTCAAAATGACTTAGTCACTCAAGATTGTTCTACTCCGCCATCTTGAATCCGCCCCTCAAAGTTGTTCTTAAAACAATACTGTGTTTACTATATACAACATTCTCCTGGTTCTGCTCATTTCACTCTTCATTATTTCGTGAAAGTCTATCCAAGTTTTTCTAAGGTCACTGAGCTCAAGATTTCTTATAGCACAACAGTATTCCATCACAATCATATATACAACTTAGATCCATATAGATTTAAATCCTATTCAATTTCATAGTGTACGTGTGTACACACACACACACACACACACACACACACACACACACACACACACACCCCTGAGCAACAAACACTCCAAGACTCTCCCCTACCCAATGAATAGGCGAACAGGCTTGATAAAGCAGACCAGGGAGAGAGGGAAACAGACAGCTGCCTCCACTCCTATTCTATCCAACCTTCTGCCCATAAGACAGTAAAAAGAGTAAAATCATTTTAAAATACAGAAGTAGGGGTTGGGGGCAGAGTGGAAAAGAAAAGCTACCAGTCTATGTGAGTTAAAAATCAAGAGAATAGACTTGAGTTATTAAACAATTTGTTGTAGTCTCTGCCTAGCTGATTGTTCCGCATCTATGATGAGTCAGGGCAGATCGCATTATGCTGGGAGATTAAGCAAATAAATGCTGACTTTTTGGAAACACATTAAAATGTGGGACTATGGAAATAAAATTATCTAGAAAATTGTATTAGCAATTCATTAGTTTCAGGAGATGTGCAGAGGGGTATTAGCAGAGCTCTGATGGCCTTAGGAAAACATGCTGTGCATGCTTTTCCCTTCTGCCCCACTGCCCCCCAATCTTTGGATCTAGTGCTTCAACACAAGGAATTGAGAAATAGTAGGCCCATTTTGTAGGTGGAGAAACTGAGGTTGAAAGCCTGGAGCGAGCCCACCACGGGAACTGCTGTCACAGACAGAATTGGATTTCTGACTACTTCCAACTTTCCATACATGAAGGCCTCCCTTCCTCTAGAGAGCTGGTCCTAGAAAACATCCTGAAGCTGGGAGAGCTCAGGTAAATCATCCCACCTCTATGGGTCTGTATCTTCTCTTGTGTGACAAGGGTACCGAATCAAATGATCTAGAAGTCATTCTTCCCTTCCAGTTCCAAAGTCCCCAAATATCTCATCTTTACATAGAGCCTATTATATATATATGCCAGGAACTGTGCCAAGCTCCTTATTAATATCACCTCACTTGACCTTCTCAACAACTCTTTGAGGAAGGTGTCATTATTTTAGATATGAAGAAACTGAGGCAGAAGTCAAATGACTTGTCCGGGGTCACACAGCTAGCATCTGAGGACAAATTTGAACTCAGGTCTTCCGACTCTGGGCCCAGTGGTCTATCTACTAGTTGTTGATGATTCATAAAGATAGACGGGCATTCATAAAGTATTTGGTTTGCAAAGAATTTTGTATACGGTCTTTTGTTTTTTGGAGGGCAACTGGGGTTAAGTGACTTGCCCAGGGTCACACAGCTAGTTTTTGTGTTAAGTGTGTGAGGCTGGATTTGAACTCAGGTCCTCCTGACACCAGGGTCAGTGCTCTATTCACTGTACCACCTAGCCGCCCCTTGTATATGTTTTAAGCTATAAATCCCACAGTTTAAACTTAAAACTGCTCTAAGACTTTCAGGGCACCCTGTTTGTATCACCTTATTCCATCAATCTACCAAAAGGACTGATTAAATATCTGCTATGTGTCAGACACTGGGCTAGTTTCAAAAATGAAATAGTCCCTGTCCTCAAGGAGGGTGCATTCTTTGCAGGAAAGATGACATGTACGCATGCAAAATGCATACGGAAAAAAAATTCAAGGTCATTTCAGGGGGAGGCTGGGGAAGAAGGAAAGGCAGCTGGGCTCTGAAGGTTAGTAGGAATTCTAAGAGGCAGCAATGAGAAGGGAGGGTACATTAGGCTTGGGGGACAGCCTATGGAATACATGGATACAGGAGATGGCCAGAGGGCTACGGGCAGCTAGGTGGCTCAGCTGAGCCGATGGCTGGACCAGCAGCCAGGGAGACCTGAGCTCAAATCCAGCCTCAGACACTCACTAGCTCTGTGACCCTGGGTAAGTCGCTATACCCGTCAGTTCCTTCATGTATAAGGTAGGCGCTATAAACAGTACCAGCTACAGCCTGGGGTAGTTGTGAGGATCAAATGGGATAATATTTGTAAAGCAACCTTGCAAACTTTAAACTGCTATATAAATGCTCAGATTATTAGAATGACTGGACCAATGAGGTAGTAAAGGGGATTATCTGTAATAAGGCTGGAAATCTAGGCTGGAGCCAGGCTGTAGAGGGTTTTGCATGTCAAACTTGTTTGGTCCTGGGGGTAGTGCCTGGGGTTTAGTGAACAGGGAAGGGACGTGGATTTTGGGTGAAATGGGTGACCTGGGACAGTGAGGCCCATCAGGAAGCCATTACAATAGCCCAGGGAAGGGGTCTGGAGGGTCTAAACTAGGGTGGCAGCTGTGTGAGGAGGAAGAAGAAGACATGAGAGACATGTTGCGGAGGTGTGAACAACAACATCCACGGCCTCACATTAAGGAAACACTAAAGATGTTATAATCCCCATTACACAGAAGCGGAAAACTGAGGTTAACTTTCCTCTGCTCACACAGTGTTGCCTCTGAATGGGCCAGACTGTGGGAGGGGGCAGCAGGAGAGAGTGAGTGTCTGAGGAGAGGGTACAAGGGAAGATTCCAAGAAATGTGGGTAAGGCCCATGGACACGGAAGCTGGCCAATGAAAATGTGCACAGGCCCCAAGATGGGCTAAGCCGTCTGCAGAGCAGCATCAAGTGTTTAAAAGGCTCTCAGACTGGATCTGTTTGACCCCAGAAAGTAGAATGGGAAGTAATCAATCAAAGTTTCAGAAATGCAGATTCAAGGTCGATAGAAGGAAGCGAAAGCTTGCATGTAGAGAGTCCTGTAAAAATGGCAATGATCAACCTTCCTTAGAAGGTAATGAGATCCCTATCCCTAGAGGTCCTTCAGGGGAGTATAGATGATTCCCTGCCAGAATGCATCTCTATGCTTTGTATTGGCTGTCCCCCCAGCCTGCAACCCCCTCCCTTCTCCTTGGAATTCCTAGTTTCCTTCCAACCTCAATTCACTTTCTAGAGAAAGCCCTTCCTCCCCCCCCCACTCAGTTACCCGGATATAATTTGCAATGTACTTATACACAGTGTGGTCTTCTCAGATAAGTGACTTGAGGGCAAGGCCTATTTACTTTTTATCTTTGAACTCCCAACACTTAGCACAGGGCCTGGAATGCAGAAGGTGTTTAATAAACATTTGCTGATTGATTGGAAAGACACCAATGGGTAGAGGGTTAGATTTGAAGTCAGTAAGACCTGAGTCGGATCCCTCTTCTGACACTTACTGGCTGTGTGACCATCAGGGAATCCTAGAACTGCCTAGAACTTAGTTTTCTCATCTGTAAAATGGACATCACAACACTTGCAGCACCTGTCTCACAGGACTGCTATGAGGCTCAGTGAGTTAGTGCATGGAAGACCTACCTTTCAACTCTGGGACATGATTTCTGGAACTTAAAACATTAATAAAAGTGAAGGTAACAGCAGCATCCATTCGTGGAGTTCCTGACAGTTTACCTAGGGTTTTCCTCTACAACAAGCCTGTGGGGCAGGAGGGGAGCCCTCCTCTCAAGGTAGCCAGGGTCTAGACTGAGCCAAGACGTAGCTCCACCAGCCTGGGCTGCCAGGAACGCAGGATTCATTTACACAGACACATTCCTATTTCAAACAAGTTTAATTTTAGTAGGAATGAGAGGGAGGGGCAGCCAGGGTGTGTTCTGGGGGGAGAGGGGAGTGACACACAAATGGAGGTGTTTACTTCACCCAGGTGACGACTGGATCCAAAATTATGAGATACAAAAACCCTCATGTTTACACCTGTGCCATTTCCATACCAATTAGCTTTTTAATAGTAAAGAAGGGAGCAGGATCTGAGGGGTACACAGCTGGAGAAGACGCTCAGGTGCTACACCTTCTCTAAGCAAGGCTCTTATTATCTCCCGGTATAAGCATTTCCTTAATCAAAAGAGCAGAGGGATCTAAATATACTTGAGCTTTTTTGGGTAAGTGGGTTGTGATTGCTTTCTGTGGATGTGTTGACGCATGGAACGCTGCTTTCTGCACCCCACTGCCTGTGCCTTAGGTCAAGAAGAGTGACCTCTCTAGTCAGTCCTGCCCACCCCAATGGGCCAAGCCCTGGAGATGAGGGGGGAGGCTTCGTGAGGGCAGATGGACTGCTCAGAGGCATGCTTCCATCTATCTTCTCTGCCTCTGAGGCCTGCTCCCCCCCAAGGTGCCTCAGACAGCCATAACCACCACCCCTACTATTACCCCAGGAGCCAAGGCTTCTCTTTCCTGCCATTTTCCCTAGTTGTTGTTCTAAGATTCAGTATAGATGTATCATCTGGTGGAGAGGGGAGAGAGGAGAGAGAAAAAGAAAGAGAAGGAAAGGAAGAAAGAGAGGGAGGGAGAAAGGAAGGAGGGGAGGAAGAAAGGAAAGGGAAAGAGAGAGGAGAGATAGAGAGAAAGGGAGAGGAAACAGCAGAGGACAAGAAGAGGCTATACAGGGCTGACTCACTGCAAGCGAACTAGAAGGCTCTATCTGAATCTAAAGGATAGGGGGAGAAGGCAAAAGGAAAAGAGAAGTCATTGCTCCTTTCTCCCTCCCTTCTCACCAATGCCTTTGATTCTACCTGCTTCATATGCTTCAGAGGGATAGGGAGAGTGGTTGGGAGGGGCACCAGTGGAATTCTAAGCCAATGCCAGGGACCACCACCAAGTCTCTCAAAGTAACTAATGTCAGCAAATGAGACATCATTCCCACAATTTGCTTTTTACTTTTGGTCTCTGTCAGGGCACAGGCAATGCAGGCTAGGAAAATATTTTGGGTAGGGCAATTAAGATCAAAATTATCTGCAGAACTCCTATTTGGGTAACTTTAACCTTGTAGCCCGGATAGCGAGCTAGCTGAAGAAATCAGTACCAAACTCCCTTATCAATTCTGATCTCATCAATTCCAGTCTCTTATGCTCCTCTCTTCCTGTTTGTTTTTTTTCTGATAAGCCTGAAAGTCTTCCCAGAACACTACACATCTTCTTCAATTTCAATGAAGAGTAGAGTTGCTTTTATTATTGTTTTTTGTTATTTTAATTGTGGAAGAGAGAAAGGAGATAATTAAAATTTATCTTAAACTAAGGAGGGATTGCAATTATATATTTTTTTAAACTTTCACACTCTTGGGGTTTGTGGCAGCAGCCTCTCTCAGCAGCTGAGCAAAGCAGAGCAGACCTGGCTGCTGAAAAACCATGCATTTGTTTAGCAGGGAGCAGCAGACACAAGTGCATTTCATTACTTGGCACCTCCAGCTACAGTAAACAAATTTGTCAGCTCACTAGCTCATTAAGGTGTGCCTTGGACATAGGGGATTTATTGAGGCTCACACAATAAAAGTAACATGAATGGATTTACTAATTTCGTCAATCACTCCAACAAATATAGGTAGAAGAGAAAAGGAAAAGAGAGGAGACAGAAGGGAGAGAGAAAGAGAGACAGACAGAAACAGAAAGAGACAGATAGAGGCAGAGGGAGGGAGGCAGAGAGGGAAGGAGAGAAAGGGAAAGCTGTCTCTGGCTTCAAGGACTGAGAAACAACAAAATGAAGAGCGAGAAAGTAAAGCCTAAGAAAAACTAGAACTGAACCATTATGCACACGACTTACTTTCATGGAATTGCAGAAGGGCGGGCTGGGAGGAGATGTTCTAGGTTCTTTGGGTCAATGCTCTCAGTTTACAGTTGGGGAAACCAAGGCCCAAAGAGATGAAGACTTTCCCAAGGTCATACTGGGTTAGTAATGGTTGCCGGATTAGACCTGGGATCTCCAGACTCTCAGGAGGGTACTCTTTTTCCTTTACACATACCAGACTTTTTTATTTTATTTTATTTTTTTATTTTTAAGCAATTGGGGTTAAGTAACTTGCTCAAGGTTACACGGCTAGTCATTATTTATGTGTGGGTGCTCATTTTCTGAGGCCGGATTTGATCTCGGGTCATCCCAACTCCGAGGCCGGCTCTCTTACTCACTGCGCCACCTAGCCGCCCCTCACATACCAGACTTTTAAACATATTCAGTCTCAAGCACCTATCAAAAGTCTGTCACTTATGAATTCCCTGAGACTCAGTTTCCTCATCTATGAAATGGGGAGAGGGTGGACCAGATGGCTCGCTGAGGTCCTTTTAACTCTAAGCCTTTGGCTCTTTATGAAGACTTCATAGAGGATCTGGCAGTGGAGGTGCCTTGGGAAGGACATGTGTGACCAGGTGAGATCTGAGTGCCCTCAGACAGCTGAGAGCTCACCCAGCTATTCATCCTTATTATCACACTGAGATAGAACTAATGAAGGAGAGGCTTTCAAATTTCATCAGCTGAGGAAGCCTCCTTCATCAAGTTACAAGAAGACCATCGCTGTCCACTCATCAACCACATAAAGACACCTAAAGAAAAAAATCCCTTTTCTCTTGCCTTTCCTGTCCTATCCCTGGGACAAAACTCTGCACCACAAGGGGGAAAGGGGGGTGGAGAAAGAGAAAGGGAGTAGGGGTGTCTATGTATATGGGGCTGGGGGGTGGGAGGCGAGGGTGTAAAGTAAATCCGGAGAAGTATGCAGGCCTCTGGTCTGTAACTTTCAAAATGACAGCAGGATTGGGGCAAAGGTCACTGGGTCCGAGGCCTTAAGCACCTCAGCCAGCTGTGTCTGTGAAGCCTGCAGCCGGCAGGATGCCTGCCTATATAAATCAGCAATAAGCAGCGCCCGCTGGGGGTGAGGACAATGGCCTCTCCCGGGGGTGGGAGGCAGGACAATGCCGCCAGGCCAGTGCTCAGGCCTGGAACAAATGCGCCCTGGCACCACAGGGCCCCCATTTGTGAAACTAATTGGCCCTCGATTGAAAAATTGGACTAACTTCAACAGCCCTGAGTGGCAGTAAGGAGCTGCCTTCATCAGCTTCGCTTGGACCAACCCAGGGGGACTAGGGCCTGATCCCTGAAGAAACTGAATCCAGAGGCAACACTGGGGCATCAGTAAAGGGAGACACCTCCACAGTGAGACCTGAGAGGGTGACAGAAGTATGGAGGAAGAGCTCCAAGAAACCCTGAGAGTGTGTTGGGAGGTTGCGAGGGGGGAGGAATGATGGTGAGTGACAGCCTAGATTTTCCCATCCAGGACAAAGAAAAAGGAGATTTTCCTTTCCACGTGCAAGTAGGCCTACAACTTTACTTCCATTAAAAGCTAGTAAATAAAACCTGAAAATAAGTCAGCTATCACCATGGGGCATCTCACGTGTACCCAACTTCCCTTCAATGTTTCCTTTAATAAATGTATCATGCCTGGCACATAGTAGGCCCTTAATAAATGTTTATTCTCTCCTACTCTGCTGCCTTTAGACTATACAGTAAGGAGAGGGTGACATCACAAGCAATCATATAAACCAGACTAAAACAATCCTGAGGAAGTATACCATTTCCTATCTGAATTTGGCAAACCTTGCAGATAAGAACAAAGGATTTACTAGCCTGTGTTTGCAATGTATAACTAGCCTGAGACTGCAGGCTCCTCCACCTGCACAGCACAGAGAATGAAATCAATTCAATCTATGTTGATTATTCCTTCCTGTTCTACTGTGGATTGTTACTGACCCAAAGCACTGGTGGGCTTGTATCTGTCTGCAAGGCAGTATCATTATGTCAATGTTTGGACTGAGATCATTCAGCTATATATAGTACTAATTTAGTACCAGAGTCTCTGGATTCGGTACTCCTAGAGATGTTGAGAATGAAATCCAAGTGAGGTATAAAAAGAATAAGACATTAATTAGAGCTAGATGTTACTTGAGACTGATCCCCTTACTGACCTTACATTATAGATTTTGAAAACTAGGAAAGTTGGGGCAGAGAAGTACTGATAGGTGAGAATTAATCATTCTTATTTCTATAACATATTTATTAAACCATTTCTTCTATCGGGTCTAACCTAGCAGAAAGAGAGATAAAAACCATTTATTTTTCATGGAGACAAAGTTTTTCTGATGTGACAGACAGTAAAAGGAAATGCTCCGTGAGATCCTTCAGTGCCTAGCTCCTTACAAGACCCTTACCTGCCTGTTGAGGACCCCCTAGAATTGATTAGACCCATGGAATGGGGACTCCAAGTGCTCAGTTCCAGGAGTCTGCTTAGATTGAATGAAGGGCCACCAAAGGGGAAGAGGTTCTTTCTACCAGGGCCCTTCAGAAACCTGGTGATGAAGAAACCCATGGAAGGGTTAGTCTTTCAGGGTGAACCCTTCCCTTACAGAAATGTGGAAGCTGCAAATGGGTACGAGAACTCAGTTTCTTCATCTTTAAAATGGAGGGATTCTCTAAGCAGTTCTAATGGAGATGATCTCCAAGATGCTTTTTCAGTTCTAGCATTTTATGATTTGCTACAGAAAGCCATTTCTTCCAGAACCAGGCATCCCCCAAGGAGTCCACCAGAGGGAAGGGGCCAGTGAGCACAAAATTAGTATTCCCTTTAAAAAATTTTTTTCACTTGGTTTAAAGTTTAAGGCTTTTAAATACTTTGGGCTTGATGGACCATCTAATTGAGAGAAACAGAGACAGAAAGAGTGACAGAGAGACAAGGGGAGAGAGGGAGAGGGAGAGGGAGAGAGGGAGAGAGAAAGAGAGAGAGAGAGAGAGAGAGAGAGAGAGAGAGAGAGAGAGAGAGAGAGAGAAGAAGAAGAAGAAGAAGAAAAAGACGAGATCAAAAGAGAGATCGATCTACAGACAAACCACCATCCAAAAGAGAAAGGCAGAGAGACAGACAGACAAAAGACAGAGAGAAGAAACTAGGAGGGTGGGAGATGAAGAGGGAAAGACAGAAAGAGAAATCCAAAACAAAATGGAAATGGGGATTGTTTCAGAGCCACTTAAATATCTGACAATGCTGGGCCCTGAAAAGAAAAATCACCCTCAGATAAATAAACAAAACAAAAAAAGAGAGAAGGATGTATTCATTTTACTGACATTTTAATGGTCCCTCTCCTTTTTTCCCCTAGAAGATGATTACAAATTAAGCAGCATTTAAACGCTTTTTACTGTCAACAATTAAAAGGAGGGAATATGGGACTGACAGTGTGGTGGCCATTCATTCCCACGGTAACCAGGCTATCAGAGACACCAAGAGGCTTTCCCGTACTGTACTGCACACAATGGTCCCCAAAGAAAAAAAGTGTGTATACCATTAATTTTGCAGGACATTCAAAAGCAAATTAAAATATAAAAAGCACCCGACACAAAGATAGATATCAAAGAATAAGGGCAGGATAGGTCAAGCCTGGACAGTTATAGTCTTAGCAGAGCTCTAGTACACCTTCATCACTAGCTGCTTCTATTTTTTTTTTTTAATTTTTAAAATATATTTATTTTGTGGAAGGGGAGAAGAGGGAGGGAGATATGAGGGAAGGGAGGGACAGAAGTTGTTTTTCTAGAGCCAAAGGAATGAGCAATTAATATAGACTGAGAGCACCAGGCCAGCAGACCCTGGGATTTAGAGACGGAGCCAGGTCAGCTGGACTCTCAGCTCAAAGGAAAGTGACGACTGTCCTTCTCTGCTCAAACTACATTGGCCCTCCCATGTCAAGCTCCCTCAGTGCCTCTCACAATGCTGAAGGCATTCTCTGGGATTATCCAGTCTCAGTCCTTCATTTTACAGATGAGGACCTGGAGTTCCAAGTGGGATGGAAGGATACATTTACTTTTATTTTGACAAGGACCCTCCCTTCCCCTCCTCCTCTTCTGCCCTTCCCCCCACCTTCCCTGAAGGATGATTTTCCAACCTTCTCCTCTCTAAACCTAGGCTGGACCAAGTCAGGTTGAGTCCTCTAAGCCTTAGATATATTAGTTCTTGTTTATTTAATAAATTCAATTGAGTTTTGGAGAACTTGTTTTGCCCTCATTCAAGGTACTTGCAAACATCTTTGAGGGCAGAGATGGAAATTAAAAATTACACTTTCCCCCTTTCCCAGCTAAGATCAGGGAAAAGAGAAGAATGAAAAGAAAAGGGGGGGGGGGTGCGCAGGGAAGGACCGTGACATGCAACTTCCAATTTCCTCTCCAATTCTTCAGAAAGGGAAAGGGGAAAGCAATGGAAGCAAGCTGGCTAACAGGCAGCGGGTGAGAGGCTGGATTTCAAAGCAGCCGGGTACATTTCTGTCCCGTAAAGTTTAATATGCAGGAGGGACGCCAGAGAAATAAAAGAGACACGTCCCCTTTAAAAGGAAATATAATTTACAGTGTGCAGCCAGGCGGCCCATAGTTTCAATCTCGTTTACTATAGAGAAAACTCTGCTAGCTGTTCTCTATCCCACAAATCCGATTTAATCAGACAAGCCAGCCAGCGTGGCTTGAAGTAAAAACGGATAATTAGTAAACAGAGAACTACTCCAGTGCTTCATTGGCATTCGAGTTGGGCTACTGTGTCGCATTTAAAATGCAGTCTGATGAAGTTTACAAAATCAAACCATTTGTTACTCCTATTGAAGAGGCTTCAGGCCACTTGCAATTAAATTGGAATTAGTGCTCAGAATGAGACACAGCAAATTCATACTAAAAAGGGATCTGACTTTGAGACGTTTGACTTCACTTCAACAGTTTTGTGTGTGTGTGTGTGTGTGTGTGTGTGTGTGTGTGTGTGTGTGTGTGAGTGAGTGGGGGGGGGGGCAGTGTTACTGAAATATTTCTTGCTCACCCCAACACTACAAGGGTTCAGTAAGTGTGCTCCCTTTCTCTCCTACCCTTCTGGGGACCCTGGAAGGCACAGCCTGCATCCTGACTGCCTTGAGACCTGGGCAGGCTGGTTCTGTGGGAGGGAGGGAGCGAGGGAAGGGACAGCTGATGCTGGGGATCCAGGCCCTGGCTCTCACAATGAGTAGATACTGTACTGGGAAGACTGTATCTGTTCACAAAGGGCCATATGGTCCCCTTCTGTACCGAGGCTCTGGGACCACACGGAGGAGGGGCTCTTTGCCAGAAGGCACACTTCCTAGGGGCACTGGCCCCACCCACCTCCAGAAAGCAGAACAGGCAGGGAATCAGGCTCACAGAATCACAGAATGTGAGAGTTGGGAGGGTACCAAGAGATTATCAGGCCCAACACCTTTATTTCACTGGAGAGGAAAATGGAGCCCAGGAAAGGGGAAATGACTAATCCAAGTTCCCATGGCTAGAGGACACTGGGCTGCAAGGTTCCTAGCTAGGTGATGCCTGCCTCTCTTCTCCAGGTGAGCAGTCACCCTCAAAAAGCCTTTTACCCAAGTAAGAGGGTGTGGCAAGCTCTTCCCGCAAGCCTCTTGCCCCTATTCCTGAGATTTCATGGCTTCTTTGAATTTAGGGTAATAATACTTGGTGGGAAGGCTCCAGGAAGCCCTATCTCACCACCAACAAGCAGATTTTGCTTATCTTTCCCTCCAGCTCTTCAACTAGCAGTCTGCCTTTGTAGGAGAGACTGGAGAAGTGCCTTTGCAGCATCACGGGGGGCTCCCAGCTGGTGCACTTGGGCTGGACACCACTCCAGTCCCCAGGAGCCCAAGGTTGGTGCCAGTTAGATCTGAACCTATCTCTTCCATGGAGGGCTCCTCTGTGCCTGCTCCCAAGCCAGAAAGAGAGGAAAGGGGGATGGGGAGAGAAAGAAGGCAGGACATTAAATTTATAGGCTTCTGAAGAGCAACAGAAGCCCCTAGGAAAGGAACATTTTTATGTGTTGTGAGGCAGCCTGTAATGGGTTTCAAGGCTAGGGGAGAAAAGCAGAGGTTAGAGATAGGGAGGAACCTTTTGTTATTCAGGGGGAAAGGGGAGAAAAGCAGCAGGTGAGGATGCGTGAAGGATTTGCTGTGGTCCAAGAAAAGGACATGGGCCATTCATATTATTTCATCATCAGTCCCACAAACCACAAAACTAGGATCTCCTGTCCATCCATCTATGTTCCTCCCAAACAAATACCCTTCCTTCACTGTCAAATCCTCTCTCTGGAACACAGGACAGGGGTTCTGAACCTGAAGCCCAAGTCTTAGCACTTAACCTGATGGACATACCCAGAACCTATCTGGCTCAGAGAGCTGGTGGGTCCCCACCAACCCTCACCTCAATTTCACCCCATGATACTGATGAAGGAGGAATGGAGAGAAATCCAACCCAGGCTCAAAGGGAAATATCACTCAGTGGTCTGGGGCTCTTTTCTCCTTATATTGTTTTATTTTTTAGGGACGTCACTTCTCTAAGACTGCTCCCTGATGTGATGTGCCTCGGGTAGGAATCCAGGGAGATAGAAAGGAAGAGGGGACAACAAGACTGTGTGTACTCAGATCGACAAAGAGTGGGGGGGGGTGTTTCTGGCTTTAGCTCTGCTAATATTAAGCTGTATGACTCTGGGCAAATCACTGAACCTCTATGGGCCTTAGTTTCCTCATCTGCATGGTATATAGCGGATTTGGAGCTGGACTTGGGAGTCAGATTCAAATCCCACGTCTGGCTCTCACACACAGCAGCATAACCCTGGGCAAGTCATTTCACTTCGCTGCAACTTAATGCCTTGGAATATCTAGGGGAGGGGTGAACTTGGTGTTCTCTGTGGTCCCTTCTCACCCAAACCTTTATGATTCTAAATGCAAAGCACAGTATCTCACCCTCACCAACAATACTGCATTCATTTTCTCTTCTCAAGGACAGAATGGCTGCTGTGGTGCAGTACTGTACACAAAGATTTGCGTACACATTTACCTGCATCTAAACCCCAGTATCCATATGAATGTCAATTCATGTGCTCTTAGCCAAAATTATGGCTTCTAGTTAGTTAGGTTCCTACCTTCAAAAGCTCCTAAGGGCTAAGACTATGTCTATTCTGACTCCTTTTTGTTGTTGTCGTTCAGTCATTTTCAGTTGCGTCTGACTCTCTGTTACCCCATTTTGGGGCTCTCTTGGCAAAGAGACTAGAGTAGATTTCCATTTCCTTCTCCAACTCATTTGGCAGATGAGGAAACTGAGGCAAACAGTGTTAAGTGATCTGCCCAGGGTCACACAGCTAGTAAGTGTCTGAGGCCATCAGGAAGATGAGTCTCCCCAATTCTGGACGCCATTCAAGTCCAAAACTCTCTCCATTGTGGCACCTAGATGTCCTATTCCTAATTCTTAAGTATCCTCAAAATAAGACTAAGCATCTATCTGTTGATAAAGGAGTCATTACTATAGATGGAGGATCTCAAATTCTAGGAGCTTTGAGTGGAGGGGATGCCATATAGTTGGTTATTCAGATCACTGGCTAACAGACAAACTCTTGCCTGGTTCAGTGGAACTCTACTAAGGATAATCACTGTTATGTCACTTTTCTAGACTCAGTTTCTCCATCTGTAAAGTGGAGGTGTGGTAAAACTTCAGACCATTAGGACTAGAAGGGCCTTTAATGATTATAGAAGGTCTAGGGATCCTAAACCTTTCTTGTGTCAGGGATCCCTTTGGTAGTCTGGTGAAGCTTAACTACTCTTAGAATAATGTTTTTAAAATGCAAAATAAAAAAACCATAAGATTACAAATGAAACTAATTATGTTAAAATGTAATTATCAATTTAAAAAAATCCAAGTTCACAGATCCCAGGTTAAGATCCCAATCATCTTTTACATCCAATCAAATTACCAAGTCCTATCAATTTCACTTCCACAATATTTTCCTCACATCTGTCCCCCTCCTTTCCATTCCCTCTCCCATCACTAGTCAAAATTCTCGTTCCCATTAGACTGAACTATTGCTATTATCTTCTAAATACCCTTCCCTTTCCTCTCCAATCTATCCTTTATGGAGATTCCAAGATAATCTTAGCCTTACAAACTGCTCTAACCCTGTCATGCCTCTCTGCTCAAAAGTCCCCAAGTGATTCCTTCCTAAAGTAAGAAGGAAAGCTTTAAATTCTCTTCCTGGTGTTTAAGGCACTCCACAACCTGGTACCGCTTGACCATTCAACTCTTTTTTACACTGCTCCCTCTCTGCTCATGGTTCCTTATATTCCAAGAGTGACTGTTGAAAATTCAAACCCACCCCTTAAAACTCGATTCAAACTCCTTCATGGAGCCATCCTTGATTCCCCCAAGCAAGAAACAATTCTCTTTGGATTTCTCATTTTCATGTATCATGTAATGTTGTAGATTATTACAGTGATCAACATTTATGCCCTATCTTCCTACTTGACCATAAGCACAGAGTCTTAACTATACTATAGATCTTTTCCAGTATGTTATATAGTACCTATACGTAGATGCTTAATAAATACTGAGTGCTGAATTAATTTTATAGATAAGGATTCCTAGACATACAGAGGTAAACTGTCTTTCCTGAAGGTCACAAGGCTAATTATTTCCTAACTCCTGGGTCTATCTACTTTCCACTATACCAGAAAAGACTAAAGTCCAGGAGCTCCAACTAGCCAGTTGAAGGAACAATGGCCATATCAAATGTGGATGATGATTAGGTCTAACAATAATACCTGACATTCGTAAAGCACTTTGCAAACATTATCTCATTTGATCATTACAAGTACCCTGTGATAAGGATTTTATTATCCCCATTTTATAAATAAGGAACCCAGGGCTCGGACCAATTCAGCACTGGTCCATAGTCCCACAGCTTCTAAATTCAGGATTTCAACATAAGGCCCTCTTAAATTCCTTTCAGAGTGATTCCCTGGGCTGCCTCCCCATAGATCTGGGTGTGCCTTCCCTAAATATTATTTGACCCATGGGCTGGTATCTCTCATTCTTAGTCCCTCCACAGATCAGAGCAGACTTAGCAAAGCCGTCCCCCTGCAATCATCCTACTTCAGGACCATATCAAATTTTGATTGTTATAATGTAATAATTTCTTTACCGCTCTTCCCGCCTCCACTTTGAACATGACCCTCAATCACTTGAGTCCTTTCTATACACCTTGCTTTGGGGGGTAATGAATTTTCCATTACTGTAGGGTTTGGAAGAGAAGCTAGACATTAACTTGGTAAGTTAAGTCAATCAACAAGCATTTACTAAGTGCCTACTATGTGCTGTGTACCACTGGTGTAACTTTTCCAACAGCAAGAGTTGAACTGCAAGACCTCTGAGATCTTTTCTTTTTTTTTTTTTTTTAAAGCAATTGGGGTTAAGTAACTTGCTCAAGGTTACACGGCTAGTCATTTGATTTATGCGTGGGTGCTCATTTTCTGAGGCCGGATCTGATCTCGGGTCATCCGAACTCCGAGGCCGGCGCTCTTACTCACTGCGCCACCTAGCCGCCCCTTTAGGGCAATTGGGGTTAAGTAACTTGCCCAAGGTCACACGGCTAGGTTTTTGTTTGTGCGGATTAAGTGTCGGAGGCCGGCTCCGAACTCAGGTCCTTCTGATTCCAGGGCCGGCACTCTATTCACTGCGCCACCTAGCCGCCCTGAGATCTTTTCTGAGCTGATATTTCAATAATTCTATTATTCACTAGCAAAGTAGAAATACATATGTAAAAATCAAAATTTTCAGGAACACATGCACTGATCTTTAAGCCTATACATAGATTTGTTTTATCATAAATATATACACAAATATATGATGTGTATGTGTGTGTGTGTGTGTGTATATATATATATAAAATGTGTGTGTGTGTGTGTGTGTGTGTGTGTGTGTGTGTGTATAATAGCTATACATCAATGAATCTGCGACCACACACACACACACACACGAATCTGTGGCCTCACTGATATGCTACTGCCTCCAGCAGTACAGGTCACAAGTGCTCCACCTTCTCACCTTTTTCATTTCTTGCTTATGTCTTTCCATACATCTCCCACTGATAATCCATCCAGTACAGACAGGCTTTTTTCTTGGTCTTGTAACAATCCATGAATCAAATGACACATTAGTTATAAAACACTTGCATAATGCCTGCCACATAGTAGGCACTTAGTTAATGCATATTCCTTTCCCTCCCCCCACACCCATTCCATGGATAACAGTACAACTTCTCATTCATCCATCTAGTGTGCTTTGCTTTCCCTATATGGCTGTTTGACTTTATTTTCTGACCATGCACTGCTGAGGCACTATCTCTTACTGTCCCCCACTGTGCTCTAATACCTCCTTATAGCATGGCATGAAGGGGATTCTGGACCCTCAGGGGCTATGTCCGCAGAACATAAACTTTTTTTTTTTTTTTTGCAGAGGGGAAGGCAGGTCAATTAGGGTTAAGTGACTTGTCCAAGGTCTCATAGCTAGTAAGTAGAACATAAACTCTGCCAGGCTGTTCCTAGAGTCGTCTGACCAAGCTGGCTGCAGGATGACTAGTTTCATTGGCCACGCCAACTCTTAAAGATCACTGATTAAGTTAGAAAAATGATATTATCTGCATTGGTGAAGTACCCAATCGACAAATGTTCAGATCCCTCAAATATTCCTTTAGAATGTTTCTTGCAAGTAAATAATAAATCGCTACTTCCTTATACTTAATATGGCTCTGTATGTTCACCATTTGCAGATAACACTGTTGACTTCATAAAGCTACAGAGGCTCTTCAAGGGAACCCATGAAAAAGAGTTCAGCCCAACAAGCTGAACAGGAAAAAAAAATAAGGTAGATAAAGAAAGGCTACTGCCCAGACTATGAAATAAAGGACCATCAGTTCTTCAGAATATATTATATTACATATTGCATACATAAAGCACAGTGCATCATGCCAAACATTACACATATAATGTGCCATAGTTGTGCATGTATAATGTTATTTATTCCATTGCCTAATCTTCCTGGTGAATAGCTCCAATCATGTTACTCCACTACTCAGAAACCTTCAAATGGTTCTCTGTTACTGTTAATAGGGATATAAATCCCTATTACATATAAATTCTAAAATCAAGGTCTTTTATAATCTGATTCCAACCAATTGTTTCCAATCTTATTGGACACTATTTTCCTCCTTTCATCATTCTGGTCAAACTAAACTACTCATTGTTTTCCCAAAGACATCCTGTTCTTTTTCATCTCTCTTGTACCTTCACTAAAAATTGTTCCCTAGTCTAGCAATTCTCACTCACTCCCTATTTTCTACTGAAATCTAACTCATCTTCCAACACTTGGCTCAAATACCACTTGTAACCTTCCTTGACCCTCCCAGTTAAAAAAAGTTAACTTCACCCCACAATGCATTCCTATAGGATCTACGTTTCTTGTAGACTTAGGTTACATTTCATATCATATTCACATACATGTAAGGGCAGTGGATAGAGTGCTGGCCTGAAGTCAAGAATACTCATCCTCCTGAGTTCAAATCTGACTTCAGACACTTCCTACATGTGTCAGTCACTTAATCCTATTTACCTCAGTTTTCTTACCTGTGAAATGAATCAGAAAAGGAAATGACAAATCATTCAAGTATTTCTGCTAAGAAAACCCCAAAGAGGGTCATGGAGAGTCAGAATATGGCTGAAAATGACTGAAAAATATGTCACCTTCCCTACTAGACTATAAGCACCTGGTAGGCAGGATGTCTTGTTTAACTTTGCTTTCCCCACGGCTCCTGGCAGAGTATCTAAGAGATAGTAAACACTACATAAATTTGATTCCTGTTTGGGGTATGAATGAAAGATGGAATGGTTACAAGAGAAAGCTCCTACTGGAAGGTACTTTCCCCAAGTAATGACCCAAGCTCCCCAGCCCTTGCCTAATAAAGCAAGCACGTCCAGGCCTAGGCAGAGACTGTTCTTGTGGGTGTCTGAGCCCAATTTGTTACTCCTGGGATTCGATTTCCATGACAGACCTAAAACCCCTAAAATAGAGCCACTAATGGAAATGCCAAAAAATGTGTCACCAACATAGACATAAATCGCAACCTCCAATACCATCCTGCTGGCAAAATAAAGATTGATTTTCTTTTTTAAAAGCAGCACAAGCTCCTTTTTTGACTCTTCCTGAGTCTAAGTAAGCAGAAGCCATTCCTCAAGGAGGGGCAGGGGGGAGGGAGAGATGCTCCCAGACTTAGCAAAGTCTGGGCAAGGAGGAGGTGTGTGATGTGCCCCAGTCTATCCTTGTGGGTCACTTTCTAGGCCCCAAGTACCACCTTGCCACCCCCCCACATTATCAAGTAGATATTATAACCATTTCGTATCCTCTCGTTAAAATGTAAGCTCCTTGAGGGCTGGGACTAATTTTTTAAATTTCATCTTCCTATCCCCTTGGCCTTTAGCTTTCTGGCTAAGTGTAAAACTACATAAACTGGAGCTCTTCTCATCTACCTAGGCAAATGAGCACATGTCCCACTTTTATCAACTCAACCTTCCTGCCTTTTCTAAATCAGAACGTCTTCCTTTTCACTCATTTCATCAAAAAATATTCACCGAGGGCATTCGAAGTCCTTCATAACCTAGCTCCTCCCCCATGCCCCCTCTTCATCTTCCTAAACGTTTCTCTTTGCCCAGTCTTCTTAGATGCCCCTGGCTCTTCTACAAACAAGACCATCTCTCTGCTGCTGACACTTTCTCTGGCTCTCCCTCATGCATGGAATGTTCTCCCTTCCTCATTTCTGCCTAATGGCTCCCTTAACTTCCCTAAAGTTCCAGCTAAAACCCCATCTCCTACACTAGGAAGCCTTTCCTCCATTACTTCCTATTTATCCTATATATAACTTGTTTGTATGTGTTTATTTCCTGTATATTTCCATTATTTCCCATTTATCCTACATGTAACTTGTTTGAATATATTTATTTCCTGTATATTTTATTTAATTATTTCCTATTTATCCTATATATAACTTGTTTGTACATATTTATTTGCTTATTGCTGACTGACTTTGGCTTCTCCCATGCTTAACACAACCTGACCCAGAGCTGTTGTTCATTCATTTCAGTTGCATCTGACTCTTTGTGACCCAATTTGGGGTTTTCTTGGCAAAGACACTAAAGTGGTTTGCCATTTCCTTCTGTAGCTCATTTAACAGATGAGGAAATTCAGGCAGACAGGGTGAAGTGACTTGCCCAGGGTCATACAACTGACCCATAGTAGGTGTTTCATAAATGTTTATTTATTGAATTGATTACCACACGAGGATTCCTGTGCTAGGCATTAGTTTAAATACAATATGATCTCTGTCCTTATGAAATTTAACATCTAAATGGGGGATAAAACCAAAACATCTATCATAAATATTACAAGGTAAGTATATCATATGAGGCCTTAGGGTGGAGATTATCAGTGGGCAGCAGAGTGTTAAGGAGGAGAAGCATTTTGATTGGGATTTAGGTGGCAAAGAGGAGATTGGAGGCCATATGAGGCCAACAGCCCAGCACGGGCAAAAGCATGAAGGCAGGGAAGTGATGGCCTGTTTAGGGGGTTTGAAAGCAGCCCAATTTGGCTGGAGTATAAAGTACCCAGAGAATAGTAAGAATGAAACCAAAAAGGGTAGCACGGCCCCAGATTGTGGAAGAGGCTAAAAGGCAGGTTAAGGTGTTTTACCTTAATTCAGAATGCTATATGAAACCAATGAATCTATAATAATCTTCTTCCTATCTCTTCAGCCTCAGACACAAAGTGTACTAATTCTCCTGTGGGCCTTCTTTCTGGTTTTCAGTAAGAGCTCTTTGTAAAACAGAAAGTAGTATGGGAATGTGACTTGTTGTTGGTGGTGGTGGTAGTAGTAGTCGTAGTAGTCGTAGTAGTAGTAGTAGTAGTAGTAGTAGTAGTAGTAGTAACAACAACAGAACTGCTAACATTGTTAAAAAATAACTGCTTACATGTATAATTGCCTACATGCACCTCAAAGTTTCCAAAGTGCTATACATATATGATCCCATTTGATCCTTGCATTAACCCTGTGAGATAGGTAGCTTTTATTATCTCCACTTGACAGATGAGAAAACTGAGGACCAGAGAAGTTAAAAGCCTTACTCACTTATATAGCTAGGATGTTTTCATAGTGAGATTTGAATTCAGGTCTTCCTGACTTTAAGCAAAGCACTAAATCAGCTGTGTCATGCTGCCTCCCTAAAATGTTGGTTTCTCCCAAAACCTAATGAACCCTGGTGCAGAGGATTAGGGATGGAATATATTAACATGGATGGGTTCAGGATCCCATTTGAACCAGAAGACTCAGAATTCTGGGATTTAGTGGGAAGAGAATTAGCAAGACCAGTTCCTCCAGATGTGCCAACCCTGTCCTTAAATGTATTCCCTCCAGTCTACCATTATTTCCCATGAATAATGGAAAATAATTTCCCTTAAGTGGAAAGGGGAAATAACACGTGTACTCCGGGAGTTTTTTTTGCAGGTAGCATGAAAGCCAATTCTCCAGATGAAGGAAAGTGTAGGGGGAATTGTAGTTTTCCTCTTTGAGGGGTACAGGAGAAAAATCACCAGTTTTTACAATGTGCCCCTCCCTCATTCTCAGCACCATCCCAAATGTTATTCTCTTACATTTCCCCCTCCAAACACCCATTTTTCTTCTCTTCTGTATCCCTCTCTCTGCATCACTCAGTCGGGCTTCTTTTGCCTTGAAACAATGACCCTTTAGAAAGGTGACTGCCATTTCCCTATTAATATCAGCAGTGCCTCAAATGCTAAAATCCCAGCTCTTCTAAAAGAGAATCCTATGCTCTGAAGGACCTCAGACCAGACAAGATACCCAAGTACATCCACAAGAGGCTGATGCTAAGGTCGAAGAGAAACTAGACAATCCTCCTATCACCAACCTAGGACATCTAATTTGGCCATCCTTAGGTTTAGGGTGATTTAGGTCTTCCAGGCTGGCCAAAGGGAAGAGGAAGGAACACGTGCATTTATGTGGCACCAAGAGGAGTAAAAGTCCCAGCTCTTCCAATGCTATTATTACTTCTTCACACTAATAAAAGAGTTTAAACTTGTCATAGAAGCATAGATTTAGGGAAGGAAGAGTCCCTACAGACCATTCAGAGTAGTGGTGTCAAATCCAAATAGAAATGGGGTCCACTTAAACCATACATAGGGAGGATCCCTGGGGAATGCATATTGACTTAGAAAACCACATATCAACATCATCTATTTTACTGTGTTTTTATTTATTTTGTTAAATATTTCCTAATTACATTTTAATCTGGCTCCTGCTGCACTCCAGAGTACTGTGGTCCACACTGGCCTATAGGCTTTGTGTTTTCATCTTACAGATGAGGAAACTAGAGCTCAAAGAGGTTAATAATTTGCCCAGGATCACACAGCTGTTGTCAGGGACAGGATTTGAACCTGAACCTAACACTATATCCATCATATCATAACACCTCCAAACTTGTAAAGAGGTTAACATATAGTATCTCATTTAAGATCCATAATAACCCTGTGAAGCGGGTAATAAGACCACCAGTATGCCCTACCTATCCCACAGGATCTTATGAGGATTGAATGAGATTCTATGTCAGAGAATTCCATGTCTCTCTCTATAAGAGAGCATTATTTTACATTTTATAGATGAGGAAATTTGAGCTGAGAGTGAGTATTAAACTTGTTCATGATCACACAGATAATAAATTTGAACACAGAGCTTCCTGCATTCCCAGATCCTGTACTCTGTCCTCTGCACCAAGCTACCCCTCTATTAGCTTCATAACCTTGGACAAATCCTAAGATTAAAAGATTCAGAGCTAGGAAAGACCTCACTGAGACAGACCATTAGGTCCAACCTCCACATTTTATAAATGAGGAAACTAAGGCCACCAAAATTAAGTGACTTGCCCAAAGCCACTGAGGTGATATGTAGAACAGTCAAGATCTGAACCCAGTTTCCCCTGACACCAAATCCCGTGCTCTTTCCCCTAGACCAAAGTGTCTCTCTTTTACTTCTTTCATCTCAATTTCTGCATGTAGAAAATGAAAAAAGTTATGACTAGGGTCAGAGGAGAAGACAAGATGGGGTGAAGCCGGGTATAAGATCACAGATTTGGAGTTGGAAGAAATCTTATAAGCTACCCTACCTACTCCCAGAGGGTTACTGTGAGGCTCTAAGAAGATCCTATGTCAGAAAAGTGGCTTGTAAACTGTAAATTGCTGTATACAAATTGGGGGAGGGGGGAGGTTAGTCTCATTGCAGGCTCCAGCTTCACCCGGGGCTGCTGGACTGGGAGGCCGCCAGAGCCTTCCCTCACTGCGCCGCTGTCATTTATTTAATATACACTTAATTTTGCACAAAGCAACTTATTTAATGTCTGAACGAGCAGGAACACAGCTCGATTCCCTGAAGGAGCTCGGGAAGAGAAGCCAAGACGAAGACCCCAACGATACAATTTACTCGAGGTGGGGATCAGCAGTCATCCACAGCCTGCTTGGAAAGGCTGCCTCCGGAGTCGAGGGCATGGCGTTCATATTAATTAACATCTTCATAGAAGGAAAATTCTCTCCGGGGAGTGTCTGTTTGATTATTCTTATTTACTCAGTGATATTCCAGCTCAGTTATTTCCCAACCCTTCTCCCCTCCACCCCCACTCCGGCTTCCTCCGTGTTTCAACTTTAAACTACAAACCACCCCCACCCCCAAATGAATTCTTTCCCAATAAATAAATAAATTTAAAAGCTTAGATGTTTTTGGCTACTGCCCAGCGGATGAGAGAGGGCAAGGTCAAGATTGCTGATTTCTGGGACAGACTGTTCCTAAATGCTGGACTGATGGCTTTAAGCCCCGCCCTAGATCAAGAGTCACAAGATTTAGAAGGGACCACGCAGACAAACTCTGTCATTTTACAGAGGAGAAAACTGAAGCCCAAAGGGGATCAAGCGAGATATCTGTAAACTGCTTAGCACAAGGCCTGACACATGAGTTATCATTATTATAATTATTATTACTATTAAAATTATGAGACTCACCCAAGGGGTAGTTAGGTGGCACTGGGCTTGGGATTCAGGAAGACTCATTTTCCTGGGTTCAAATCCAGCCTTAGACACTTAGTAGCTGTATGACCCTGGGCAAGTCACTTAACCCTGTTTGCCTCAATCTCCTCATCTGTAAAATGAGCTACAGAAGTAAATGGCAAACTACTCCAAATATCTTTGCCAAGAAAACCCTAAATGGGGTCACAAGGAGTCATATATTACTGAAAAATGACTTAACAACAATAGATTCACCTAAATAGTAAACGGCAGAGACAGTATTTCGAGTCCTCTGACCTGAAATTCAGTTCCCCCCACTTTTGTACGTATTTATTTCGTTTTAGTTTTCAACTTTCATTTCCACAAGATTTTGAGTTACAAATTTTTCCCCATCTCTCCCTTACCCTGCACCCCAAGATGGCAAGCATACCGATTACCCCCTTCCCTCAATCTGCCCTCTCTTCTATCCCTCCCCCTTACACCCTTTCCCCTTACTTTCCTGTAGGGCAAGATGGATTTCTATACCACACTACCTGTATATCTTATTTTCCGGTTGCATGTAAAAACACATTTTTAACATTTGTTTTAAAAACTTTTGAGTTCCAGATTCTTCCCTCCTCACCCACCCCCACTGGGAAGACAAGCAATTCAATATAGGCTACACATGTGTAGTTATGCAAAACATTTCCATAGTAGTCATATTGTAAAAGACTAATTATAGTTCCCTCCATCCTATCCCTCCCCCCATTTATTTTATTTTCTCCTTTGACCCCATCCCTTTTCAAAAGTGTTTGCTTCTGACTACCTCTTCCCCCAATTTGCCCTCCCTTCTATCATGCCCCGTTTCTTATTCCCTTCCTCCCTACTTCCCTGTATGGTAAGAAATCTAGCAGTTTTAAGGCAACCTCCTTTCC
The DNA here is from genome assembly GCA_011680675.1 of Gymnobelideus leadbeateri. Classification (NCBI taxonomy): domain Eukaryota; kingdom Metazoa; phylum Chordata; class Mammalia; order Diprotodontia; family Petauridae; genus Gymnobelideus; species Gymnobelideus leadbeateri. The sequence continues at coordinate 655,384 of WOXC01010095.1, read as the reverse complement.
CTAGTACCATTAGGAATAGGGAAGGTCCAATCTGTCCTACTGGGCCAAGTTATGACTAAGGTCAGAGGAGAAGACAAGATGGGGTGAAGCAGGGTATAAGAAGAAATCTTATAAGCTATCTAATCCAACCCACTCATTTTACAGATGGGGAAACTGAGGCCCAGTGCAGTTAAGTGACATGGTCATCTACAGCAAGGCTAGGATTTGAACTCAGGTCCTCTGAGTCCAGACCCAATGCTCCTTCTGCTGTACCATGCTGCTGTGGGTACCCTTACTCCTCTTCCTTTCTTCTTAGAGGTGGCCAGGTAGTACAGTGAAGCTGGTATCAGGAAGACGTAAGTTTAAATACAGCCTCAGACATTTATTAGCTGTGTGACCCTGGGAAAGTCTGTTTACCTCAGTTTCCTCATGTGTAAAATGAAATAATTTTATATATATAATAACATAACCTATTCTATTGTTACATTACGATAACAACAGTACTTACCTCACAGGGTTGTTGTAAGGTTTAAATGAGGTAATATTCATAAAATGAGAACACAAATGCTTATTCCCTCCTTCCCTTTCCTCACACTGGTTTTGGAGCTAGGGGCCACGTGAAAAACACCTGTTGGAGCGGGCATGTGTTTGTGAAGAGAGTGGAGATGAATAGGGCAGTGATGAATGCTGGGGGAACCCTACCCTTTTCCCCCTAGACCATGGTTTGAATTTGGTGTGGGGGAGGGGTCAGACTAACAAGCTGTAGGGTTATTCCCTTCCTTTTGCTCTCAGAGTACAACCCTTCCCCCCTTCTCCCCCTCCCCTTCCTAAATGTTTGTTTTTTAAAAGTACACTCACACAAATCACCTCTTGTAGCATCCCACTCTGGGGCTGTAAATAATTCAGGGATAAGGGACGAGGTTCCATCATTATTGGATAGCAAGCAAGCAAGCAGTTGAACAAACTTTCTTGTACTGGAAAGTCTGCCTCCGCCTGAACTGATTTATTCCAAGGACCATCTGGACCCAGAGAACAATGTGCTCTCCTATCTGAATGACCGGCCGTATTAGTCATACCCTCTTAACTCGACCCCTCCGTCCCTAATCTTCACACTCTCCCTCATTCTCTTTGACTGGGGCCAAGTCTCTGGCTCCCTTTTCTCACCTCTCCCCAGGCTGGAGAAATTCAGCTGAGACAAAGGACCCTGCCTGCTTGCTTGTGGGTCCAGCAGTCAAACTCCGACAGGCTACATAAAAAGTGACCTGTGTGTCCTCTCCAGCTTCCCAGCCCCTCAACTCCCTCTCCCTCCTTGAGGGCCCTGACACCGGCTTCTCCACACCTGCTCTCCAGTCCCCTCCACTCTAGCAGCCCATTTGGCTAGGGGTTAATAACAACCAGAACTTAGCACTCCCTGACACTCACCTTTCTCAAGCACCATCTCCCTTGGCTGGCCCCCACTCCACAGGGATCATTTCCTGACAAGTACCTGCTTCAGTTTCCTCCACATCCACTACAGCTGATGCTGCACACCTCTGCCTTTGCTTCTATTTGCTTTGAGTTTTCATGTTCAGATATCTTCTTACTGCAAGTAAGATATCAGTTCCCCAAAGGCAAGGAGCCAACCATCCCTTCACTGATCTGATTTTTTTAAACCCCATTACACCTAGCACAGTGCTGGACAGGCAGATGTTCCACTGTGCCTTTCACATAATTACTCAATAAATGTTTACAGAATTATCAACATTTGCCGAAAGAATATATTAATGGATCCACCATAGAATCACTGACTCTTCAGGCTATAAAAGGACCTAACAAGGCATCTTCTCAGACCAATGATGAAGAATGCAACCCACCTTCTGACAGAGAGGGGTGTAATGTGAAGCATGAGACACATTTTTAGATATGGGAATTTGTGTTGCTTGCTTATTTGTTAAAGAGTTTTTTTTTAATGGCTCAGGATGGAAGGAAAAAATAAATTCTTGTTAATTTTTTTAAAATGCAGTTTAATTTTTTTTAAAACGTCATCTCATCCCCAGCATCCTAACTAAATGTCACCCAGAGAGACAGTGGTCTTCCATGTTCTGACAGGTTACCAGGGAAGATGACCCAGCCTGCTTATTTCCCTTATCCTGGGCCTAATCCTCAGAGTCAAAAGGATGTTTGTTCCTTCTTATGCTCTTATCTAAGAACAGAATGTGGTTGTATAAGTTTGTAAATGAGCTATCTCCATGCTTAACCAGGAAGAGGGAGAAAAAAGGACAGTTCTAGTTCATAGAGAGACCTAAGTGTTTTCTTTCCACCCATCACCTTCTGCCTATCACCTCCCTGTCCAGAGTTAAACAATTTTAATGCACCTGCCCCAATAACCCCTACCATGCAGTTCTGATTTTATGTCTTGCCATCCCTATGCCAAGGGAGAATTGATGGTGATGAGGGGGGATGGGGGAAAGAAACTCAGGAAGACAATTAGCAGGGGTGGGTTTATGGCAACAGGCAGCAAACTCATTCATTTCATGTTTTGCAGAATATAAAAGCACTGAAACATTTTAATTTTAAATTCTTATCATTGAATTTACTGCTTTTCTCTCGCAATGATTTGTGTTGCTTTTTAATTTTTACAGTCTCTACAGAAGCCAGATGCTACCGCCTAAGGACAAAATAATAAAAACCTACTGCAGTCATGAGTTACAGAACCAAAAAGAAACAAGCAGTTGACAGAAGTTAATATCTCAATTTAACAGTGCTGCTTTGCTAATGATCCTTTGATATGTGTTTATTTAGAAAGGTCTGATCTTGACCTTGAAGGCAAACTCAACCACAAGTCTTTATGAGAAAAGAAAAAGACTTTATTTATAGATTGGCTTTGTGTCAATCACTGTGGCAGCTGGGCCCAAAGTGCCAAGTCACCAGGGGGGTCACTCTCAAATAAAGTGTTAATTTAGGGATCAGTGTGGGGAGACGGAAAAAGAAAGAGGAGAGAGTTCAGGGAATTACATTCCAAATCAGGACAGGGCCTGTGGGCCAGGTTCTCCAATTGCCTTTTCCATCGGATGGGGGCTTCTGGCTTGCTCTCTTTGGAGTCCTCTGGACTATTGAGCATGAGATGGAGACTAGAGGAGATGAGGGCAAGGAGGCATGTGTGCACAGGTAGGCTACAGAGGAGTGGGTGAGCATTGAGAGGCATGGGGGAGATAACCAGACCACTGAAGGTGCAACTAGGTAACATCGAGGTGCTCTTTTTTCAGAAGCCTTAAAGAAAAGCATGATCAGCAATTCACAAAGTAACAGAATGTTGGCTGGGCACAGTGGTACAAGCCTATAGCAATCTCAGCTACCAGAGAGGGCTGAGGGTGGCAGCTCTCTTGAGCTCTAGAGTTCTGAGCTGCAGGGGGCTAGTCCAGTTGGACATCTGCACTAAGCTCAGCATTAATATAAGCTCCCCAGTCCCTGGCAGGGGGAGAAGGGGGCAGAGGGAGGACTCCAGATTACCAACAAGGGGCAAACTAGCCCAGGAGTAGGTCAAAACTCCCATGCCAAGCAGACTGGGACCAAACCCACAAATGGCCTCTTTGCATTCCATAAGAGAATACAACAATCGAATGTTAGCGCTTAAAGAGACCTGCGAAATCATCTGAGTCAACCCTCCCTCCCCATTTTATAGATAAGAAAACTTATTTGCCAAGGTCACATTGCTAGAAAGTGGGACAGCTGGAACTTTAGTTAATTCTTCTTCTAACTCTAGAACCAGGGTTTTTTCTACTAGAGCACAGTACATAGCTTAAAAGAAGATCTACTCAAAGACACTGGAATTAAGAGGTTAGAAGCATGGTTAACTTTGTACTCATACATCAAGCTCATTGGTATCTATTTGCCAAAAAACTTGGGAGAAAATTTTTTGGGGGAAGAGCATTAGGATCACAATATACATAAGTATGTACAATAATCCTGATGTCTTGGTTCTTCTGAAAGCAAAATGGTGAAGGGGATTTTGTTATCAATTGGAAATAAAGGAAGAGGAGATTGAATCACCAAATCTCAGAGACCATTTAGTCCAACTGGTACCGGAACAGTGATCTCCACCATAAATTTCCTGACCAGAGACCACTCAGCCTACATTTGAAGACATTCTGAAATGGGGAAGTTATCTCCTGAAGTAGCCAGACCCATATCTGGATGGTTCTAATTACAGAGAAATTCTTTACATCAAGCTGAAATTTGTCTCTCTGTAGAGAGAGCAGAATTCGCCTTCAACTGGACAGTACTCTAAATTCATGCCCTCCAAGTCTAGCTTTATCAGATTAAACAACCCCAGCTCCTTCAGTCTTCTTATGGAAGGGTTTCCGTTCTACTTGCCATCCTGATTTCCCTCTTCTGGATGCCATATTTAGGAGGCTCCAAGTAGGGTCCTCAAATAAGTGTTCTTTCTTTCCCTGGCTTACAGTTAAATCCTCCCAAAGCCAAAAAAAATGGTGAAATTAGGGAGAAGAGGGAGATCTCTGGCCTCTTAACTCCCAGCAAGTTTTCATCTATGGGGGTAAGCAGCAGTCTCAAACTCAAATAAAAATGATCACTGCGGGCAAGAATAGTGACTTAGAAGCCACAAATGAAGATTATGTATATTGTATTATATTTTAATTTATTTTGTTAAACATTGCCCAATTACATTTTAATTTGATTCAGGAGTTTTGGGGGCCCACACATAAATTTGACCCCTCTGAGGTAAGCGATCACAGATTTAAGAGCCGAAAAGGATCTCTGAGGCCATCTAGTCCAAGACTTTCATTTTATGGATGAAGAAACTGAGGCCCAAAGAGGATAACTAATTTGCTCAAAGTCACAGAAGTAGTGAGGAGGTGCCGAGTTTGGAGTCGAACTCAGGCTCTAAATAGGAGAGATAAAGTCAAGGCCATTTTTTAAACATGCTCATGGACATCCCCAGTCCCAGTATCACCTCTCTGGAGAGAGAATGAACACAGGGAAATACATCAGGAGCTAGACCATTCTAGGGAGTCAAGATCTGGGTGAACTGGATGGGGGGAAAACATTTATTTTCATTAACTGCTAACTGAAAATTAGCATTTCTTTCAATTACAATTTTAAAAAAACCCACCACCATATTATTCTGACAGGGTCCATAGTCTTCATCAACCTACCAAAAGAGTTCATGACAACTAAAAAAGGTTATTAACCCTTGTTCTAGGGCATGGATATTCTTAGGCAAATGCTACCAGGTGTTTCTTGGCCTTCAAAGGAAATTAAATCCTTAAATAGTTTAGAAAGCACAACTGGTCAAGACAACAGTTACAAATCTGATCTTGCAATTCCTGTGAGCAGATGCCTATGGGTTACATGGCCCCTCTCCCACCTGTTACATCTAACAACTTCCATGTATGTGGTCCATGTATGTTCAGAGTTGGACATGACTAAAAATGACTGAACAATAACAACACACTGTTCCCCTACTCCCTTTGAAATTCTCCTAAGCTAAAGAAAAAGGGCAGGGTAAGGAAAAGGACCTGTGTCTAAGGTTCACTGACTCTTACTCAATTTTAACTCACATCAGCCAAGGGATCATATATACTCAATTCATTCACCAAACAAAAATACCTACTATGTTTCAGACACTGTGCCTAGCAATGGAAATACAAAAGATAAAAAAAGAGACAGTTTTAGCTCCTCAAGGGAGCTGCCTGGATCATTTTGATAGCTTCTGGAGATTTCATGACGGAAGGCATTGTTTTCTCTCCTAATACTGCCTGCTATTCCAGGACCAGGAAAAGTAAATGTGTGATTTGCAAAGGGGGAGGGGGGAGTGTAAGGGATTATGTATAATAGCATGCTAAGGTAGAAGATGAAATGGCTCTGGAGATAAAAGACCTAGAGTTCAAATACCACCTCTTAGCAAAGCAAGTCACTCCAGTTCCTCAGACCTATGCTCAGCTGTAAAATGAGGGAATTGGCCTGGATGGTCTCTGGGGTCCCTTCCAGACCTTATATGATGCCATGACCTTATATCCTACTAGGGCGAGACATATAACAGAGATGTGAATAAAACATATATACTGAGCAATTTTCATATGGGGCTGGGGTGGGGAGGTAGGTTGTAGGACAACAGAGGCATCCACCTTTGTTTATAAATGTGAACCCGTGTCCCAGTCTGCTTCTTCCTTCCCCCCTTCCCCAAAGCATCTGTCCATATCTCCCCATGCCTAGGCTCCCTACCCAGAGAGGGAGAAAGAGGGGGAGGGAGAGAGCAGAGCACCCATAATTCTGTTCTGTTCACAACTCAGCAACCCTAAGAGGAAGCTCTGAGAGGTATCACTCTGTTCTTACCGGAGATGAAATAGCAAGAGGAGGTGGTAACCAATAGAAACCACAACCTTAATCTCCACCTTTTATCAGCTCTCAGGTCTAGACTCCAGCTTAGCAAAGTGTGTCTCCACTCGGCCTACCATCTACTCCCTGCCCCTCTGGCTCTGTTCCCAAGGCTTCCCCCTCTACCAGGAACCCTCATGCTTGTTTCTGTGTCCAGCTAGATGACCCACAATCTTTGTCAACCAGGGCAATGGACAAAGAATGACAGATTTCTTAGACTTGGAGGTGGCATAGGTCCCCACACAATAATACTTCTCAAACTACAGACAAACAGGGGCTAACCTGTCTTCAAGAATAACCACCAGAAAAAAAAACAGACAGAGGAGAAGGAATATGCAGTTTCTCACAATTTTATAAAATCTTCCCAATCTAAGTCCATGAATAAGGCAACTGCACATAATTTTCAGACTTTTTTGATGTGTTGATTAATTTTTAATGATTTCCCCCCCTTTGTCCTCTTTTTCTTTAAAAATTCTTTGTTATGAGGTATGACTCCATAGGAGGGAGGTGGAGGAAGGATACTGGGAAAAATTTCTGTGATGTAAAAATGAAAGATATTGATATTTACTTCTGCCCTCCTAGTCTAAATCCCCCCTTCTGCCTTTTAATCTCAGTTCCTCCTGCCCCACATAATTCATTCATTCAAAATACATCTATGGATTCCAAATTACGTACTATAGAATGTTTCAACCATTTTCAAGATTCCGCTCAACCCCCACCTGCTACATCAAACCTTTCCTGATCCCAGCCAATAATTCATTCCCCTCTCTCCCTACCTTGTATTTATTCTGCATGATGTGTATATCACGCATGAGTAAGTTGTCTCTCCCAAAAGTACACCAGTTCCCTCAGAAAAGGAACTGTTTCATTCTGGGGGGAGGATTTGTATCCCCAATAATCTATCTAGCACCTATCACATAGTAGGTTCTTAATAAATGTGAGCTTGATTGCAATAAAAATGTCTACATAGTAAGTCTGTGTGTTTGTGTGTGTGTGTGTTTGTGTGTGTGTGTGTATGAGAGAGACAGACAGACAGAGAGACAGAGCGAGAAAGAGAGGTGTTCAACCTTAGATAAATAGAGTCAAATTTTCTCAGTGAGTTGGGGGAAATCAAATTCAAAGGAAATGCTTTCCTCTGTCCCATATGAGAGACTCCAAATACATGGAGCTGGAAACAGTGGGTGAAATCACAACTCACAGATCAAGGTTAAGATGAACGACTTCAGTGCACTTTCCTTGTTACAACTTCTTACAAATTCCCAAACTCTACAAAAGTCAGCTGTCCAGGTAAGTTCTGTAAGACTTTGGGCCAGCATACCTGGGATATCCCCCAAATCTCTGGCACTCTGCACAGTCAACAAGAGAAAAAAGTGAGTAGCCTAACCTCAGGACTGATCAGGTGGCAAAAATGGCACTGTATTTTAATCAAGTAGTTGTTGTTATTTTAAAAAATCTGTCCCATCCCAGGCTGAATTTATGTGTCTTTTGCATAGGACAATTGGTGGTTATCAGGTAAAGTCATAAAAGATGATTCGTAAAATTAGAATCACCATTTGTTTTTACAACTCTCATTAGAGGGCATAAAAGGCAAATTTCTTTTCAGTATTTTGGTGCTTAAAATATAAATTAAATTAACTGGACGCTGTTAACCTCAGAGAACCAGAATCACTTAAAGTAGAGGGGTACCGCCATACTATGCACACCAAGCTCAGCCTGGGACTTAAGGCTTTCCAACAACTGGGCCCACCTAACGTCCACAGTCTTACCCACTCCCCACTCCCCCAGGGCTAGGAAAAACACAGGACTGGCAGCCTTTCCCTGAAGGTTTCAGTCTGAGCTCGGGCAAAAAACAAACTTTAGGGGGTCTCAGTTTCTTCAGAAGACAGACTAGGCAGATGACCCAAAGGAGTTCTTCCTTCTAGCTTTAAAAATCTTTGGTTTCTCTACTAAAACAACAACAATAACAACAACAAACAACTTTTCAGCTTTCCTCTACAGAAAAAATGTCCTGTAGGTATCAATGTGTATGGGGGCGGGGGGAACAGAGACAGACAGACAGAAACAGAAAGAGAGACAGACACAGATAGAGAGAGAAAGAAAAAGGGAGGGAAGCAGGGACAGGGGAGAGAGAGAGACAGACATAGACAGAGAGAAAGAGAGAGACAGAGACAGAGAGAGACAGAGACAGAGACAGAGAGAAGAGCTTTTTGAGGTGACCAAAAAAAAAAAAATCCCTGGAAACTAAGGGATGTTTTTAAACTGAAGAAGGGCTGAATAAGTCACAAGGGTGATAACGGAATATAATATTATTGTGCTTTAAGAAATGAGGAAGTAAATGATTTCAAAAATATGTAGCCATTCTTATATGATCTGATGCAGAGAAGAGAGTGCAGGACTAGAAGAATTTATCCTGCAACATCAACATAAAAATGAACAATTCCAAAAATCCTAAAAACCGAAGAAAAACAAAATGGACAGAGCCAACAGAACAACTTATACAACAACAACATGGCGAAAACAAACAACTCTGAAAACTCTAAGAACTATGACCAATACAATAACCATCTGTGATTTCAGGGGGCTCAGTATTATTTACGTCTTGACAGAAAGATGATAAAGCTAGGGTAAGATATATATTTTTAATATAGTCATTTAGAGAATTTATTTTTGCTTGACTGCATATTTGTTACAAGAATTTTCTTTTCTTACAATGGGGTGGGAGGCAGAGAAAATAGATTTCTGGTAATTTTTTTTTAAAGCTTAAAAACCAGAGGTAGGGGCTTCTAACAGTTGTGAAATGTTAGTTGTTTTTACTATTATAAGAGATATCTCAAAGAGCACAGGCAAATCTGTAGATTTTCAAATGTAAAAATGAAACATCAATAAACTTTTTTTAAAGGGGGGAAAGTGGCTCACTCCACTTTCTTCCTGCCCATGTGGGCTTGGAATTCAACAGCTCAATGGATAAGAACTTATTTGAGGAAAACCTTAAAGATGTCAGAGAGTAGGAGAAGGGTAAAAACAACAAACCTTTACACTAGGAGTTGTGTATTGTCTTTTTTTTTAAAGTCACTCCCAGCATCTCAGGACATTAAAGTGACTGTTAAGGTAAGTTAAACCTTCTCAAGATGAATTTTCCTGCTACTTTTAATTAAAAGTTCTTTAGAATTAAAAGGACACTATTCAGAAAAGGCTGGAAAAAAATTTCATTGACACTCACCCCCACTCCCCTCCCCTTTTTCCCAAGGAAAAGAAAAAGCTATTTTGTGTGCGGCTCACCCAGACCACACTGTACAAAGGGAGGTGGATTGGCGGCAAGACACATGAGATGACCCTTTGACCCCAAACCGCTGACAAGTCCTCAATGGCATAAATACCAGATAATCAATCACAAGCCAGGAGGGCGAGTCCCCCTGCCCTTGCCCAGCGTTGGAGTTTATGAGAGATACACTGTAAATAGACACTGGTTTCTTAAGAGGCCCCCTCAGCATTCCAGGGGCCAAGCTATAATCCTGAACCCAGTATGGCCAGATACTTGACCATCTAGATTTACAGCTTTCATCACCAGCTTATAAAGGGCTTTCCCCTCCCAATTCCCCACTGAAACCTGGGCTCACTGATAGGTTCTCCACTCACTGATTCCTCTGTAGAGAAGCAGACCCAAACCAAACAAGGAGAGCCCTAGGAATGAACAGGAGAGAAGGTCCCAGATAAAGAAGGGAAAAGGAGACAATAGGGCCAATGGACGTAATGGACAGCCTGTGGCTGTGAGTGTCTAGGGAGAAGAAGAAAGTTGGAGCTAGGGCACAATCCAAGGGCCACAACTCCCAGAGTTGGAGGAGCCTCAATGAGTCTGGGAATTGAAGGGTCTAGCTTCTAATGTCAACATTAATAGCTGTGTGAGCTTCCACAAGTCATTCAACTTTTCTGAGCCTGTTTCCCCCCTTGTAGGATGAAGGAGGTTGACCAGATGGTCCCCAAGGTCATGCCAGTTAATCTTGGCTCTGCTCCCAATTAGCTGTGTGATTTAGGACAAATGACTCTGCCTCTCTGGGTCCTCTGTTTCTTCATCTGTAAGAAGAGGGGTGAGAGAACAGCTCTATGTCCCCACTGGTCTCTTCCAGGTTTAAGGTGCTCTGATTCTGTGAAAAGGCAATGGTCAGAACAGCAGGCCTGTTTAGGTCATGCCAAGGCTGGCTCTGTGCTTCGGGTATACCAGCTTCTACATGAAGCTTTTCCCACTCCTACCAGCTACTAGTGACTTCCCTCCCAAAACAACTTTATATTCATATTGTATTTAAGCACATCTACTTACATATGTCCGTGTTGCCTTCTTCAATAGAATGTAATCTCCCTGCAAGTAGAGACTGCTTGTTCTTTGCATTTGTAGCCCTAGTGCTGGCACACAGTAGGTCCTTTTAAAATACTTGTTGATGAATAAGTATACACAATAAAGTAGAAATGCAGGTATCCTTTTCTATGAGCAGACAGGGCCATTAAAGGTCCCAATAAAAAGAAACAAAATACCTGCCCATACCAGAGACATATTTTTGAAGCAACTGAGAGATGGGTAAGTTTAAAAGCTTGTTGCTGTTGTTTAGTCATTTTCAGGTGTGTCTGATTTTTTGTGACTCCATTTGGGTTTTTCTTGGCAAAAATACTGGGATCACAAAGCTAATGTCTGAGGTCAAGATACAAACTCAGGAAAATGAGTCTTCCTGATTCCTAAGCCTGGCACTCCATCTATCCACTGCATCACCTAGCTGCCCTTAGAAATTTAGAAAACCTTAAAAATCACCCAAAACTATTTTAAAATTGTTATGTACACTGTATATGATCCATGAGGTTCTTATCTCTGTCTCTTAACCCAACACTCAGAAAGCCTGGCCAACTCCTCACTTAGAATGTCTTCAAAATAAATCTTGACTCTTTCTCCAAAGTTTTACCAAGATTCAAAACTAGTCCAATAAATGGGAAGGGTGAGAGGGGGAGGGGGAAGAGAGAGATTCTTGGTAACTAAATTTGATAATGCTTTTGTGTTGGGGTCAGAGGTTAAATATGGCCACACTAATCCGCTTCATCCAGTATTAAAGCACAAGGGAGATTTTTCTGTAGCTTAGCAAGAGGGCTTTTCTCATCGCTGAAGAAATAGTATTTACTCAGGAAAATTGAATGTGAACACTGGCCGCCAGAGACCCAGACCTGCGTTCATTTGGTCAGTACACCTCAGTTGGCAGCTGGCTTTGGGTACTTTACTGTCAAATCTGAAGGACAGGGAAGGCACAGTAACACTTCAAAAAAAATTTTTTTCAAGAGCTAACCATCTCCCATCCCTTTTTCCCTTTGTCCAAAATTGAAACTTATGTTGGTTTTTTATTCTTTTTAAAAGAATAGTAGCTCTGACCAGGCAGTGTTATACTAGGAGGGAAGAAAAGAAGGAGCTCAGGTAACTTAGCTATCCATAAACTCAAAACGTTAATCATACATACACTGCCCCAGAGCAGTAAGGAAGGCAAAGCAAGTCTGCCAATCTCTTACTTGAGGAAGGGTTTCAGACACACAGGAACCTCAGAAGCATAGAGAGTCTCCAGAGGTGTCTGCTACTCTGGGGAGGGAATGCCCTGAACTGGGAGTAAATTACTCTTAACAAGGAGATGGGAAAGGTGTAAGAGCTCTCACCAACTCTGCCTATATAGAGTGTCTATACCTCTCCCCAGTTTAGAAGGTAGGAGTTAAATCTGTTTCCTCTACCTAGATGGGCTACTCTTTGCTCATCTGTTCCTTGGAACCAGGTCTTCTATTTGAGGAAGACTTAACACCCCAAAATAGAGAGGGGAGCCCCTGAGCAAAGCTCAGTTGCCTTGCAAGGGCTGATGGTCCAAATGTCAACAATCGGTCAGCTTGCCTCTGCCTGGGGGTCAGAGGGCAAGAAGGGAAACAATAGGCTTTCTCCCGGCGGCTAGGTCCAAAGAGAGGCCCTCTAGGCTCCCCGGAATGCAAAGGGTTCTGACCATAGCTAGTTGGGGGTTTCTGTTCTGTCTCCCTACATACCTCCAAAAATCCTGGCTACCAGTGACTTCTCATTTGTGAAGGAAAAAAAATAACGATAATAAAAACTCACATTTATATAGGCTAAAAGTATTTTACACGCATTTTCTCCTTTGGGCCTCACAACCGCCAGAGGTTGGTGTTTTTATTTTATTTTTTTCATTTTATGTCTGATGAGTCTCAGGAACATTAAGTGACTTGCTCACGATCACACAGCTAACTGCAACTGTACAGACAACAATAATTAATGATAATATTAAGTCTAGTAAAACATCCACTGAACCAAAGAGGAAGACGATAACACACAGAAATTTATGTATGTGTACTTAGATACAGATTATAAGGGGTTATTATAGAAGGGACAGGGGCCATCTGCAATGTAGACAAGATAAAGAGTAAACTTAAGCAGCAGCAGAACACACTAAGAAATGCAATGATTTAAGCCAATATAACAAACACTGAGTTCAGGGCAAGCTGGTGTCAGAGGACGGTGTGCCGGGGATGAAGTCAGGAAGATCTGAGTTCAAATCCTGTCTCTGACATTTACTGTCACTTAACCTCTGTTTGCCTCAGTTTCCTCATCTACAAAATGGGGGTAATAATAATAGAGCCTACCTCCCAGGACTGTCATGAGGATCAGGTGAGATAATAATTGTAAATTGTTTAGCACAGCCCCAGGCACACAGATGATGTAGAATGAGGGGGCCAGATTGACTTTAAAGGCCAGAGAAGTGTCTATTTTATTCTAGAGGCAAAGGAGAGCCACAGGAGTTTGCAGAGTAGGGGAGTTAAGTGGTCAGATCTGCACAATCATTTAGCATCAGTGTGAAGAACAGAAGGGCTAAGTATTGAAGAACGGACATCCGAGAGAGGCAGCTGCAACAGTCCAGGTAAAAATTGATAAAGGCCTTTGGTTGTGCCATTGTGAATAGAAAGCAAGAGAGCTAATAAAGATCTTCTGGAGATAGAAAGGACACAATTTGGCAACTGATCAGACATGGGAGGTTAGGGAGTTGAGGACAGCCAGAAATGCAGACCTGGGAGAATGGAAGGAAGGTGGTATGTACTGGAAAGATGGTGGTACTGATGGGGTTTAGGCCCTTGAATCTTCCCACTAGATGAGGCCATAAGCCTTTCATTATTGCTAGGCCCAAATCTCTGTTACCACTAACCTAGCCTAGCCCTCCATTGTCCAGCTACTGTTTCCCACCCTTGATCTTACCAAAATATCTATACCCAAACCAGCTACCCTTAACTAGCCTAGCCCTCCATTGTCCCTCATCTCCAGGTAACCTTAGCTATTTCCCACTCTTAATCCCATTCCAGATGTTGGACCTCAGTCTCAAGATCCTCCTTAGAATCCTCAAGCCCCTCCTCTAGACCACCCCTAGATCCCCCCAGTCTTTCTGTAAATAAGACCATCTTGCCTCCATGAAGGTGCTGCAATTTAATTTAGCTCAGACTCAATCTGTTCAGGCCCGCTTGTCTGATACAAGCATTACAAATACTTAGACTCCTTAAGAGTCTACCCATTATGGTGAATCTCTGGCTGAGAGAAGGCTTAGGTTGAATTCATTCGTTTGGCAGGACCTGATGTATTTTGGGCTCTGGAGCACCCCTAAAACCCAAACTTCAACAGTACCATCAGCAGAAACAGAGAAAGGTGCAAAAGAAGTGGATTTGAGGGCAAAGGGTGTTTAAGATAATGAGTTCTGTTTTGGACATAATGAGTTTCCTATATCTAAGGGTCACCTGGTTTGAAATGTTCAATAGGCAGCTATTGACTTTGGGTTAGAGTTCAGGAAAAACTATGGCTAGATACACAGATTTGGGACTTTTCTACACTGAGTTAACAATTAAACCCATGGGAACTCACAAGGTCACCAAATGATAGAATGAAGACAGAAGAGAGCCCAGAAGAGAGTCTGAAAAGGATGCCAGGCTCACTGCCTCTGCAGCTCTACCAGACAAAGAAAGACCTACGCTGCCCCCACTGTGGGACAGTCAGTCCTCCAGAAGGGTTGGAGGAGCTGAGGGTCAAGAAGTTGGGCACGGCCCTTGAAGGGGAGGCCTTGCAGCTTCGTCTGTCCATGTGATCAGACTGAGAAGAAATGGAAGAAGAGCCATATGGCCTCGTCTTCCCCAACACTCCTCAAACCACTTCAACCTCAAAAACACTTGCCACCTGCTCCCTCAGAACAATCCCAAGTGTTTTCCCCCAGGGGAACAGAGCCAGAGTTAACCTGGACCCCTGGGCCCAGTTCTGATGCAAAGTTTCCCTTTTCAATTCCTGTAACTAAAATGAATATGGAAAAGATAATTACCTTTAAAATATACTTAATACTCGGGCACGTTATCTCTATCTCCAGAAAAAGAATGCTATCTGATGGGATCTTCCCCATAAGCTTAATCAAATTGCTATCTTAAAACTCTCTGGAGTCCTGTGAAACAGTAATAGAAAATTGGCAGCAGAGGCTGGAAGCATTTTATATTTGTTTGGTTGGGGGGAACATGCATCCTATCTGACAACGAGCACTGGGAGACAAAGTCATTTCCAATCTGAAATGGATCTTTGCATGTGGGGGAGGGGGTGCAGGGAAAGGAGTATATTAGGTCTGACCCAAACCTATAGACTTTATGCTCCACATAACTTCTGCTCTTGAGAGAAAGAAATTCCAAAGCATTCAAACAAAAGCAACAACCAACACCCAAATCCTTTCCTTGCTTCCTCCCAGACCTACCTTTACCACATAGTCTTTCTGGGTTCTTCAAGTCAGAACTTAAGCTAGGTAGATGCTTCCTCCATTAATTAACTTTAAGTCTTAAATGTCATAGTCATCTCCAGCCTGCCTGATGCCAGAGAGGGCCCTGACTGTCCAAATTAATCCAGTCCACCATCTCTGCTGTTATTTGCCCAAATATTGTTCAAGAGGTAGGTGGCTGATGGGGAGGCATGAAGCATTTGAGGGGAGTGAATGAATGTGGAGACTGGGCATCCCTTCACCTCAAATAGAAGCCCACCTGGCATAGCCCTAGTAAAGAGTTGCCTGTTCCTCCCCAGCTGGCCCTGTTTATCTTGTTGACAGAATCCATAGTTAAGTGATAATGGGATGTGTCTCAAGTCTTAACTTTTTCTTTGGCACAGACACAGACAACTCACTTCTGACAACAATGTTTTTAAATGTCTACAATAAAATACATGGGATTACAAAGAAAATCAATTGTACTGAAATATAGTTATCAAAACATTTTTAACTAATTCCTGGACTGCAGGTTTAAGAACCTCTGGGAGATAATAGCCAGGAGAGGAGGGGGTAGCAACGCACATACAAACAAGCATAGTACTATACTTGTATGAAGACAAATGGAGATGAAAGAACCTTGACAATTCCAGAGACAAAAAAGACCACAGCGGTCATATATTCATTCCAACCTCCATCCAAAGAATAATCTCTACAGTGAGGAACTCACTCCACTGAGCTGGCATGAACCATCTCCCTGACAGAGGAAAAGTGGCCCCCTCTGAATCTAGGTAAAGGTTGGCCAAGTTCTTAAGGATCTCGGAGGAAGCCCATTCCATAACATCCCTGTTTACTGCTCTTTATCAGTGTCTCCAGAGCCTACAATTTCTCCTTGATATCATATCCATTTTACCCCCCTAGGAATTTACCTTTATTTCTTCCCTGTAAGTGATCAGCAGGAATGAGGGCAACTGGGCTCCATCCTCTTTTCCTCCCTTGCTCTAGAACTACGTGGCAGATATGGTACCGTGGCACCTTTGTACCACTGGGTTCCTAGGTTTCTTCTGGGACTATCCACCAAGCCAAAAGGGGGGACAGTGACCCAGGGGGCAGAAGACCTCTGTCTCTAAGGTCTACAAAAGAGAAGTACAGACCTGAAGTTGCAGGGGGAGGGTACTGATGCCTAAAATGAGAATACTCCAAGTGTCAGACTGATAGGGAGAGAAAAGGAGTGGAAATGCATGGAAATTTACATTCACTGGGAAATGGGGTGTTTCGGTTAATTATCCTGACTGGTTGAGAGCTCCTATATATTTCTATCCATGAAACAGTTTTCAAACAATCAAAAATATTATAAAATACAACATTAGAAGCATAATGGCAGGGGTGGCTAGGTGGCGCAGTGAACAGAGCAACAGCCCTGGAGTGAGGAGGACCTGAGTTCAAATGAGGCCTCAGACACTTGATCACACTTAGTAGCTGTGTGACCCTGGGCAAGTCATTTAATTTAACCCTGATTGCCCTGCCTTCCCCCTCAAAAAAAAAACAAACAAACCAGAAGCATGATGACAGAGGTCCATCATTTGATATAACTCAGGGGTATCAATTTTCATTATCTGTTTCTGGGACTGTAGGCTTTCATCTTAGCACAGTCAGAAGTCTCTTTCAGGGCAGTTCCAAACCAAGCAGACCTCTAAGTCTTCCTTCCCACCCCTTCTAGCTCCCCTTCATGTGCTATCTTCCTCCAATAACTGTCTGGTTTTTGTATCTGTATTCTCAGATACAGATGTATTTGTATTATGTATTTGTATCCCCAGAACTTTCCACAGTACCTGGAACATGCTATTATTGTTCAGTCATTTTAGTCATACCCAATTCTTTGTGACCTTATTTAGGGTTTTCTCAGCAAAGATAACAGAGTAGTTTGCCATTTCCTTCTCCAGCCCAATTTGGCAGATGAGGAAACTGAGGCAAACAGGGTTAAGTGACTTGCCCAGGGTCACACAGTTAATAAGTGTCTGAGGCAGTATTTGAACTCAGGTCTTCCTGACTCCAGGCCCATTGCTCCACTGCACCACCTAGCTTCCTGGCATATAGAAAGCACTTAATCAGTACTTTTTCATTCACAAATAAATGAATGAATGATACAGTCCTAGAGACTGTGCTGAATCGATGCCGGCTTATAGCATCTCCTGAAAGTTGCTTTTTAAAACAAATCCCTGATGTCAGCTTGTTTACTTATACTTTGTCTCTTTTCTTATAAGAACCTAGAATGTGCCAAAACAGGAGGAAACACTTTCAGAATTTTCCAGCTGTTTGAGCTTCAGAAAGGGAATTTAAGTGTTCTTCCTTCCACATCCATCTTCACATACTCATTCTATTCTGTCTCCATGGCATCCCCCAAGTACCTCCAACCATTCTTTCTCCCATCTGCAGAGCTTAGGACCCCTCTGTGGGTCTCAACAACCCAATTTAGACTCTAAGCTGAGGATCTGCACTGTTATGCATGAAATATTTAAGCTGCTTTTCTAAATATATATATTATTTAGCCTACAGTCTATAAAATATTTACATTGTTTGTCATCGTCCCCCCCCACCCCAAATGTGCATTATTTACAGTACAGTCCGGGAAATGTTAACCCCATGATTTTAGAGTTATTCACGACTTTCATTCCCCTGGACCACATGTCCATTGCACCCACAGAGAATGTGGCTGGTGATGATGGAGAAAAATCAGGCCCTTCATTCACCACTGAGTCTAAGTAAAGCAAAGAGAAAGAACCATAGAGAATAGGAGTTTGGCTTGAGGTGGCTCAGGAGGGCCAGGTATATGGTAAGGTAAGATATTTCACAGATTCAGAACTAAAAGCCACCTTAAAAGTCCACCTCCTCATTTTATATATGAAGAAACTGTGGTCTAGAAGGTTAAGTGACTGTCCAAAGGCTTGCAGATATTAAATATCAGAGCGGAGCCAGAGACCCCACCTCTGGAATGAATGTCCTTCTTCATCTTTGCCCCTAATATACTTTGCTTCCTTTAAGGCTCAACTTAACCATCCCTTCCCCACTGAAGCATTCTCTGATCTCAACTGTTCCTGTTCATTCTCTCCTCAAACTCCTATCTTCTTCTCTTATGTACATCTTCTACTACTCAGTAGAAATGAGAAATAGAACATCCCATTATTGCAGAATATAAGCATTTATATTAGATTTATAAATCAGTAAGTATTTATTAAGTGTTTACTATGTGCCAGATACTGGGAAGAGAAAGAAAAGGCAAAAAACAATCCCTCTCCTCAGGGATTTCACCTGCATAATATGGGAGACAATATGTGAATGACTGATTGCATCCTATATATGTATGTATGTGTGTATACACACATATATACACACACACGTGATATATATATATATCTGTAAAGAAGGAGAAAAAAGAGAGAAACAGAGAGAGGGAGACAGACAGAAACAGAGACACAGAGAGGAGGAGGAGGAGGGTAGAGAGAGAGAGATTGAAGGTGATCTTCAAGGCAGGATACACTAGCAGGCAGGGAAACTGGGCGAGGCCTCCTGGAGAAGATGGGATCTGATTTGAGTCTGAGGAAGCCCAGGAAACTCGGAATCAGAGGTGAAGAGGAAGAGCAGGTGAAGCATAGGGGACAGCCTGTGTAAAAGCAGAGAGATGTAACAGGCTTAGAGCAGGGAAGCCAGTGTGCCTGGGTTGCAGAGGCCATGGAGAGGAGGCAAGCCTACTAAGACCCGGGTGGCAGGAAGGGGCCAGGTTACCAAGTGCTGTAAATGCTAGAAGGGTTTATTTTTAATCCTAGAGGTCACAGCCTGGGAGCCACAGGTCTTTTTTTTTTTTAATTATTTAGTTTAGTTTCAGTTAACAAGATTCAATTCCATAGTTCCTTGATTTTCAAATTTCCTTTACTTCCCTCCCCCCTCCCCTCATGACAGCATATAGTACAGTATAGGGTCTGCAAATGCATTCATATTAAACATTATTCCAATTACAAAGGCATATTGTACTAGGTGGGATGAAAGATGATAAGGAAGAAGTAAAACCAAACAATGAGAAGAACAAGATCATTTAGTTTGCTTCCATCAGGATTCAGGCTCAGTGAGCCACAGGTCTTGATTGGAAAGAGGGGTTATAGGGTAAAATCTGCCCTTTAGAAAAATTACTTCGGCAGCTGAATCTCGATGGAATGAAGTGGGGAGGAGACCCTTGAGGCAGGGAGACCCACTAGATGGACACTGCAAGAGAGGTGCTCCTTGGTGAGGGGAGAAGAAAGAACAAAGAAGAAACATGTTCTAAAGGTGATAAGGAAGCAGCCTGAGAGCAGGGATTGCTTTAGTTTTGTCTCTACCCCCTGCAATTTGCAAAGCTCTTCTTATATAGTAAATGTTGGTTGATAAATGCTTGGTGAATAATTTGGTGAATTTGTTTGTTGAAGCTCCCCAGAACAACAAGCGAGATTTGGGCAGAATGAGGTGGCAAGGGTCATTATTGTGAGAGATGAAGATGTTTAGGATCTCCCACTCTCCCCCGAACTCCCAAGTCCTTCCCTAGCCTGGATTGTGGCCCTCCATATATGTCTAATTAAAATCTGGCTGGCTTACCATTTCCCCTTTCTCTGTCCTTGGTGGAGAAAGATTGCTTTAACCTCTCTGCAATGTCAAGTCACAACCCCAGGGCAGTTCTTGATTTGGTAAGCTCTTTATTGGACATTTGATCGCTCTGAAGGTTGTAAACTGAGTCATCTGTGTTTGTGAGAATTTATACTCTTCTCCACCCCCTCTCCTTTCCCTTATCCCCTTCCTTCCCCCCCACCCCCCACCCCACCCCGGCCAAGATCACAGGCCCAATGATTTAGCAATAGAAGGGACCCTTCTACTATAATCTAGCCTAACTCCTTTGATTTACAGATGAGGAAACAGAAGCCCAGAGAAGGTAAGAGACTTGCTTAAGGCCACCCAGGTAGTGAGTAGCAGGGTCAGAATTTGAACTCGGGTCTTTTGGTTCTAAATCTAGCATCCTCTCAAGTTTCATCTTAAAATGTTCAACTTTTTCTTTCAAACAAAAACAAAAAGAATTTAAATGACAGGCCTAGACTAGGTCATATGGTAAGTAGACCTCTGCAGTAGATCTGGCTCTGCCACTTTTGTGACCTTGGTTCAGTGACTTCATCCCCCTAGGCCTCAATTTCCTTATCTATAAAACAAAGGGTTTAAACAGGATGCCCTTTTAGGTCTTTTCAGACAATCACCTGGGAGACAGAAGAAGCAGGTAATATCAAGGATTTCCTTACCAATGTAGTATGTAAAAATCCTTCATTCAAAGAGTGAACAGCAGAGATGGGACTACCCAGCCTTCTGGACCTGGCTTCTTACCCCAAGGAGGCTGACTTCCTTGGTAATTCTCATTGCTGCTACAGAGGAACACGGTATCCTCTGGCCTTAGGAAGGCCTGGGGATACTTCATCAGCCCATGCCTCTCAAAGGGATTAAATCAGCTGCCTCTTTTCTTCGGGTTGTTGAACTGGGGACAGAGAGGGTGTGTGTGTCTGTGTGTGTCTGTGTCTGTGTGTGTCTGTGTCTGTGTGCACACATTTTTTTCCCTTCCCTTTCCGGTACCTCTACTTACCCCGGTACTGTTTTGAATCTCTAAAATAATGTGACAAGTTAATGATGGTACAATTATCTAAATGTTTAACAGACATGTTATCTAAGTGAGTCGGATTGAGATTCCATCCCGCTGACAATAAACATCAATGGCAGAGCAGAAAGCGATAGGCAAATTATAACAAACCCTGCAATTTCAACGCTATTAAATTTGGAGGAATAACAGCCTTGAGGCCTGTAAACTCTGAATAAAATAGGCCCTTGTGTTTGTCCAACTATTAAATCAAAATGCTACCAACATCCTAGAAAAAACAAGGCGATTTATGGCTTTTCAAGTTTCAGTTACACATTGGTTTTTATTAACTCCTTTCTTGTCATCAAGGCAGCAGTGGTAGGTGTTACTATGTGTGTGGAGGAGGGGGGAGGCAGGGAAAGTGAGAAGATGAGGAGGAAGATGGGGTAAAGAATGGGGTGGTGGGAATGGACCAGTAGCTGGGGACTAGAGAATCCCAGCTGAGGGGATGGGGGAATTGAAAAGAAAGGATAAAACCAGAGTCTGGATGGTAGTTGGGGATCGGGAAAAGGGGGAGACAAAGCAGATGGGGTAAGAGTTGTCAATTGAGATAAAGAAAAGAAGGAAGATGGGACAGCAGAGCCAGGAGACTGGGCAGTAGCTGAGAATGGCAATGAAGGGAATGGAGGTGAGATGGGGTCATGCTGGGAAATAAAGAGATGGACGAAAGACAGGTGCGGTGAGTTCAGGAAACAACAAATAAGGCGGTTTGATTAGAATGTAAAGTGGATGAAATGGAATAAAATGAACCAAGTCTGGAAAGGGAGGTTGGAGCCAGATCATGAAGGGTGTTCAATGCCATGCCAAAGTAGTTTATCTTAGAGGCAACAGGGAGCACCTGAAGATTTTTGAGGAAAGGAGTAGCCCAATCAGACAATTAATCAACAAGCATTTATAAAAAACCTACTGTATACCAGACAAAAAGAAATGAAAGGGTCCCTGCCTGCAAAGAATGTACATTCTATTAGGGGAAATAATATGTACAAGCATAAGAATATAAAAAACATATGCAAAGTACATATGTGGTGATGGTTGGGGATCTGGAAAAGACTCCTATAGAAGGTAACAGAAGTTGAGCTTTGAAGAAAGCTAAGGCTCCTAGGAAAGGTAGCTGGCACAAAGGATGGAGTAGCAGGCCAGGAGTCAGGAAGACATGAGTTCAAGTCCAGCCTCAGACACTTACTAACTGGACAAATCATTTAACCCTGTGTGACTCAGGTTCCTCATCTGTAAAAATGAACTGGAGAAGAAAATGGCAAACCACTCTGGTACCTTTGCCAAGAAAACACCAAAAAAGGGGTCACAAAGAATTGTGCACAACTGAAAATGACAAAGTTCCTAAGGGTTGTAGGTGAATGAATTGCGTGCAAGGGAGAGAGCATGTGCCAGGGCAAAGCAGTCAGATCTATATTAACCCAACAGCTGGGAAAAGTGAGAGGCTAGAATGAGGGAGACCAAATAAGATAGATGCTAGTGCAATAGTACGGAAGGTGGCATTCAGCATTAAGAGCCACAGAGAGGTCAAGGTAGATGAGTACTGAGAAAATAACCTCAGGTTTGGCACTTAAGAAAGCTCTGATGATGGTGGAGATCTAAGGGCAGTGGGAGAGTTGGAAGCCTACTCTACCCTTGGGAAGAGAGAGGGAGGAAAGGGTCTGGAAGTAACCAGTATTACCTGACTCTTTTTTTTTTTTACCCTATTCTATCTCTCCCTTTCTCCTTCTCCCAATATATTCTTCTCTCACCTCTTAGTTTTATTTATTAAATATCATCCCTTCATATTCAACTCATCTACCTGACTCTTTCTAGAAGTTTGGGCTGTGAAAGGGAGAAGAGATAAAGGCCTGATAGCCTGAAGGAATGGCTGGGTCAAATGAAGGCTTTTTAGGCTTGGGACCAAAATGAAATGAGGGATTGCATGATCAACGGAGGGGAAGAGGCTCACAGAAGAGATGAGAGGAGAGAAGATCCAGGGTTCTCTCCCCTAGAGATTACAGAAAGGAAGAGGGAAAGACAAAGTAGGTATATAAGTGAGTTTTAAGTAGAGGAGAAGGAGTTCACCATGGATGGCCTCTATTTTTTTTAGAAAACTAAAAGGTAAAGTCTTCTGTTGAGATAAAGGAGGTGTGATATGGCCTAGGCCAGGGGTGGGGAACCTGTGGCCTTCTAAGTCATTGCGTACAACCTTCTTATTGAGTCCAAGTTTTACAGAACAAATCCTTTTATTAAAGGGATTTGTTCTGTGAAGTTTGGATTTGGTCAAAGGGCTGCACTTGAGGACCTAGAGGGCCCATGTGGCCTTGCTTGAGGCCACAGGTTCTCCACCCTAGTCTAGAGTCTTGAGAAAACAAGGCTTTGAATAATAGCTGCTTCAAATCTTGTGACAGAACATAGACCATCAATCAGTGAAAAATAATTCTATGTATTCTAGGAATTCTAATTATTTTATGCATTACATATTCTAGGAGTTCTAATCCTAATTATTCTAGGAATTTTATGTAGAAATAAAGGCCCAAGTGAGAGTAATGAAAATTTATAGTGAGGCATTTATTTAATTATAAAGAAGGCAGGTGGGGGGAGTAACTCCACTGACTCCTTCATCCTGTTTCTTGCTCTAGGAGGTCCTACCCTCACGTCTCTTTCTTTGAGACCCCAGAAAGGATCAAGGAGGGTGGTGGTGACAGGAATAAGTACTTAACCTTCTTGTTCTGTGATGAACAGGAAATATCACTACCACGCCCATCCACACCCTCCACCTCTATCTACCTTTACCTGTTGGGTATCTACAAGAATGAAAGTGTCCATCAATCCCTACCCTCTGTGTTAGCAACTGTTTCAGAACACTATCTTCAGCTGCTTAAAGATAAGAGTCCTTAACACAGGACAGCTACTCTTCATGTAATCTCTCTAGGTCTCTGTGATTTACCTATGAAATGGAAAAGGCAGTGTAAAAATGGACTTTGAGTCAGGAATACCTGAAACTGAATAACATTTACAAAACCGATGTCACCCTGGGCAGCTCATCTGTAAAATGTAGAGGCTGGCCCTGAAAACCTTAAATGTCCCTTCCACCTCTACAGCTATGAATGACCCTTTGATCCTATCTCTAGGTGGGGGGGGGGGGCTGGACCCCAAACACCCCCAGGAACAAAAACCATGAATAAAGTAGGAGAAACCCAGGCTTTGCCTAGAGACTAAGCATAAATGTGCTAGAGTGACCCTCAGACATCTTAGTCAAAACCCCTCATTTTTACAGATAGTAAACTGAGACAGAAAAAAGTGAAATGACTTGCCCAAGGGAATGAGTAGCTGAGAGGATGCTAGATTCATTGCTTCAAACTTTAAAGAGATCTGGGAAATCACCAAATCTCATCTCATAGATGAGAAAAATGAGACCCAGCATGGTTTGGTTCAGAGCTTGCTCAGACTATGCAGTGGTAAAGCCAAGGCTAGACTCAAAAACAGTCACAGCTCAAAGGGACCTGAGAAGATGGCTCATTCTAGGCCACCCTTTATCATACAAATAAAACTATAGTCTGAAGAAGTCAGTGACTTGACCAAGGTCACAAAGCTGGTTAGTTGGCAAGTCAGGGCAGGGGCTACAACCCAGGTTTCCCAAGTTCCATCCCAGTGTTCTCCTCACTAAGCCTTAATGCCTAGATGCATCTGGGTATCCACTCTGAATTTCTTCTAAACTCATATAAGTCTGTGACAACAAACATTATTGGGTTTCTTTTACAGACAAGCCAACTGTGAAGTTTAATCCCCTTTCTCTCCCAAACCTCCCCACCTTCAAGTCAATTATGATCCCCTCCCAAGCACCCTCCACAAGGGGACAATGAGAGGTTTAGGATCTCTGAGATCAGACTAAAAAGTATGGAACCCAGAAATTTAGCCTTGGGAGGGAATGGGAGCAGGGGAGCTCCTAATGGAGCAGGTTGGGCTGACCCTCCCCAGTCCTCAACAAGCGGCCCCAACAGAGCTGCAAAACATGTGCTAGGAAAATAAAACTATATTAGGCTTCAAACATGCCTTTATAGTAACAGCATGAAATTAGGTCAGGAGTAAAGCTATGCTAGTGAATCGACTGTACAAATATCAGCACATGATTCTGTTTCCCAAGAGTCTATGACGTTTTGCAACATTTCTCCATCTCAAGCTTTCTCATGTTAAATTCCTTGGCACATCAAGAGAAATACTAGACAGATCACCTCTGATATTTATAAAAAGTCAAAGGCTATTATGTTTTAAATGGCCAGGTCACTCCAGCCTATGCAGAATTCATCTGTCTAGACTGCTGGTCTACCTGTTGCCCCTGTTTTCCTAGCCCTCTCCACTTTCCCACTCCATTACACCCTTTGGACAGAACCTCAAAGATACTTTACTTTTCTTGTACAATTTTAAGAAGGTTAAGCTATTTCCTTTCTCCCCATTCCTACCCCCTCTATGATCAGGCACCAGACGGCCAAGGCTAGGAAGATGAGCCAAAACAGTTGCTAAGTTTCCTATTGCTGTAGGACCCAGGCCAGCTCAGCTGAACACCCTGCAACCACTCTTCAGTGCCCAGTTCATCCTCCTCTGCAAGGCCTCTGAGAGCAGTAGGGCCTACAGGCAGCCCTCTGGGTGCACCAAGCACTGCCCTAGGGCTGATGATCCTCTTCTGAAAAACTCAGCCTCCTGCCTCCTTCCTTCCTTATCCCCCCTACCCAAGGAAGGAGGAAAAAAGCACAAGGACTTCATTTTTCTATCCTGAAGTTCACATCCAAAGACTTTTTCGGACGCTTTTTTCAAGCATCATTAACATGTCTAGAGTGTGAGGGGGCCCAAAACGTCAGGCAACCAGTAGGGAGGCTGTGGGTTAACACTTCACTCCTTCAGAGGAGAATGAATTGCACCACTGTGGTGTGCATGTGCTGGGGGTGGGGGAAGAGATGGGGCCATACCAGTATGCCCAGTCCACCCCTCGAATGCTTCCAGTCTCCATTAGGATGGAATAGGGGTGGCCCTTGGCCTCTGGTCTGCTGCTGCAAAGCAGAATAAACCATAATGCTGTCACCATTTCTGGACAAAGGTCTATCTAATATAAGGTAAATAAGAACCTTAATTTAGTTGAATGACTCCCTCTACAACACTGGAATTTGGAAACAGAAACAGCCTCTTCTCCAGTCTGGTTTTGTGATGAAGTACAAAGATGGAAGGGTAAGCCAGGAGAAAACTTCAATATTATCTCATTCTAGGCCAAGCCCTCTCATGTTACAGAAGAGGAAGGAAGCAGTTTGGGTCCCAGTAAGAGAGCTCTGATCCAAGAAACAGAACTCCAGGACTCTAGTTCCAGATATTTTTAATGACTTCCTAATAGAACGTGAACAAGCCAATTACTCTCTCTGGACCCAGTCTGCAAAATGGAGACTCAAACCAAGAAAACCAAGTCTAAGAAGAGTTCTGTTGGTTGCGTAATGAACTTCTTTCCCCCAGGAGCCTTTAAAAGCTGATTTGTTCTGATATGGGCAGGGAAGGAGAAGGAGGAATAGGAGGCAGGAGGATAAGTGAGCATATTAACTGTGCAGAAGTGTATGGTGGCTATCTGCATTTGCAGGTGAACCCCTAGACTACTCTAATCTGGGTTAGCCCTCTGTAATTTCTCATCACTCTGCATGCTCCTATGGACTAGGGCAGACCATGATCATGGCAGGTCTCAAGATCGTGGTTTGACCTGGGCACTCTTGGGCTCTAGTCTACCTCTGAATGGCCTGGACATACATCAGCCTCATAACTCTTCTTACCCCACCTCTACCTACAGAGCCTTTAGTCCTGGACTTAAATCCTTCCACATCACCTTAGTCTGGACTTCAACCACAAGATTAAGAGAAATGACATTTGTCAGAATACCAGTGTTGATTTTAGAACACTCACTCATCAATCAGTGAATAAGCATTCATTAAATGACTATAAAGTCAGGCACATACTAGGTTCTAGGGAAGCTAAAACAAAAATGGAAATAGTCCCTACCTTGAAAAACTTACTTCCCCTCCTCCACAAACAGGGAAAACGATACATGCACTCACAAGTAAATTAAAAATATTTACAAATTCATACAAATTTGGATAAAAGAAGAGGTACTGGTAGCTGAGATGGGGCAGGTTGGAGTGAGAATAGCAAAGGGTCTGGTTTCGCCTTCCTCTGAAAGCCTGGCACATAGTAGGTGCTTAATAAAAGTTGATTGCCTTTACTTAACTTGGGCTGAAAGTTGCTGCAGAAACCTCAGTCTCCTGTCCATGGTAGCAGGAATACAGGTAAGCTGAACACCCCCCCCCCCCACCTCCCAGCAGGAAACTATCAATTCCTCAGCTCACCAGGGTCCACTCTTGATGCTTAACTGGAAAGCCCATGCCTGATGCTTGAGGCACAGACACAAAACCTGATTAACTCCAATCCTGCTAAAACACCCATATTTTCTGTCTCCTGAGCTCAGATTGGCTCCAGAGGTTGGCAAGAGAACAGTTGCTCTCTGGGGTATCCTCAGACATTCTGGGCCCTGGGCTTTCAAACAAATAAACCAATGCTGTTCTGAGAGGTTTTTTCAAGGTTATCATTGATATTTGGAGTGCCCTGTTTTTTCTCGTTTTGCATTTCTTCATTCTGTCTCTGCCCTCCTACAGAGTGTATGTGACACCTCAATGCCCCCCACCCAAGGGCCTTATTTGGCCCATACCCACAAGAAGGCATGTTCAGAACATCTGCCTGGTGAGAGGGCAGAGTCTCCATAGGGACTGTGCTTTGAGAACCCCCTGCTCTAGACACCCCAGTAGCTGGAAAAAAGTAGCAGCTGGGCATTCCACTTGTGATTTATTCCCTTAAACTCCCAGAGAGTGGGGGTGAGCGGTAGGGTTTGCTCGCCAACTTGGTAGGGGAATGGGTCCCACTGAAAGTCTCTAACAATGATGCAATCCTTTAATGGGGCACTGGGGAGCCTGGGTTTCACCCTCTGACGCTAGGTCTGTGGGATCAGTATTACCATTTTTGTAAGTCCACATGGCAAGTATATCTTTTAAATCATCCAGTTCCTCCCCCACTCCCCACAATTGACAAGATATTCTAATGCAGGGTTAGATCCCTTAATCTGGAGTCTGTAACACCTCAAAAAAATAGCTTGACAATTGTATTTCAGTTTAATTTTTTCCTTTGTAATCATATGTATTTTATTTTTTGCAATTAAAAACCTCATTCTGAGAAGGGGTCCACAGGTTGTCCCAAATCGTCAAAAAGGCCCGTGACAGAACCCTGCTCTACACCAGGCCCTCTTCCAATACTGTCTATTCACTTGCTTCTATATGGGCTGATCTCATACAGACCAAGAGAAGGAGGAAGGAAAGGAAGAGAAGAAAGCAGGGAGACAGGAAAGAAGGAGGTGAGGTGGCTAGGTGGCACAGTGAATAGAGCACTGGCCCTGGAGTCAGGAGGACCTGAGTTCAAATCTGGCCTCAGACACTTAACACAAGAACTAGCCATGTGACCTTGGGCAAGTCACTTAACCCCAACTGCCCTTCAAAAAGGGGGGGAGAGGCATTTATTGAGTGCCTTCTATGTTGTAGGCACTGTACTAAATGGCTTATTAAAAAAAAAAAAACAAATATTATCTCATTTGATCCTCACAACAACCCTGGGAGTTAGATATTATTATCCCCATTTTATAGTTGAGGAAAACTGAGGCAGAGGTTAAGTAACTTGCCTAAGGTCACACAGCTAGTAAGTATCTGGGGCTGAATTTGAACCTAGGTCTTCCTGACTCCAGGCCCAGCGGTCCACCTAAATGCATCCAGATAGAAGAGTAGGGATTGCTTCTCCTATCTGGAAAGAGCTCCAGGAAAAAAATATCCCATGCACAGCTTCTAAAAATAGCCTACTTTCATATACCAAGATTGTCCCCTCATCTAGGGGACTCACCTCAAAACCAACAGCTGGGCGGTCTGTTCTGTTTCTCTAAGCCAAAAATGGTAGCCAAAGGGATCTTACAGACCCCTCCAAAGGTCTTCCAAAATACAACAGCTCCCTCCTTCCTCCCCATGGTCAGGCTGAGTACTATCACCCCTCCCCCATCAACCGTCAGGGTGTCTCCCCTGTCCTCTAATTAATGCCACCCGATCTGCTCTGTTGTCCAGGGGCCTGAATCTCTTGCCTGGGTCCCAAATGGCAACGTACAGTGGTTCGAACAACATTATGATTTGTAAAACCTACTCCTAATTAGTTTGACTTTGAATAAAGGGGGTAATTATTTTAAAATTTATTAACTGCTGCCTGGCCAGAGAAGTTTCCAGATCAAATGACACAGGGAAGCTATTTCTGTTCAGTGATGCAGCAATTTATATTACTGATCGGTCATTAAAACCTCTGGCACACAACCAGTTATGTTTCCTGAGCCAAGATAGTGTCCATGTGTCAAATTTCAAGCTCAGAGTATAAATTAAGCCATTAATGGTATTTATCAGTTTATCAGGACTAAAAGAACTACTTACTAATTTAGGACACTCCTGATATAGAACACAAGGATTGTGCTGGGAAAGGGGGGGCGGGGAGGAAAGGGGTGTGCATGGCTTTTTTTTTTCCTTCTCAGTTTTATTTTACCGAACAGTGCAAAAAATATTCTGATGTGTAAATGAAGTACATGCTTCTGAGGGAGCTACATAGCTGTTAATTCCTCGCCACTCTGCAACACAAACATTTGGGAAGCGGGAATGTTTCGCAATATGTATTTGTCATAATAGAAAAGGTGTAAAATGATCTCTGTTTATCTCCTCAAAGTCTTTGCTGTACCAAAACAGAAAACCCGAGTGCAGCAACAAAACCCAAACGCGGCCCAACAATAAACAGGCTCTGAGATTGCCAGCCTGCCGCCCGGGGCCTGGCCTGGCTCATCAGAGCTGGTGAGAATTCGGGGGCCGGCTGGGGGAGGGGGGGGCAGGGAGACAGGCAGAGAGGGGAGATTCTGAAGTCCGTTAGCCTGGCTACACCAAAACCGAGACACTTGTCACTGTTACATGTCTCAGTCTCAACAAGGCATGTAATAACCAATAATGACTCATCCCAGGTACAGGTGCTTGTCAGGTCTGCTAACTAAGAATGAAGATAGCTAACATGTCTAGGGCACTTGTTATGTGCCAGGCATATTTTAAACAAATTTTAAACAAAAATTATCTAATTTGATCCTCACAATAACCCTAGGAGGTAGGTAGTGTTATCCCTATTTTACAGATGAGGAGCCTGAGGCAAACAGTGGTTACATGACCTGCCCAGCTAGGGTCGCACAGCTAGTGTCTGAGGTCAAATTTAACCTCTGTTCTTCCTGATTCCTGGCCCGATGCTCTATCCATATCCCCTCCTAGTCCCTAACCTACCTAATCTGGCAGCACTGTCCATAGGCATAGGGCTCTCAGCATTTGCCTAGATTTTTCAAAGAAATAAAACCCTCACAGAGGAGAAACACTTAAAAAAGGATAAGGATTTATTAGTTACCTGGGATACACATGGCACATAGCAGATGTTTTAGACGGGCTCATCTGATGGGTGCTCACAAAAGAATTTTTCCTGGGGGGGTTGGGGTGGAAAAAATTAACCTTTAAGATCGCCATCTTCTATGACCACCTCAGTAGGCTCTGCTAGTTATTCCAGGTCACTCAGAAGCCAATGTCCTCCTGAGGACCCAAGAGATCATCAAACCCAGTCCCCCAGTCTGATAAAACTGAGATTCAAATGAGTGACATGATTTGTCAAAAACCCTGAGACTAGGAATCAGACGTGACTCCAATACCTAGGCTCCAACACAAAGTGTCAAACTCAGGACCTTTCTGACACCGAAAACTACAAAGTATCTTGCACTATGTTGTAATTTATTTCATTGTTGTTCAGATGCTGGAGTGGTTTGCCATTTCCTTCTCCAGCTCATTTTACAGTAGAGGAAACTGAGGCAAACAGGGTTCAGTGCCCTGCCCAGGATCACACAGTTAGTAAGTGTTTGAGGCTGGATTTTAATTCTAACTTAATTAATGTAAATAATATAATATCACTATATTATATAAATTATATTGCACATAATTAATATAATAATTTAAATAGTAATCTAATTAATTTGACTCCAGGTTGGACACTCTATCCACTGGGCCATATAGCTACTCCCATTTATTCTGTTAAACATTTCCAAACTGTATTTTAATCTGATTCGGGGTGTGTCTTCAGGAGTTCTGCCAGCACCTCTGTTCTAATATACCATTTATTCATTTAAGTGCCTATGACATATAAGGTACTGTGCCTGGTGCTAGCAAGGGAAATAAAGACAAAACCAAACAGTCCTTACCTTCAAGGAGTTTACAGTCTACTGGGAAAATACATATATACACACAGAGAGAAAAATATAATATAAAGTAATATAAGGAGAGAGAGAACCAGGGGCTGCTGGTAAACATTTAACAAGCAGCTCTCTGGGGCGGGGGGGGGGGATGCCCCTCCTCTGTATTATACACTTTTAAGTTTAATCTGTATTATTAACATTTTCTCCATCACTTTCTTAAGTCTAGATAATCAACAAATAAAGCCTTGATTTGTAGCATATGCTGATTTCCAAAGTGTAAATGCTCACACTGAAAATTTAACAATCTGCTCTCGAGCTGGTTCAGATGGCTCCAACATATGCCTGGAGAGAACACTGACAATTGTTGGGGAGGGAGGTCAAAGAAGGTGTCCTGGAAAAGAAAGGAATTGAGCTAAGCCTGGAAGGAAGCTAACAACCCTAGAAGACAGTGTACATATCCCAGGCACGGGAAACATCCTGTGGAGAGGTACGAAGGTCAAAGATAGACCCCTGCATTTTGAGGAAAGCTGGCAGTCTGGTCTGTCTGGAGAACAGGATACAATAGGGCTGGAAAAGCAGGCAAGAACTGATTACAAAGGGCCTGCAATGCTGATCTGAGAAGGTTGCATTTTATCTTAAGAGGGCCCTGAACACATGCTCACTGGTGTTAGGTAGGGCAAGACCTGCGCCTCCCAAAGATGATCCTGGCAGATGAGTGGATCAACAAATCAATCAACAAACAATCAACAAATATTTACCAAGTGCCTGCTATGTTCTAGGCACTGTGCTAAGTGCTGAGAAACAAATAAAAAGAACAAAAACAATCACCACTCTAAAGAAGACTGGAGAGGGGAAAACCTGAAAGCAGGAAGACCAACCTGGGGGCTATTAAAATCATTTAGACCAGAGGCATCAAACACATGGCCTGTAGATTGTATCCCAAATGGGTCCGATCCAGATTAAATTATAATTGGCAAATGTTTTATTTAGCAAAATAAAAATGGAATAAAACAAATAATATTAGATTTTAAAACTAAGTCAATATGCCACCCATGGAAATCCTTATGTATGGATTGGTGGCCTTATTTCTATTTGAGTTCAGCAGAGGACTGCTTTACAAGCCTTATAAATTTTTAAGTCATTTCAGTTGTGTCGAATTCTTTTTAACCCCATTTGGGGTTTTCTTAGCCAAAGACACTGGAGTGGTTTGCCATTTCCTTCTCCAGTTCTTTTTACAGATGAGGAAGCTGATGGATGCAAATGGGGTTAAGTGACTTGCCCAGGGTCACACAACTTCTGAGGCTGGATCTGAACTCCAGTCTTCCTGACTTTAAAGGCCCAGTGTTCTACCCATGGAAGAACTGAACTGTCCCTATAAATTTTCTAAAATCCAGGTATTACTGATACCTGTATCCCTCAGTCTATGGCTACATAGTCACAAAATGGCCTAACTGTCCTCCTCCCTCCCTACCCTGAGTCTTAAACAATAATGCCAGAAGAGCAGCTGATGCCAACAAGTTTTATAATTAGAAAATGATTTACAGACACCGCTGTGAGGTGAGTAACCCAAGTGTTATCCCCATTTTCTAGATGAGAAAACAGAGGTCAAATAACTTGACTAAGGTTATATCGTCTATAAATGACAAAACCAGGACTTTAGCTCAGGTATGCTAATTTTCAAATCTATCACTCTTTCTAATGTATCACACATCTTCTCACAGATAGCCCACCCTCTTCGAGCTTCATACTTCCTTTCGAATGAACCAAATTAAGCCCACTTGGTGAAATGGGGCTCATGGTTTAGAAGACTGGTTTCCCTATGGGAAGGGCATGGTTTTTTTTTTCACTTGTATGTACTGCCTAATGATGGAAACAGTGACCCGGCTGCCTGGAGACCCAGCAGGGAGGCCTGGTGTTAATGACCTTGGCCAATCAGCTTCTTCCTCCTGTGCAGCCTCAGCTCCCTCTCCTAGAGAGCGGTGCCTGTGCTGGGAATGCAGCCTGGCTATGAAAGCTCTCTCCTCCCAAATAGCAGACAATAAGGCACTTAAGGCCTGTGGGAGGCACTAGACAAAAAAACTGGGTAGCGCTAGGGCAAGGGGTCATTTTCTCCCTTTTGATTCAAAAGCCCTCTTGCTTACCACATAGAGTAAGAACTATTTTATCCCACTGCCTAGCGCACAGTAGGCCTTATATAAATGCTTCTTGAATGATCAATTTTGGGCTTTGATCCATTTCATCCATTCCCAAGACTTGCCCTACAATATTGTGTATAGTCTTAGGATTCAAAGGTTTAGATAAAGTCAGATTTACTTGCCTAGCTCTGTGATTTCTTATCTTTGTAACCACAGGCAACTCATTTAACCACTTTGAAACTCAGTGTCCTCATCTGTAAGGTGAAGAGATTGGACTAGCCGATCTCTAAGGCCTTTTCTAGTTCTAAATCAATGATCTCTATAATCTCTACCTTTCTGAAGTCTCTGCCATAAAAAAATACCTCCTGTGTGCTTCCAGAGGTCTCTGGTGGCCCTGTCAGAACCAGAACCCTAGGCTGGACCGAACATGGGGCCTGAACTGGCATGGCTGTCAAAAAGCAAGTCAAGGATCTTCCCAAGATGCCAATGAGCAGACTGAGGCAAAGTCAAGGTCAAAAGCAGGGAAAGACAAAAGACACTCATCCCCTACTCTCTGAAGTCACACTTGTTCAACTGGATGCCATTAAGATCAATTGGTCCCATCCCTGTGGAAATGTGGAGATGTCAACTCACCTGTGTGTGTTTGTCTGTGTGTCTCCAGCGCATCCTCCTTGGAGAACTGGGCACCACACTGATCGCAGACGAAGGCTTTGGCACCGGCTGCAAAGAAAGGGAAAGTGAATTACAGCAACAGCCACAAACCATTGGGAACTCCAGTGCCCTGGGCTAGGGTCAGAAAGGAGGCATACAGAATGGGAAGGAACTGAAAGAACTAAGGAACCAATCTCTCCCTCAAATTCTCATGGTGCCACATTCTTAATTCTCATGTCTTTATAACAAAGAATTGCAGTTGTTTTGTTTAAATCACTGGTACAGTAGACAGAACTCGACCCCAACTCAGAAAAACCTGGATTCAAATTCAGCCTCAGTCATATACTAGCTAAGTGACCCTGAGTAAGTCATCTGATGGCCCGTCTGCCTTAGTTTTCTCATTTGTAAAATGGGGATAAACATAGCACCTGCCTCAAAGGGTTGTTGTGAGGATAAAGTGAGATAATATTTATTAAGTGTATTATAAACTTTCAAGTACTATATAAATGTTAATTATCATCATCATCACTATTATCTAACCATTGAAGGTCAGAGCTGAAAAAAAATTCAAGTATCATTTAGTCCAACCCCTTCATTTTGTAGAGGAGGAAATTGGGGACCAGTGAAATTAAGTGACTTGCTGAAAAAGCCAGAGAGTCAGGCAGGGGCAAAGTAGAGAAGTGAAGTCAGGTTTTATAACTTAGTTCAGTGTTGTTACCTTAATACCTGAGTGTGTTCTCATCAAGGCCTTACTAAAATCTTTCAGCAATCTTTCTAAAGATTATTAAGGATCTAAAATTGTTCTAAATCGTCAGTACAGTAAAATAATAAGCACTTAACATTTATTTATCAAAAGAATGAGTGAGTGCATGAACATAGATCACCAGGACCGGCTGTCCACTCCCCCTAATGTTTTCACGTCTTAATAAGGACTGGCTATCCACCTAAGTCTAAAATGCTTATTTATCTGGCCTCTCCTTTGTCTAGGAGGGATTTGGGGACCTATCTGCATCTTAACCTTTCACCCAGAATAAGAAAACACGTGCCCAGATGGGTAGCCATGAAAGAAGTAGGGCTTCAAGGCCCTTCAGTGGGCATATGGGGGCAAGGGACAGCAAAGAGGAAATAGCTCACATTCACTGCCCTCCAACCCAAATATGCTCAGATTTTAACTTCTAGGGAACCAGGAACGACTGCCAGGAGAATGCCGGGTAACAATGTTATCACATAAACACAAGAAGCATGGTTAACTATCTTCAAGTCTGTAACAGGCAACCATATATGCCATCTGTCAAAACCTGGTGTTTTTCCCTGCAAATGTCTCCCAGATTCATTCCCTTCTTTTCTATATCTATGGCCCTACACTGGTTCCTGGGCTCTTACCACTTCCTGTCTAAGTTACTCCAGCTGCCTCCTAGGAGGCCTCCCTGCCTCCAGTCTCTGCTTCTTCTTTAAGATCCTAGAGAATGAATTGCCCGATGAATGTTCCATAAATAATGCTTTTTTTCATGTCCCTTCCATGCTCAGGAGGTCCAAAATCTTCTGGCTGACTTTCAAGTTCTTCCATAATCTAGTCCCACCTAGCTGCCCAATTTCAGTTTACCATATTCCTCAACAGATCCCTCAACTCAAGACAGGTCTGGTCTTAGAGAAACATGGACTTTTTAGAACCAGAAGGGTTGTGAGTGATCACATAGTTCAACTCACTGCTGAATATGAATCTTTTCTACAAAATTCCTGGAAAGTGGTCATGTAACTTTTGGAAAACTAGCTATTCAGAAGGTTTTTGTCCTATCAAAACCTAAATCTATCTTTCAAGGCAGTTTCTTCCTACTCTTCTTTACTTCTGATCTCATACAAAAGAAGACCAATTTCAATCTCTCCACCACAGTACAGGCTTTCAAACACCTGAAGATCACCAACATATTCCCCTCTTTGGTCTTCTTTTCTAGGCTTAATAGATAGCATCATAGAATTAAAGATTTCCTATTCCGGAAGGGACCTTAGATGTCACTGAGTCCAGCCCCTGAGTCTCATTTTACAGATGAGGAAACTGAGGCCCAGAGATGTTAGGTAAGTTCCTAAGATTGCATGCTAAATAATTAATTCCCAAAACCTTTATTATCTCCTGAGGAGAAGAGAAATATACTAGGTGTTTTGGGAAAGTCAAAGATATCTTCTCTCAAGGTAAAGACAGAACAAAAGGCTGGCGAACTAGATAGCCTCTTAATATACAACAAGAAACTATATAAATGAACCTGTTTTTGAAGACAGAAAATTGCATTCTTCATGGTGCACAGGTATTCATTTTGAGATCAGCCACACTGTATGTGAAGGTGTAGGCTATGATGGCTAGCATGCCATGAAGAAGCAATTTTCAAATGCAGGGACATATAATTTTCAAAGCTTACTCAATACATAGACTTTTCCTCAAGGACCATGCAAACTAATGGTGAAGAGAAGATATGTTCCCATACTGAACATGATACCAAGATACCAATGAGACGATATTCATAGGAGAGAGACTACCTTCTGGCTGGGGTGGGAGAACAAGAATAATTTCAATAAGGAAACATTAAGGGGAATTCCAGACACAGGGAAGAAATAAAGGTGGTGAGGTGGATGGGGCGCACCTGAAGAATAAGCCAGTTTGGCTGAAGCATAGACTGGGTAAGGGTGAATGATGTGAGATAAGGCTAGAACCCTAGTTGGAGCTGGACTCTGCTTAAATGCCAGGATTAGGATTCTGAACTTAACAGGTCTTTCTTTTCTAATGGTCTTCCCACCATAGTATGCTGTCTCTCCTTACTCCCCACCCTTCCAGCATGCTCATTATTGATAGCTTGTTTTGGGGCCCCTTGTATTGCTCTAACTCTAATGCCAGGTCTGCTGATCTACATCACAGACACCTTCCAAAGCCCAATCAATCCCACCTCTTTCATAAATCCTCCAGTCCATCATTAGCTCTCCTTTGATCACCTATTATGTTCTTCTTCAGTAGTATAGAGTTCAACACTTAAATGTTCTCGATGTTTCAACAGAGCATTAATAAGCTATTACTATGTGCCAAGAACTGTGCTAAGCACTGAGAATACAAATATAAGCATACAAGACATACCTGCCCTCAAGGAAGGCGGGGAGGCACACGAGGTTGCATGGAAAGATCATGAAGGCCCACAACCACCACCCCAACCCACAAAAAAACAACAAAACCACACAAAAACACCCACAAAACCAACAACCACCCAACACAACACACACAAACAAAAACCACCAACCCAAAAACCCCAACCCCAAAAAAAAAAAAACACACACACACACACCAACACAAACAACAAAAAAAAAAAACCATATTATTATTATTATTGCTTTTTGGAGGGCAAGTGGGTTAAAGTGACTTGCCCAAGGTCATGTGGCTAGTTTTTTGTCAAGTGTTTGAGGCTGGATTTGAACTCAGGTCCTCCTGATTCCAGGGCCAATGCTCTATTCACTATGCCACCTAGCTACCCCTTATTATTTTTTAAAGGGTTTTATTTCAACCTTGTTGTTTGGTTGTTTTTCATTTGTATCCAATTCTTCACGACTCCATTAGGGGTTTTCTTGGCAAAGATGGAGTGGTTTGCCATTTTCTTCTCCATCAAGTTCTGTATATTCCAATTTTATAATGTCTGTACAGCACTTTGACCTCCTACCTTCTCCACTGCCACTACTTTAACGTAGCCCCTCATTGATATCTACACTGCAAAAACCTCCTAACAAAGTCTGTCCACTTCCAGTCTCTGCCCATTCCTATCAATCACATGGCCAACAGATTCACAGAACCAATGAAGTCACTACCCTGCTTAATAATCAATCATCTATCCAAACCAAACGGATCACTGTCTCCCATGCACTCCCTGCATTTTCCCATCCCTGGACCTTTGTCCAAGGCCATGCCCTGTAGTTGGAATGATCTTCCTCTACCTCTTTATCTGCTAAATTTTCCTCAATCCTTTAAAACCCAACCCAAATGTCACCTCCCTCATGAAACTGCTCTTGATCTCCCTCCTTCTGTCAATAACAACCATATCCCCCAGTTCTCACAAAGTATTTCGTTTTGTAACCCTCTAATTCAATATCAATTCAATTCAATAATATCCTTTCTAGGTCCAAATTCTATAATTTACCATATGTTATCACTTATGGTAGAAGTATCTAGACCTCATTCCCCTACTATATTGAATCTTTCTAGCACAGGGCTGTGCAAACAGCAAATGCTTAATCAATGTTAGCTGAATTGCTGTGATCAACAAACAAATTAAGTACTTGCAACAGAAAAGGCACTGGAGCAATAAAGATCATGATAATAGTATTACTAATAGCTAATATTTATGTGGGAAGCTAGGTAGCACAGTAGAAAGAGTTCTGAGACTGAAGTCAGGGAAACTAATCTTC
Source organism: Gymnobelideus leadbeateri (assembly GCA_011680675.1). Taxonomy (NCBI): domain Eukaryota; kingdom Metazoa; phylum Chordata; class Mammalia; order Diprotodontia; family Petauridae; genus Gymnobelideus; species Gymnobelideus leadbeateri. The sequence continues at coordinate 616,981 of WOXC01010095.1, read as the reverse complement.
CTAAATTCAAATCTGGCCCCAGATACTTACTAGCCAGCCCTGTGATCCTGGGCAAGTCACTTACCCCTGTTTGCCTCAGTTTCCTCCTCTATAAAATGAGCTGAAGAAGGAAATGGCAAACCACTCCAAAAATCTTTGCCAAAAAAAAAAAAAACCCAACCCAAAACAAACCCAAATGGGGTCACAAACAGTCAGGTATTATTACTGGAGACTGAACAACAATAACAAATATTTATGTAGTGGTTTAAGGTCTGCAAAGAAGAGGATGAACTCTACACAAGTAACTTTAAGTTACATAATTGTTAGGTGAACAGAAGAAGTTAGAGTATTCAGAGAGATTCATAGAAAGAAAAATACTCCTAGTTAGGAGACCAAGGAAGGTGTTGTGAAGGAGGCAACACCTAACCTGGACACTGACATAGGAAAATGATGTCAACTGGTAGAAAAGATGAAAGGCAGAAGCCATTCTTGGCATGGATTATGGCGTGTATAAAAGTACAGAGACCTGAGGAGGGACGAGATTAAATTCAATTCAGCAAATACCATTTAAGTACCCTTGGAATACAAAGATAAAAACAACAATCCCTGTCCTCAAAATGCTTACAATCTAACAAAGGACTGAAGACATATACAGCAATAAATATAATACAAGACAGAACATGGTTAAGTGCAAAGGAGAGGTCCATAGTGATATAAGATTGGAGATAATAGAATATAAGTCCCTTGAAGGTAGGGGCTATATCATCTCCCATAGCAGCCACCACAATAATGGACCCATATCAAGTACTCAATAAAAGCTTATTGAACTGAATAGAAACTAGTTTCAACTACAACAATGAGGGGTTTAGGTCAAATAAAGGAAAGAGTTCCAAATGTAAAAGGTCTTCAAAGACACTCAGCTGGTCATCCCAGAAAACCTGGACATCTCCTTTTTTGAACTTTAAAAATAAGGAAGATTCTGATGTTTCTGGTGGTGGTTTAGGTTCATTTCTGCTTGGGGCAAGGAGATAAACCCAGTGACCTCCTAGAGTCATATATGCAAAGCTATATGTAAGTTGCTATATGTAGGGTATTGGGGAATGAAGATAACAATAATTATCAAAATTCCTTCTGACTCTAGAGGTTCAGAGCTTGCTGCGGAAAGCTCTTGTATCAACAACCAGAAAAAAGCCAAGAAACCTCCCACAGAATGGGAAATGCCAAAGCAGTTCGAATTCATACTTATGTACAGAACCAGGCCAGGGCTATTTTTCATCAGTTTACAATAGAAATCCCAAAGTGGCCCAATAAGTGGGGCTGCGTAGCACAGAAAAAAATCAGGGCTGGCCTTTGAGAGAAGCTGGATGAAATGATAGGTGTACTACAGAAAGAAGGTCTCCCCAGTCTCATCAGCTGTCAATGACTTTCAACAGATTGGGAACAGAGTGGATTTTAACCATACCCCTTTCTTTGGTTCTCAGAATTCTCACCATGCCCTTTAGAAAGATGGCAGGGTGGGAAGGAGGGTGGCAGAGAAGCTGAGGAGTGGGCCACCTGATCAGTTAACATCTATTACAATTCATGCCCTAAAACCGAATGACCGGAACTAGTATAACAGGATGCACCACAGAGATGTAGAAGGGCAAGGATAAGGGAGCGAGTTCTTACAAAATATCCACCACTGTAGACTGTAGGAGCTTCTTGCTGAAATGCCAAAGGGAGAGAGAGAATGAGAAAGGAAGGAAATAAAGGCCAGGATGTACACTCCTAGACAAGCTGGATGGTGATAAAAATAGATGAGCACAGATATACTCTTAGAGAGGTTGTGGGCCCAACCTGCACCTGACTGCATTCCGTTGACTTGAAAGTTCTCCCTACTGCCACACCCAACTTGATTCAGACAAGAAATATGGATGGGTGTGTGAAGGTGTTGCCTGCCTACTCAATGTTTCTGAGACCCTTTGGCCACAGCATGGATGCCACAGATCTCAGCTGGTCCCCCCCATTCACTGGGTCTCTACATTTCTTCTCCTCCCTACCCACCCCCAAATGGAGACTCCAGCAGGAGTGGAGGGGGGGAGGAAGGGGAGTGATGGTTTCCTCTCTCCCAGTGCAGGGTCAGCCAAAAAGCAAGAGGGGGTGATCAGAAACAAAAGGAGCCAAAAAGCCAGAATTGGAGTTCCATCCTCTCTCAGAAAGGATGTATTCGCCTTTAAATTGTCTTCTTAACGGCTGGCTCAGAGGCAGAAATATTTGGCAGCCCTGAAATTAAAAGTGATAAATTTTCTCGCCAAGCTTTGATCGATAATAGAGGTCTCATCTGTTAATCAATAAGACAGTCTCTGCCTGTTTACTGTGCATATGTTGTTCACTGCTGCCTTCAGTATGATGTCAGGTTTGCATTCAAAACAACTCAAGTGTGTATAAACCACATGGCCATTCCCAAAATGCATTACGGTGACATCATTCAGCTGCTAATACATTTATAAAACATCAATGGGGAAAGGAGGGAGGGAGGGAAAGAGGGAGGTCCTGACAGCTGAACAGAATTGTACATATGGACATGGAGGTGGCTTCCCACCTCCCCCCCACCCCAACCCCACCCCTTGCAGGGCTCTCATACTCCCGCCCTGGGGCAGGCAGAGATCCAAGGACATAGCTCAGGGGTAGCTATGTCTATGTCCTTCCCATCCCACCAAGGGACATAAGCAAAATGCTGGGGAGGGGCAGAGGAAATTCTCTTCAGCTATCATTCCCCAACTGTACCTTCAATCACAAACCTGCCCTTCTCAGCCCTTAGGCCACAAGAGGTCTGTTTTTCCTGTGGTCATAGCAGGGAGGGGTTGAATGAACAGGAAGAGGGACTTGTATCAAAGTCTCTAAAAGACAGGAAGGTTCCAACCTAGGTATTGTAGCAAAGGAAGTAATATTTGTGAAAGCACTTTAGTATGATGTCTGATAAAGTGCAGGTGCTTAATAAACGCTTATTTCCTTCCCAAAGGGTGTGGGCGCTGTGTGCCGGTGGAGGCAGGGAGTTCTTCTATATTATCACCCCTTTCTAAATCATACCTCTCCTCTTCCTCTCAGAGTGGGCTGGATTTGCCTTTTTCTCCAGAGCGGTTTCTTTTTCCTTCTCAGAGATCTCCTCCCTACCAAGGCACTAAATTTTGTCTGTGGAAAAGGCTATTTCCATTTGTCTTCGGGAACACTCTTGCCAGCATTTGTCAATCCCAATATAATAAAACTAGTGGGCCTGTGGATGTCACAGTCAGACTAGCAATACCTGGCCAGTTCTATCAGATAATGGGACAGGTACCTACTAGAAACCATCGTTAGAAATTGGGAGAAAGAAAATTATCACCTTATCTGAGCAGAAATGCCTATTGTTTGGAGAGCTATGCATAACTGCTGGATGTGAATCAGGGGGAACCTCAACCTTTTCTAGGAGACCTCCCAGGAAAGGACACCATTATCAGGCAGCCCACTGCACTTTGAGAGACCTCCAATTATTAGTTATTGAACATTCAGCAATTTCTTATTCTTCCTCCATCTACCTTCTGGGGCCAAAAGGAACAAGCTAAATTCCTCTTCCAAATAAGAGCCCTTCAAATCTTTGAAGACAGTCATGAGGTGCTCATTAAACATTCCCTAGTATTTCAGATGATCTTCATATGGCAGTCTTGAGGCTTCATCACCCAGGCTGACCTGTTCTGGATGCTCTACAGATTATCAATGCCCCTCAAGAAACAAAAGAAGATGAAACTGCTGTCTAGCAACACCTCACCCATACTGTACACAAGTCATTCTTGGACTAGGATCCTTCCTGCAGATTTTGAAGGAGAGGAAAGGAAAAACATTTATCTTTCCAGAACAGTTTAAATAGGGAAGAGTCAAGATTTATCCAAGTCTATTTCAGTCTCTAGATTCTATCCCATAGAATTTCAGAGTTAGAAGGGACCTTGTAAGTGGCATGAATGCCATCAGTCTACAACATCCATCCTACCTGAAGACCTCCAGTGATGGTGAAGTCATTATCAACAACAAGCCAACCACCACCACCACCACCACCACCATAGTAATAAGACAAAGCTCCCGAATCAGCCTATTGTACTATTGGACCCCTTTAATTTTAAATAAAAACTTCCTAATTCTGAATTTAAATCTGCCTGTCCATAATTGGCATTCATTACTCTTAGGTTTTCCTTCCGGGTCAAGTAGAACAAACCCAATCCCAATTTATCATAAAAACCCTGACTGTTATCATGCCCCACTATATGTATACATATACATATATGCATATACATGTGTAAGAAAGATATATTTTGCCAGGTTAAATATTGCCATTTCCTTATACAAAGACCGAAGAAAAGGAAACCAGGATGTTTAACCTATGTGAAATAACTATTCAAGTTATACCCTCTTTTAAGCAAATCATACAGCCAAAAAAGTTAATTTCCTCGCATCAAGCAAGGGGTAGGATTTATCTTACTTACAAAGTCCAGTGAACCTACCTAGCTGTTATACAAAGTGAAGTACACAAGCAAACCCCTTTCTACACCTCCCCCAACGTGAGCAATGGTGTTGCTACCTGAGAAGACAACCATAGGAACAAAGTATGCATGAGAGGGGCTTTTCCACCCCCTTTTTCCTTCAGGTAGGACCCAAATACCTATACAGGTTCATTCAGCCAATTAGCCAGGGATAAGGAAGACAACACCTACTGCCCAACTGGCCCCTAGAGGGTGTCAGAGCCTCTCATTCTTCCAGTTCAGGGCCTTCCATTTCCCTTTAAAAAAAAAATGGCCTGGTCCTTGGCTAGAACCCAAGACAGCTTCTAAAGTGTGATAAGGGAGGGGAAAGTGAGTGGGAGCTGGGGCTATCTCCTTCTCCCAAGAACCAAGCAAGGTTCTTTCATTAGTTAGTTCACCTCCCCAGCCCTTCCCTAATATAGCTAACAATCACTCATCAAGCATTTAATGTTCCTTTGCATGTGACCCTGGAAACTCTGATTCTAAAGGTGAGAACACTGGGCCAGTTCTGGCTCCATCACTGACTGGCTGCAGGATCCCATGCCAATCACCACAGGGCTGCATTTTAATGTCCATGCTGATAAGAACAGACCAAAGGTGTTCCTCATCTCTCCCTACAGAATGAGGATACTGCATACCTGAATGAGAACATGGAAGTTTCTTTTCCATAAAACAAGGAGGTTGAACTAAATGATCTCTTGAAGGTGTTTCCCATCCCCCTACAGTGAGCTGATTCTAAAATCTGATCTCATGGATGTGTGGTGCTGGAATACGCCCTTTCCCTCTCTCTCTCTCTCTCTCTCTCTCTCTCTCTCTCTCTCTCTCTCTCACACACACACACACACACACACACACATATACCCTGTCCCTATTCTATTAATCTATATACCTCAGTTGAGAGAATGGCTGGAGGAGACAGGATGAGACTGCTAGGTAAGAGTGTTAGATTTGAGGTCAGAAAGACCCATATTAAAATTCTGGCTCTAATATTTAATCTATGTGTGACCCCAGGCATTTCCCTAACTTTTGGGGGCCTCAGTCCTCATTTGTGAAATGAGAGGGTCAGACCTAGATCTAACTAAACTCTAAATCTATGAGCCTATAACCTTAAATCATTTAGTCTTTCTGATCCTCAGTTCTCTCATCCATATAATGGAAATAATATTACTACAGTGCCTATCTTATAGAATTATTGAGAGACACAAATGAGATTATATATATATATATATATATATATATATATATATATATATAATTAAATGTTTTATAAACTTTAAAGCATTGGTACTGCGAACAACCTTTTAAAAACAAACGTCTACAAAAATACAATGGATTATCATGATTAAGAAACTGAAATTCATTGGAAGCAGAACTGGTGACAGCGCTGGGAAGACCTCCCCACTCCTTCCCTGATCCCCTCCCCCCACTGGACCAGGTGTGCAAACAAGTCAGTTTACCTGGGTGGGCCTCAATGATTGCATCTCTAAAATGAGAACTGAAGCTCAGTTAGTCATTTTCTACCTGTCCTTCTTATTCAGGAACAGGGAGGGGCAAAGTGACAGGGAGATGCAGAGAGGGTACAGGGGTGCCTGATGATCAGCTAGGGGGAGGCAGCACCCCAGAAACAATTCAGACAACAGCTAAGGAAATGAATTAAGTTAGCTCCCCCAAAAGAACCCCAAAACATTGGGGGGGAGTTTGACCTTTGCTAGCATCTAATGCTGGGTTATGGGTGTATGGGTGTGTGTATATGTGTGTGTGTGTGTGTGTTTTTAATTCCTTGAGATTTTAAAATAAACATCTTGAATGTTCTGATGAGATCTGCATGCCTGCTTACATAAGGAAGTACAGCGTGTACCAAAACAGCAGACCCAAAAAAAGCATGAGCTCTCAGAACAATGAGTACAGACACGGGGCATTTTACAACAGGCCACGGTGTACAGTTTTATTTACAGTACCTCTTATCAGACAGAGAACAGTACGCTGCCTGCCAATTTCAAAGGCCAGCACTGCATGTTCTTTCACTCAAGTAGATATGTGCTACAGGAGAGGAGAGAGGACAGGAGGGGAAAAGAGAAGCAGAGGGGAGAGGGAAAGGGAGAGGAGAAGAAAGGGGACAGGAAGGGAGGAGAGGAGAGAAGAGAAAGGACAGATGGGGAGGAGAGGAGATGAGTGGAGAGAGAGAGAGAGAGAGAGACTGGAGAGGGAGAGATGAGAAGAAAGGAAGAGGAGAGGGGGAAGAAATCCATTTAGAGGCTTGCCTGGTTGGTCTTCCTCCCTCCTTCTCTCTCCCTCTGTGTCTATCTGTCTGTCTGTCTGTAATATACATATCCACAGAGAAGGTGAAAAGAGGAAAGTTAGGAGGAGACTTGAAGAGGGTATAATTAAGACAAAAGGTGAACTGATTGAATATGTATATGGCACAAAGTTAATCTTTACTCACAAATCACACTGAGGGAGGAAAGGATCACTCTGAGTCTGTGCACAGGCACAGGTAAATGGGGAGGCATTGGCTAGAGAGAGCATTCGTAATTGTGCCCTGGAGAGCAGTTATGTCCAGAGGGCCAAGAGTTACTGAGAAAGGAACTGGGACAGGTGAGCTGTCAGGGGCTTGCATCTAGACGCTCAGCTCCCCCACGGCTGATCTGGAAAAAGGCTGAGGACCTGATGTCTGGCAAAATGTCAGCTGTGTTGCAGAGGGGGCCTTGGAATGGGTTCACAGGAGGCTCTGAGGCGTCTGTGTTTATGAGAGCCAGTTCCTTGTCCCTGCCTCATAAAGGTCACGCTGGGCCAGGCTCACTGGCCCTGGAAGGGTGGGCTCAGTTTTTCCACTTGGTGGGATTCTACAGAGTCATCGCTGCCCTCAACCCTGACAGCAGGGTATCCCTCCTCCTGAACGCTCCTTTCTTCTTTGCTATGCGGGGGGAACAGGCGGGGGAGCCCTCTCCCCAGCTCTCTACGTCCTGCAGGGCAGGCTCAAGAGACAGGACCACAGGTTGGGAAAAGCTGCCTGCTGGAGCTGTATACAGCGGAGACACAAACATACACACCCAACACAACTCCTCTATTGTCAACACACAAGACCCACATGACCAATAAAAGAACTCAACAATCACACAATTAAAATTCTCCCACACAATATAAATAAAATAGGTCCACCTTACCAGGACAGAACTCATACACACACTTGGGGGAGGGAAGGAAGGAAAGTGTTCACTTTTAACAGCACTTTCGGGAAGGTGGATGGGGTTAAGATTCATTTACAAGGCAGAATTCCAGAATCTGAGAGACCAAAAGGACCTCAGTGGTCATCAAATCCACTATAACATACCAACAAATATCTACTTGGATATAACTTGGATATAACATACCAACAAATAACATCTACTTGGAGTAGGGGAAACCCATCTCATCTACTTTTAGGTGGTCCTAACTGTTAGGAAGCTTCCCCTCCATCCCCCTTCCCTACCCCACCCCATATCAAACCTAAACTGGGCTCTTTACAATTTCCACTCAATGCTTCTGGTCCTGCTCTGGGGCCAAACAGGACAAATCTAATCTCTCCTACACAAGAGTCCTTCAAGTATCTGAAGACGACCATCATAACCATTTGAGTCTTCTCTTCTCCAGGCTAAACATGCCCAATTCCCAAGTCCTAATGACAGCTATGTAATTAGATGTCTAGCACTAGTAGTTCCTGTTTGGGCATTTGTGCATGACCAGTTGAGGCCAGGGATTTTATTTCTGGCTCCTCTCTTGGATTTTGCCTCCTGTGAATATCTAAGTATCACAATTTTTCTCCTTCTTCTTTTTCCTTTTTGGAGGGGGGAACGCAGGGCAATTGGGGTCAAGTGACTTGCCAAGGTCACACAGCTAATTTGAACTCAGGTCCTCCTGACTCCAAGGCTGGTGCTCTATTCACTGCGCTGCCTAGCCACCCCTATTTTCTTCTTTCTTTGTGGCTATTCTCGCTGGTACCTAACTTGGGGGACACACATTGGCAATCTTCCTCTTCAGCCTCAAACCAAATTCCTGTTTCATTAATTCTATCCACCTACTAATCCACTCTATCAACTTGCTTTATTCTCTAAACATTCCTTTTTCCTTACCTTCCTTGCTTCATCTTGCCAGCTACCTCCTCCTTTCCCTTCTTAAGTTTACTCTTTCAAGTTCTGTTCCTTAATCGTCACTGTTCTAAATTATACTTAATTCCACTCTTCACTTTACTCAGAAGTAAAAAGTGGACCAGAATCTAGGCCTGGGGATTTCAAAAATTTTCCTTCAAATTTTCCTCAATTTCTCTCAAATTTCTGCTCCCCAAATTCAAGTTCTGATCTACTTCACTAGTTCAGACCCTTCCAAAGTATATCCATTTCTTTCTTTTTTAATTTCTTTCTTCATATTTGCTCGAGCCCTTCTCTCTTTCTCCTGTTTCTTTCTCCCACAGAATCCAGATGTAGAAAACTATCCCAACTACTCTATGTTCAATAAAGACCTTATCTCCAACAATTAATAAGCAATTATTAAGTTCTTACTATATGCCAGGCACTGTTCTAGGCACTAGGATACATAAAAGCCTCTGCTCTTAAGGAGCTCACATTCCTTCAGGAGAGACATCTACAAATAACATAAAACACACATATATACATACATACATGCATGCATACACCCGTATGTATATATGCATGTGTATGTATATATGTATGTATGTATGTATGTGTGTGTATATATATATATATACTCACTCACATATATACATATAGGCATGCATATATGTATGTTCATGTGAACGTACGTGCCCGTAATTCCCTCTTTATCTCTACCTCACACAATTCCTAACTTCCTTTCAAGACACAACTCAGCAATGTCTAAGGCAGGGCAGAATACTATTAATCCACCCCTGAATATCTCTGAATTCAACGAACTGACTAGGGAGAGAAAAATGACCACTCTTCATTGGAGACACAATTAAGGCACAATTATTCACAGCTAATTTTCAGTCCCATGCTGTCAAGTCTCTGGTGCCCAGTCAGTGAGTGATCAGGAAATGCTAACTCATCTTGGGGGCAAATTATTTCAAACAAAATGTAATTAGAAAGGTAAACTGGACGGACAGGAGAAGGGGAAAAGCAACATATACGATACATTCCAAAGCCAAACAAATGACTATAAAAATACAAATTATAGGCCCACGAGGGTTGCAATAATAATCTAAACTTTTTTTTTCTCCTTGGGGGGAGGAAAGAATAGGCCAGAAAGATATTTCTATGCAACAAAAATCCCACTGGCCTGGATGGAAAGAGGGACTGTCATGCAAGAGAATGAATGAAATGACCTCAGAAGATTAAAACAGGCTCTTCAGCACCTACCCATTCACAAGCTCTTCCAAATAAACAACCAAGCATGGCAGATGGAGTATGGGCTTATAAGGAAAGAGAGCTGGGTTTGAATTCAAGCTCTGTCAGTTACTTACTAGGGATAACCCTGAAAAAATTATTTTATCTCCTGAGGTCTCTGTTTCATCATCTATAAAATAAGGAGCTAAACCCAGAATGATTTTCAGGATCTTCAAGTTCAAAGTCTAAGGAATAGCTGGATGGAGTAGATGGAGAGGGAAGTTGGGACTTTTAAAACCACAAGAAAATGCACAAATGCAACAAGGAAAGCCAAATCAGGGTCTTATTTTATTCAAAGACTGTGGAAGCTGGAGTTGGAGCAATTGCTAGGCAATAATAGATAATCAAAAGGTAGGAAAAGATAATTTTCTGAAGAGGAAACAAACTGTTAGTAATGACTCGAAAAACATTCGGTCTCAATAATGAATAATGAAAATCAAAACAATATTAAGATGTCAACTCAGACCAATCAAACTGGCAAAAATAATCAAAAGCAAACAAACTCAGTGCTGTTAGGGTTATGGAGAAATGGGTCTAGTCATTCACTACTGGAGAAACTGCAAACTTGGGGAAAATGTCCTTGGAAAGCAGTAACAAAAAGGCGTTATATAATCCAAGCTCTTTTATAGCAGCATTACCTAGAATTGCAAAAACCTGGCAGTAACGTAAATGTTCAAGAACAGGGGAACTGCTGGAATACTGTAACTAAGACTGACAAGTATGAAGAATTAAAAGAGAAAAGTCTTTTATTAAACAACACAAAGCAAGAAAAAAAAGCACACAGTATGACCATTTGAAGGGAAAAATAAAGAATGAAGCCTTAGAAAGCAAGACTAAACATACTGCTATGAAATTAATTTGCCTAAATGTATATTACATAGTTGAAAACATGTTTAATGTGTAATGATATATAGTGTTGTATAGCTACATAAAACTATATAGTTATATGTATCTATGCAGTTACATATAACTAGTTACATAAATTATAGTGATGTTATACTATTATATATTATACATTATGTATTATATATAGTTAATACTGATGCTTAATATTAAGTTTGTAATAAATCCTTTTTTTCCTTATAGAATTTGAATCCCCCATCTCATCCAAGAGACACCATCAAAGTAAGAAATACCTTATTCCATGCAGAAAGAAAAAAGCAGTGGAAATTCTAGGTTCTTTAAAGGATCAAAAGCCAGAACTAATTGAACTGATAATTTCTAAGGTCTTGATATTTAAGCATGGCAGAGTAAGGGTATTTTATGTCATCAATATTGAGAAAATTTTAAGAACACAGGTTTATGTAAAAAGGCTTGCTTTCTGCAAAGGACATTTTCCTTAGACTCTTAAGATTTGAGTGAGGAAGACTGATGGGGATTTCCACCCATAATCCAGTGAAACTACCAAATTGTGTAACAAGGTCCCTAGCAGGCAACTATAATCTTTGACCCTGTGTCCTGAAAGAGAGTTGGTTCTCTGGTTAAAGACAAGATGGAAATAGTAGAGGGGGTTGTGGGACATCAAATATGCCCAAAACCCCGGGCTTCCTGATCTCTTCTTCCCACTGAACCCCAATTCTATCACATGACCTGGTGAATTCCACTAATTCTTTGTTATTTACATTGTCCCTTTATTTCAAAGCACTTTCAATATTAAGAAAATCAAAGACATTCAACCTAAATTCTGAAGAAATTCTTACATTTTCCAGGTGCAGAAACTGAAACAGAAAATAGGAGAAATTAATCATGCTAGGAGTCTCCAATCAGAGAGTAAAGATCTAACAGGTGATGTTAGACTATGGACCAAGCTAATCCATGTCAAGCCTGGATTCTAATTATAACCTCCTGACCAGTCTCCCTGCTGCCAGTCTCCACCTTCCCAAATCCATCCTTCACAGTTGTCAAAATAATCTTCCTAATACACACCTGTGACTGTATCACCTTTCCAGCCCAAGAACCATCAGTGCTACCCCACTGCCTGATGAATAAAATACAAATTCTTCAACCTAGCCTTCAGCACCTCACAATCTGGCTCAGCCTACCTTTCTAGACTTATCATAGGTTATTCCCTTCCATACCAAACAAACCAGACTACCCACATGTCTTCCTGCTCTTCCCTTCGACCAGGTCTTTGTGTATGTCCACTTTTCCCGGAGTGGACTCCTCCCCACCCCCATCCCCATCTCTGTTTGTTGAAATCTTCCCTTTCCTTCAAATGCTACCCCTTCCATAGGGCCTTCTCTGATTTCCCCAGTTATACATCTCTCCTTTCTTCAATTTCTCAAAACATGCTCTTGCTTGGACTCTCTCCTGGGTACTTTTATTAACTATTATGTTGTATTGTGTTGTGTTATGTTACAAAATCCCACCTTCTCCAGGAAACCAACCTTTCCCGACCCGTCTTAATTCTAACATCTTCTGTCTTACTTATTTCTTATCTATCCTTTATATAACTTATTTGCATATATTTTTTCATATGTCGCCTCCTACATTAGACTGCAAGTTCCTTGAGGGCAAGGACAATCTTTGCCTCTTTTTGTATCCCCAGTACTTAGGATGGAGCCTGGCATATAGTAGGCGATTAATAAATGTTTACTGACTGATTTGTATTAACAGTAATGTTTGCTTTAGCCTCTTAGCCTCCCCAATAGAATAGAAGTTCCTTGAGGGAAGCACCTAAGTCTTTTGCATAACTGTATTCACTTTCACAAGGCAGGAACTTAATATTTGCTGAACTGAATTAATCTCAGTGTTTTAACTGGCAAGTCTATTCCTCCTCCTCTTCTTCCTCCTCCTCCTCCTCCTCCTCCTCCTCCTCCTCCCTCCCTCTCACTCTTCCCCTCTTCTCTCTTTCTCCTTCTCTGTCTCTCTCCCTCTCCTTACCACAGGTGGCAGGGAACATTCATCAGTTAGCAATTCCCACTCCCCAGCATATTCAGGCAGTTTACTGTTATCATCTCTTTTTCCTATTTCCTTCTCCTTGATCCCCTCCCCAGCCTACACTGTCCAGTGATCTCAAAGCTTTGGAGATAGAAAAGTAGCTCCTATGTACAAAAATACTAGGAACTCCTCTTTCCTCCATCCGAGCCCAAGCTACCGCTAACCTCTTTGGGGCTGCCTCTCTCTAGTTTCTCATGGGTCTGGAAAGGAGTTGGACACCAGGGTATTTTTCTCATGACTGATGCAGAATGTGAATCTTTCCCATTTCCCACTTCCGCACCAATCAATACTCTGACATCTTGTATACTCTCAAGAATAGGATTTAGGACCTTGATGGATACTACCTAGATCCTCTCTTGTCTCACTTCTCTTACCTCCTTTCCAAAGAAAAATGTGATGTTGAGTCAGGAGAAAAAAATTTTAGAGTGGATATGACTGTTAGCCTTGAGTATATTAAGGAATGTCCTGTGAAAAAATGGTTTGGTCTGCAGGGTCCCAGAGGGCAAACCTAGACAACAGGTGGGAGCTGTGGACAGGTAGGCTGTAGCTCAATTTAAGGAAGAAAAAAAAATTCCTATCCATTAAATCTAACCAAAATTAGAATGGATTGTCCCAGGAGGTAGCAAGGTCCCATCACTAGAGATCTCTTAGGCAAGGTCAGGAAAGTTATAGAGGGAATTCCTTATGGGTTAGCAAGCTGAACTAGATGACTTTTGAGTCTCTTACAGGTATGAGGTTTTATAATTAATTTTCTTCCATTGTGTTTTTCTTTTTTTTGTTTCTTGATAAAAAATAAAGATCAAATGTCACTAAGAGATCACAGTTGAATCAAAGAGCAGAAAACTATGCAGAGCTCTAAATGCTGGTGAACAACAACACAACCACTGTATACCTCTAACAGCGACAAGCTGCCATCACCTGCTCCATTCTCTTGCTTTCAGGAAGAGCTATGCTCTTTTCCCCTAACCCTGACAAATTTGAGTATCTCTTATTCCAAAAGCTTCTCTAGGAAATTCTCTCAAGAGGGATCTATAGCCCATCTAGCTCCCAGCTGATGGAGACATCAGACAAAGACATGCCCAGCACACAGCAATGATAGCCCAAGTGGGCATTAGAATTCTTTCCACTGAAGCTGGAGGTTGGCCATTCTGTGCTATGGTTAATGCTGCGAACCATACACCCCATATAGGACCGCAGGTGGAGCGGGAAGGAAGGCCACACAACTGTGACGAAGTGGGTTCCACAGAAGATTTATTTTTTTTTTTTGGAGGGCAATTGGGGTTAAGTAACTTGCCCAAGGTCACACGGCTAGGTGTGTGTGTGTGTGTGTTAAGTGTCTGAGGCCAGATCCGAACTCAGGTCCTTCTGACTCCAGGGCCGGTGCTCTACTCACTGTGCCACCTAGCTGCCCCTCCATAGAAGATTAAAAAACAAAGAAGCGGGGGTGGCTAGGTGCCACAGTGAATAGAGCACCGGTCCAGGAGTCAGGAGGACCTGAGTTCAAATCCGACCTCAGACACTTAACACTTACTAGCCGTGTGAACTTGGGCAAGTCACTTAACCCCAATTGCCCTGCCTCCCCACCCCTGAAAAGCAAAAAAAAAAACAAAAACAAAAACAAAAAAAAACCCACCAACCCCCCCCCCCCCCACCAAAAGAAGGAAAATTAAGAGTAGTAAAAACAGAATTGTACATTCAGGGCCAGAGTACCTTAATGCAACACGTTCATTAGTGAGAAGACAACTCTCATAGGCAGTTCACATCCCATATTCAACATTTGTTGTCATTTAGTTGTATAGTTGTGTTTCAGTTGCATCTAACTCTTTGTGACCCAATTTTTGGGGCTTTCTTAGCAAAGATACCGCGGTGGTTTGCTATTTCCTTCTCCAACTCACTTTACAGATGAGGAAATTGAGGCAAACAGGCTGAAGTGATTTGCCCAGAGTCACACAGCTAGTAAATGTCTGAGGCTGGATTTGAACTCAGGAAGATGAGTCATTCTGACTCCAAACCCAGTGTTCTATCCATCTATGAGGACCTGCTACATTACGTCTAACAGACAACATTACCTGAATAGGCTCCTCTGTGATATGGCAGAGAGAGAAAAGTAAAAAAAAATCCCTCTCTCTCAGGGGTATCAAGTGGAAATGGGTTCAGAAATGTAAACTTGGTTGGACTTCAATACAGGAAACAATGCTACCAAAACTCAAATTGGTCATTATAGTAAAACCCCAAATTAACCCGAAACCAGCTAGATATCACAGAGGACAAAGCACTGAGCTTAGAACCAAGAAGACTCATCTTCACGCATCCAAATATGGTCTTGGACATTTTTTTACTAGCTGTGTGACCCTGGGCAGCAAGTCACTTACCCCTGTTTTCCTCAGTACTCTCATCTATAACATGAGCTAGAGAAGGAAATGGAAGACTATTCCAGTATCTCTGCTAAGAAAACCCCGAAATGGTGAAACAACACAACAATGTATTTATCTTGGTCTTTTTTTCCCCATAAACTTTAAAAAATATTTATCATTTCATTTTTAGTGAAGAGAGGTAAACAACAAAAAGAACCATTTTTTTTGTAAAATTAAGATGACTAATATTTAAGTCAACAAGTATTTATAAAGGGATTTCTATATCCAATGCACTGTGAGAAAACAAGGAAAGGCAAGAATAAAACCAGCTTCCAGGGTCTTGAGGCCTTGAGCTCATAATTCATCTAGCTCAAAGCTCATCTATCTCTAGAACTTGTGCCCTATAGTAACAGCCAGTCTTCAGAATGACTCACCTGATGGAACAGCAGAATGGTTGGTCAAAGCAAGGTACAATTTTAAAAGGGGGGGAAATGAACTGATCTGCTTTTTAGAGATATTTTAAGGATAAAAATTAGGGGGAAAGGGAAAAGAGAGACCTTTGACTCTCGATTAACCAGAAAACATCGTTAACTATCATGGCACCCAAGGCTGAGTATTTGCCACCATGTAATCCATTACAACATGGTGAAAAGGGAAAGCTTCGGAGTCTGCTGAGCTAGGTCACCTTATTAGTTGTGTGACCCTGAGCGAATCCCATCACTTCATGGGGATTCCATTTCTTCATCATTAAATGAAGAGTTTGGACAAAATAATCTCTAGGGCTCCTTTCAGAATTAAATCCTTCCACCTCATGGGAACCAGGGGAGTTGGGGATCACAGAGTCAGATTTAAAACTAAGAGATCTTACAAGCCAGCCTGTGGCAACTCCTACATCTGAGGTAAAGTTATTTACTTATTTACTTGGGCAGCTAGATGCCACAGTGGATAAACCACCAGGCTGGGAGTCAGGAAGACCTGAGTTCAAATCTGGTCTCAGACAAGTACTAGTTGTGTGACCTTGGGCAAGTCACTTAATCCTGTTTGTCACAGTTCCCTCATCTGTAAAATGAGCTGGAGAAGGAAGTGACAAGCCACTCTAATATCTTTGCCAAGAAAACTTCAAATGGGGTCACAAAGAGTCAGACATGAGTTTAAAAAAATGACTCAATTAGAACAAATACTTGCCCAGGGCTACAGAGGTAGTTAGTGGTAGAGGCAGGATCTAAACCCAGGTCCTCCTGATTTCCAATCCAACACCCTTTCTAGATTCTCTGATCATCTCTATTATTTGAGGCATTAGCCTATTAATAAACATTAGTTAACATTTACATAGGGCTTTAAAAGTCTCAAGGTAGTTTCCAAAGATTGCTTCACTTGATTCTCACTGCAACCCTGGGACAGATGCTGTCAAGAGCTCCATTTTACAAATAAAGAAAGGGAGGATCACACAGCTATTAAGTATCTAAGGCAGGAGCTGGGTCCTCCAGACTTTGGAGAGCATCACTCTTTCTTGCTATACCTCTTCAGCACCAAGATAAACCAAGCATCTATGTGACCACTTCTATACAGCCTGTGTCCTCCCACAACAGCCTACCCTACCCATCAGCAGGAACATCTTCCCAGGCTGGAGCTGTAAAATAAATAGCCCTCTGACCCCCAGTCAGCACTCCCAACCACTTCAAATTCATTTCAAAATGAAGACACCAGATATGTGAGTATCTGTGTGGGATTAGATAGAAGGGGGTTAAGGGGAAGAGGGGAGCACTTCTTTCCAAGGAAGATG